>JAPDFF010000019.1:0-402836 GCA_027569505.1 Chloridium humicola
GATGTGTTGACGAGGGATGTGTTGACGAGGGATGTGTTGACGAGGGATGTGTTGACGAGGGATGTGTTGACGAGGGATGTGTTGACGAGGGATGTGTTGACGAGGGATGTGTTGACGAGGGATGTGTTGACGAGGGATGTGTGGACGAGGGATGTGTTGACGAGGGGTGTGTTGACAGGGCGCTGGCTCCGGAGGGCTCAGAGGAGTATGGCTCTCCCACGCAGGCTTCCCCAATCTAGGTTCCGTCCAACCACGCCTCTTCCGACCGGGTCCCGAGGGCTGCATCCGCGCCTAGTTGTTCGCCCCCGGGGCGCCGGTCTTGCTGTGTTTCACGAGTTCGTTAAACGCGCGGTCAAACATTTGCCGCAGCTCTCGGTATGTGAGCACAAAGACGGACTCGTTGTCGCGGCTGGTCAGCACCACCATCTCGTCGATGCCCGCGTCGAGCTTGCTCATGCAGCTCAGCATGTGTCCTATCCCAAGGTTGGGCTTTCCATCGGCCTCGACGCGGTGAAAGACGTAGTCGCGGAAGAGTTTGAGCTGGTACCGGTCGCCTGTCTCGGACCAGCCCTGCGCGCCACCGAGGTCGCCGCGCTCGACTATCGTCATGAGCTTCATCATGTTGCGGGCGACGCGGCCATTTTCGAGTTCTCTGGCCAGATGGAACTGCTTCTCGTCGTTGTCCTGGAGGGTGAGATCGAAGAAGGTCGTCATGTGGGCAGCAATACCGCCAATGAAGTTATCGATGCTCTTAGACTCGCCTGGGTTTATGAGCCATCCCACCGCGTCTTTCAGGTTTGCCGAGTATTTGGAGCCAAGGGACTCCAGAGCCGCCGGGATGTTGTTAAGATGGGCGGGCAGGGTGCTGGTGCCCAGCGAGAGGATGAGCTTGCCAAATTTAACGAGGTCTTCTTGCTGGAGCTCATGCACCGACTTCGTGTTGCTTTCAAACTGCACCACGTCCAAGATGGAGCACGTTGCAAGCCGAATGCGGTTGTTATCCGATACGATGATCTTGCTGGGCTCAATACACCGAGCTGCGAGCTTGTTTGAGTGGATGGTCTTGAGCGCGTTGGCGATTTGGCAGATGTATCCCCACAGCACGTTCTCCGGAATGGCATTGGGCGGTCTGTATCGAGCGCCATGGGCAGGCTGGAAGTGCTGCTCTAGTAACGTCTTGGACAGGGGGTGGTAGTCGTATGCGAAGATGAGGGAGCTGTCACCGAACTCTCGGGTAGTGAATGCTTCATGGACAGTCACGATGTTGGCGTTCTTGATCTTCTTCCATTCCTTCATGACGGTAAGAATGGCCTTCTCGTTGGTCAATCGGTAGCCTGCCAAGATCGTCAACTCGGAATCAGCGGTATCATGGGAAGATACGCCCCATACCTTCAAGCCTCCTCAGGGCATAATGCCTCCCTGTTCGGCTATTCTGCGCCTTGTACACCCAACTCGGGTAACCAAAAGATGAAGTGTTCTTCCTGTTGTTGGTATCCAGGGGAAACAGCGAGTGCCACCGTTCGAGCTGAGGAAGGCCAGAATCTGGCAGATTTAGCACCGCAGCCAGGGACGAGAGCTAGGCCACACTCACTGGGCATGACTTGCTGAGTTGCAAACATCTTTTTCTGAAGTTCTTCCCGGGTCTTAGCCGGCATGAAGAAATCGTATGTTGCGCGCTGCCACGGCTGAAGGTCTTGTCGGTAGGAATCGAAGGGCTGGTAGAGGTGATAGTTGGGTGGCTGGAGTGGACCCCCAGGGTAGGCCCCGTGCTGGGCGTAGAATTGCGCGCCCGAAGTGGCGAGGGCGTTGTGGTCACTTGCGTAGAAATTGATCTGGCCGGCGGATGGCAAGCCTGCACCCAAGGAGCTCATGGTTGTGAAGGGGTCATTGTACAACCCGTTCTCTTGCGAAACGCCATTGGCATTCTGCGGGGTTGTTAACAGGTGTTTTTCTCCCGCCAGCCTGACTGAACTGACCGCATTTCCAACATCATAGTTCTGGGGGGTGAATTCTCTGATCGCTGCTGGGTTGAACACGGACGGTTCCGTGGCCTGCTGCAGGTTGGCCGCTGAAGTCCATGTTAGTTATAGTACGATCAACAAAAGACAGATCAACTCACCACCCACGCCGCGGGGAGTAAAGGGAGCAGCACTGGCGGCCTGAGACGAGAGGGTGGATTTCTTGACCGGCGCAGACTGCTGGCTCAAAGGTGTGAAGGATGGGGAGTCGACATTGAATGCCTTTTTTGAACTAAGAGGTAGTCAGATGTTGAAACAGAACATACGCGTTGAACGAGGCCGTCAAAGCGGCCGTTTCTCAATCACGAAACGGATAATTAATAGTAGTTCTTAGAGGAAATGTTCTGTAGGGTCCCACATATGGCACTTTGAGTCGGAAGGCAAGCTTGCGCCATCCAGTGCGTCTGGAAGAGCCCAGGGAGGCAAGATACAGTAGCATCGTGGGCGGCGCATAGGAGGCAACCATTGAAACCAGATATAGACAACGCAACACAAAGCCTCGCAAGGACAGCCAACTTACAACTCAGTTTGGGGAGACGAGTTCTTGTTCTGATCGTGGTTGAAGGTGCAGCCTTGGTCTTCGTAACGACAGTTCCCATATATGAGGATGTTGCGACAGAGCGTGTCCTTGTTTTCTAGTCGCGGCTGTCAGCCAGCAGTAAGACATGTAGAGTGGCCGCAACCAACCTCGACCCTTAGATCTCGGAGAGCCAACCTGGCGCCGAAGGTCGTTGGAGGGGTAGCGCGTCGCGGCCATGGTGGGCATTCGATCAAATCAGGGACGGAAAGGGCGCGCCTGGACTGGTTCTACGATATCTGAAAGCAGAGCAGGGTCAGCTACCAGGCGACTGCAATGCCGTGGCTCTTGGGCTGCGGCAGGCAACAAGGGGGCCGTCCTCACTTGATGATGGCGGATTCTCCCATGTTTTGACCGAACGGGCGATAAGGCACCCATAGAAGGCAGCATGCGAGCGGAGCACGAGGGAGGGCGACGGCAATTGCGTCAGGACCGCGGCCCAATGCGACGGCAAAAACGAGTCGGCACGTCGGCGGCGACGACCTGGTGGGATTGCTGGAATTCGATCGAGGTCGGGTTGGAGCTGGGACTGGGACTGGACGACGACCCCGGGGGGCCAAGCTTCGAGTTGTGGGTGGGCATTCAAGCAATGCAGGTGGGAGCGTCAAAGGCCAGTGTGGGCTCCCACGCTAAAATAGGTGGGGGCCCGCTTGCCCCTCCCGAATTCCCTTGGGCACGCGCTTCAGCCTCGAGCGCACTGGCCACATTGTCATGCAGGTAGCAGGGATAGCAGCGCGGCTATTAGTGTCCCTTTAAGCAAGGGCCAGCATAACGTTACCCACTTCCCTTCTGCTTTAGCGCATGCATGTGACCTCATCTCTCCCAGAAGGCCACCAGCCAGTTTCGGCCAAGAGCGGGAGCTTCAACCACCCCCAGACTTGCTGATCTCGACACAGACGACCGCATCGGCGACACGAGTTCATATCAGAGCACAGAACAACATCTATTTGTCGCGATAGCACAAACGATATACCCCCAAACCTCGGACTGCGACGTCGTTTCCTCCTTCCGCCGTCGCGTGCGTCCTGCACCACTTGCAGGCTGCATTACGTACACTCGACACTCGAGACAAGCTCTGTTTACTCCGCACACACAGACTGCAGGTCCATTGGGTTGATGCAGCCACATTGTCTTTGATTAGCCGAAGCGGGCGGAGGCAAAATGGCAACCGAGGCCAATCTTGACCTCGACAACCTGTCTCCGAGTCAACGGGAGGCTCTCCAACAATATACGGATGTCACAGGTCAAGAGATTAACGATGCCATCCCTCTTCTCGAGAGATCGCAATGGAATGTCCAAGTCAGTACTTTGCCCCAACTGCTGGAGGGAACTGGGATAGCTGATAGCGGTGACTGCAGATAGCGATAGCCAAGTTCTTCGACGGCGAAGGCCCGGATCCGCTGGCCGAGGCGCAGGCCGCCCATGACAGCGTCCCGCGCCCGATGCAAAGACATGAAAATTTGCACGAGAGCTTTCTAGCTGCTGACGTTCTTCCACACCGTCAACCAAGGCGCCCCCAGACGGAGCCCGCACCTCGGGTGGTACCTCAGCCATCGTTGCTGTACCAGACCCCGCTCCTGGTGAAGATTCTGTTTGCGCCCTTTCGGTTCGGATACAAAGTCCTTGCCGGGCTTTTTGGCACAGTCTTTTACTTCTTGTCGTTTCTCCCGCAGCAACTACGGCCGCGGGTTGTGGCATCGTCACTCTCGAAGGGCTTGAGGCAAACCGACGGGCGGAGGGTAACGCTTCCCAAGGAGACAGCGCAGCGGTTTAGGCGCGACTTTGAGGAAGAATATGGGTCGCACGACCTTCCTCTCTTTGAGGGAGGACATGCCCAAGCGTTGGATGCGGCCAAGAAGGACCTCAAGTTCCTCCTGACTGTCCTGATTTCTCCGGAGCACGACGTCACCGAGGCGTTCGTCCGGAACACGCTGTTATCGCCGGAGGTTGTGAACTTTATCAACGACCCCGCTAACAACATGATAATATGGGGAGGCAACGTACTGGACTCAGAGGCCTATCAGGTCGCGCGAGAGTACAACTGCTCCAAGTACCCCTTTTCGTGTCTCGTCTGCCTCACACCTAAGGAGGGCAGCACGAGAATGGGCATTGTCAAGCGCTTGGTTGGGCCTATGAGCCCGGAGGCTTACCTCACCGCCATCCAAACAGCCATCGCCAAGTATGGCCCCGACCTGAACGGCGTCCGGGCCGAGCGAGCCGCGCAGGAGATGACGCGCAACCTCCGCGACCAACAGGATTCGGCCTATGAACGGTCCCTTGCTGCTGACCGAGAACGGGCACGGCAGAAGCGAGAGGCGGCGGCAGCGGCGGCTCAAGCCGAGAAGCGCGCCCAGGAGGAGGCCGCGGCTGCAGCTCGGCTGGAGGAGTTGCGGCAGCGGTGGAGGAAATGGCGGGCCACGACGATCGCACCCGAACCCGAAGCTGGAGCAAACGATACCGTCCGACTAGCGCTTAACATGCCCGCTTCAGCCGGGGCGGGGCGTTTGATCCGGAGATTCGCGAGC
This sequence comes from Chloridium humicola, assembly GCA_027569505.1. Classification (NCBI taxonomy): domain Eukaryota; kingdom Fungi; phylum Ascomycota; class Sordariomycetes; order Chaetosphaeriales; family Chaetosphaeriaceae; genus Chloridium; species Chloridium humicola. The sequence goes on from JAPDFF010000019.1 coordinate 5,121, forward strand.
TCAACTAGCATAGAGGAGCTCTACGCCTTTGTGGAGTGCCACGACCTTCTTCAGGAGGAGCTCGACGAGAAGCGACCGGAGAAACCTGAGGGATACGACCACGAGTACGTATTCCGGATCGCGTCAGTCATGCCGCGGGAAACCTTTGAGCCGAGCGCGACGACAACGGTGGGCGAGAAGATGGGCAGGGGAGGCACCCTGGTGGTTGAGGACATCTCCCCTGATGAGGAAGGAGAGGACGAGGAATAGAAGGGGCGGGGATCATTGGATGTCATAAGACATTAGAGTATATACAATGAACAGCATCCTGTTTGCCTTTCAGACCTGCGGACATCCGAAACCTGTGTCTCAGCTTGGGATCGAAGAGTGCCGTGTGCCCTGAATCAGGTGACGGAGGACGTTGAGATCGCGGGGCTTATCTTATCAGGAACGCCTCCCCGGAGGTCGCCAAGGACGAGCACACAAACGTCTCCGGGCGTCTCCGTGGCCAGCCACGGCCGTTGATCGCCGTTGATCGGGAGGTGGGCTTGCGCGTCCCGGACGGCGACAGCGAGGCTGTGCAGTGTTTGGCGCCGTCTTGGCAGCACACTTTCCCATTGTCACTGCTGCCATCTGCCATCTCTTCCAACAAAGACGGAAGATGGGTGAGTGGATGTGACCCAGGCAGCCCCTCCTTTCTGGAACAAGTGTTGTAGGTAGCTTCCATTGATTTGATCCCGCCTGATCCAGCCCCGCGCGGCCCCTCGGCCCAGTCCGCGAAAATCCGGGGGCAGGTGGAAGTGATCGCCGTCTGTGCCGTTTCTGAGTCTTCAAAGTGCCGCCTTTCTGATTTGGAGAATTCGCTGGCCATCCCGGATCAAGAAGCTCCCAGTCGTTGCGTCGCAGTGAAAACGGGGCCAAGATCAAAGGACCCTTGCTGCCTAGCGCTAAGAAGCAGACGTCGGACGGCACACGCGGCGGCGGCAACCACCACCAACCCGCAGGAAAAGCCACAGGATCACGGCTGTTCACAATTTGCAACACGAAACCCTTCTTTTTCCCCGGCACCTCGATTTTCCCGTTCCATTTCCCCTCCTTCTTCCTGGATCGACCTCTACGCAACTTCGAGCCCGAGCTCGAACCAACGGCACGCCACAGTCCAGACAGACCTCGCGCGGTTGCGCATCCGAGACATGAAGAAGAGCTTCAGCATGAACAGGGTGCTGGGCAGCATAAAAAAACGACCAACGTTTGGTGGTGGCGGTGAGGACCCCGATCTACTCGCATCTCAATCAACAGCCGTGAAACTGACGTTTGCTTGCTCCTTTGCGCGACAGCCAGCACCGAAGAAGTGTCAGTCGCCCCGACGCCGAACGATACCCCTGAATCCATCGCGACGCGCTGCGTGGTATGACTCACCCCCGCTCCCGATCTCCAACCCAACCGACGCGCCGTAGGGGGATACTGAACTGATCGAATCGCCGCAATAGAAACAATTCTGCAAGTCTGTGGGAAGCTCGTCGGTACGTTCATCAGGGGCATCCTCTCCCAGAGCTCCGCTTGTTAGTCGCATCGAGAGGAGGAGGCTAAGAATGGGTTCTGTGGGCTTAGGGCGACGATGTTATCTTTCTACCCGCGATTGTCGAGGCTGCCGTTGCGTCCCCGGCCGCTGCGACGGAATGCGCCCGCCTGATTCGCAAGTACCTGGACCGAGACTACTGGTCTAAGCCGTCGTGCCAATACAACGCCATAATGCTCCTCCGGATCCTCGCCGACAACCCCGGCCCAGGCTTTACACGCTATCTCGACAAGAAGTTTGTCGACACTACCAAGGAACTGTTGAGGTCTGGACGAGATGCCGGCGTGCGCCAGTTGCTGATGGAAACACTTGACTCGTTTGAGGCGGGCAAGGGCCTTGACGAGGGTTTGAAGATGACCATCGAGATGTGGAAGAGGGAAAAGGACAAGGCGTACAAGGCTTATGGGGTGAGCGCTCCACGTTGAGATTGGGGGGTAGGCTCGAGACCACATGCTAACTTACTGCCCAGATCGTGCCGGCTATTCCCCGAAACCTCAACGCACCCCCGTTTCACCCCCATCAAGCCCAGGCACAACAGCAATACTACACCCGACCACCTCATACCAAGCGTCTTCCGGAACCTGCAGAACTGGCAAATCGGTTAGAAGAAGCGCGGACATCAGCCGGGCTTCTCGAGCAGGTCGTCGCATGCACCCCTTCCTCCGAAGTCCTCACCAACGACCTCATCAAGGAATTTGCCGACCGGTGTACGGGCGCATCTCGCAGCATCCAAGCCTACATGGCCTGCGAAAACCCCGCGCCAGACAACGACACCATGGAGAGTCTGATCGACACCAACGAGCAGCTCCAGCAAGCCCTCAACCACCACCACCGGGCCGTCCTCCAGGCCAAGAAGAAGCTCAACCACCCCGACGACCGCTCTGCCGACTCCAGCCCCGCCCCGCGCCAACACACCCAGCACCGCCAGCCACCACCACCCTCATCCCAGTTCCAGCCTGGCCCCGTCCCGCCCCTCCTCCCAGCCCGCAACCTTGCCCCGGCCGGCGCAAGCAGCAGCAACGGTAACGGCAAGGGCAAAGCGAACCTTGATATTTACGACAGCTCCCCCATTGCCGGGCCATCGCGGTCTATCAGCGGGACGCCCCGCCGCGACTCCGACTCGGACGACGGGCAAGACCCGTTCCGGGATCCGCCGGCAGAGCCGTCGTCGAAAAGTCCGGGATCGGCGAACCGCGACGGTGGAGGCGCCCTCCCGTATCTCGCGTTTGACGAGCCTTTCCATCCCGGGTTTGGAGGGGCGACTTCGTCGGCTTCGTCGGGTAAGGTTGCAGCAGCGGCGGAGAGGGATAAGGCGAGACGGGCGTCCGTGTCGAGTGAGGAGTTGGAGGAGTATAGGGCGAGTTTGAAGAAGGAGGGAGGGAATGCTTATCGGTATTAGGATTCTGGGTTGGCTGCCGGCCGGGCTGGGCTGAGTCGAGCTGGTGGATGGGAGAGAGTTTGGTTGCGAGGTTGTTTGCTGGGGTTCATTGTTTGTGTTTATGGGAGGGAAGCACGCCGGTTTGGTTTCTTCTGCTTCTTCTTCTTCATTTGGTTCTGGCTTTTGTTTACTACTACTACTACCCCCTATTGTACTTGGCTTTTTCCACAGCAGGCGAGAGCGATGTATGTCCTCGACGGACTGGCTTTGTCGGTGCTTTGTTGATGAGAACACGTTGATTTGGTTTGAGCCAGAAGAAGCTCTCCATTGTTTCTATCTTCCTGTTGTTCTGGCCCCCATCTACATTCACCTGCTACTTAGAAAACGGGAGTGAATGGCTTCGACGGGAGGGCTGTCTGGTTGAAGAACATCCGCAGTTCCACTCACATGACGAGTGAATCAGCGTCGAGCAATGGGATCCCAGGCCGCTGGAACGACTTCTTGGCAGACGGGCTTGGCAGATGTGGGGCGCCTCTTCCGTTTCCAGATTCCCAGTTTCCGAAATCCACGACCCCCGCGTTGAACGGGTCAGCAGACAAAGTGAGCGACAAGCTTGCTGCCTGGTGCCCTGAGTAATCACCCGGCGGTGTCGACAAAATGCGCTTATTGAGCCACAAGAAATGGTGGGTTTTAATACAATAAGACCCCTGGACATGGGCGTCAGGGCGCTTCGCCCTTTGTTTCTGCGGTACCCCTGAGATCGGCGACATTGGGGTGTAGTTCCAAGGCTTTTGCGGCTCGAGATAAGCGAGGTTTTTAGCCGTTACCATTCGTCTGTCCTTAAGTGGTGAGGTCAGCCTGCCTGCACCAACTCCCTCATCAACACCACCCAAGTTCCTGCCATGTCGACACCCCGCGTCTTTATCATCCGCCACGGCGAAACAGAGTGGTCACTCGACGGCCGCCACACCGGCTCAACCGACATCCCATTGACGGCAAATGGTGAAAAACGCGTTCTGGCAACTGGCAAGGCGTTGGTGGGCGATGACCGCTTGATTGTACCTAGCAAGCTGGCTCATATGTGAGTCGCTTCATCCAGATCGAGGTTTTTCTTTTGAGTCTTGAATACTCTCGGGTTGTGTACATGCCCCCGAGTCACACTCTGAAGAGAGAAAGCTCCTATGTACCACTGAAGATGCATGTCTCAGAAGCACAGCGTTCTAACTTAGTCACAGCTATGTATCTCCCAGACGTCGGGCACAGCGCACTCTAGAGCTGCTCAACCTGAAATGCAAGGACCAACTCCCATGGGAAGCCCATGGCGAACCGATCTGTCAGGGTTTACCGTGTGAGGCCCAAATCCAAGTCACCGAGGACATTCGCGAGTGGGACTATGGCGACTACGAGGGCATTACCACGCCCCATATCAGGCAGCTCCGGAAGGAGCAGGGCCTGGATTCCAACTGGGACATCTGGAGGGATGGTTGCCCAGGTGGAGAGTACGCCTTTCCCAACACCCCCATCACGTTCAACCACCTCAGCAGCCTAATAACCTCATAGGAGCCCAACCGATATCTCGGGACGGCTTGACTGGCTCATCGAGGACATCAGGGAGAGGTGGCACGCGCCTGTCATGGGCAAATCCGCAAGAGAGGGTTGCACCGGCGATGTCTTGATTGTAGCACACGGCCATATCCTCCGGGCCTTTGCGCAGCGTTGGGCTGGCAAGTCTCTTGTTGACGGGCCTACCTTTCTCCTTGAAGCTGGTGGCGTTGGTACTCTGAGGTGAGCAGTCTCCTGCTATTGATGCCACTCTTTCCTGGCGTTTCTCCGCGTTCTAACCCCGATTTCATAGTTACGAGCATCACAGTATTGACGAGCCGGCCATCCTCCTTGGTGGAGCCTTCATTGTGGACATCCCAGGTATGTAGACGCTCGAAATTACTCGTCTTGTTCCTCAATAGTGCCGGTCGTTCATTTGGTACATTATGCTAACCCGTGTGCTGCAGAAGTAAAGGAGAAGGTTAATCAGTAAATGGCAGTGCCACCCTTTGATCTCGCTATTCTTCTCCACGATATAATGGGGCATGATAAACTACAATAGACGAGCGATCATGAGCAATGTTCTTAGTTCTCATGAGGTTGAATGCAAGATCTCACCCAACATAGCGTTAGGGATGCCCCCGCACGTGTACCGATATGCTTGTCCAAGAGCCCTTCACATGCTTCTATGGGTAGAAACGTGCGCCTCTATCTAAAATACTCTTAAGATGTATCCCTCCCCCTCCCTTCCCCCGCTCGCTATCAACTCATCAAGCCTTGGTGCCACGAGCCATGAAGATCCTCCTGCGCACCTCGGTGTTGTTCTCCTTCGAGAAATGGAACACCACAGCCAGCTCCTCCAGCGCAAAGTCCTTGCCCAGGCCCGCGTCCTCGTAGATCTTCTTGATCTGAGCCTCAGAGAATCCGTGGTGGGTGATGGTTGACGTAGCAGGGTGCGAGGCCTGCTCGAATTGTGTCTCAGTCAGCCGGTCTCGACATGATTGCTCTAAGATTCGAGAAACTCACATCTGGCTTGTCGTGAGGCAAGAAATCCAGAATCACCAGCACACCTCCCGTTTTCAGCCGCTCGGCCAGTCTGCGCGCGGCAAGGGCCGGGTCGTCGAAGTGGTGGAACCCCAGACCGACGGCAGCGACGTCGAAGTTGGAGAACTCGGGTGCGGTCAGTGCGGTTGGGTTGGGATCATCGGGCGCACAGATGTTGCCTTGGTAGGCGTGCATCTCTGAGGGAGCGAGGCCCTGGTGGGTGGTAGTGTGTCAGTTTGGGATTCAGGGTTAATAGTGGTAAAGTCAGGGAGTATCACTGACTTGGTTTTCGGCGCGGGCGTTGTATGTCGCTACCTAGAACGTGTGTTAGCCATTATCATAATTTGTGGGTTCTATGATATAAAAGCCTCGAGAGCTTCGTCGTGGACGAGGGAATGTAGCATTGAAGACGAGCCTACCATGTTCTCTGAGAGGTCGATCCCAACACACTGGGTAGTGTAAGGGGCAAGAGCCTGTCGCCAAGTTAGTTCCAGAACGGATTGCGAGGGAGATATCCGCCATCTTTCCAACTGCCCGAAGCAGAAAATGGCAAGGAAACGAGGTGTGGCGAGGGATCTTACTCTGGAGACTACACCAAGGTAATGTTAGCAACTTGAACTCTAAAGGGTTAAACCCTCTTTATAAGAAAAAAGTCTAAAGAAACATGCATGGGCAAAAGCCCTTCCCTCTTTGCCAAGGCAGAAAAGAAGCGTAGGTAGTTTGTGAACACATATAATTACAGGGAAGAAAGACAACCAACTCACCAACGCCAGTCCCGCAAGCATAATCCAACAGCCTCACGCTCTTCTCAGGCGAATCTTCTGCCTTCTTCGCCTCCCCCTCATCACCACTCTCCTCCTCGTCGTCATCCTCAACCCAGTCGGCGCCGATAAAGTCGAGCTTGGCCCTGATCTCCTCGACCAGCCTGTTGAGTGTCTTCTCATGCTTCGTGTCGTAGCTTGCAGCCTCCTTGCTAAATGACAGATCATCCGTTAGTCTCTTGGTAGTAGTTTGGGTAGATTTGATTGGCATGATCAGTGTCGAGTTGCTCGCTAGTTGCCTGAGTTTATTCACTCACTTGAAGTATTCCTGGTTCTGCCCAGACATGGAGGCCGGGCCATGGTGATGGTGGGGGTGGCCCTGGTGGGATTCGCAGTGAGACGGCATTTTTGCAAGTGAGCCAGGGCAGGGTAAATAAGAGAGGAGCAAGTGGAAAGATGGGTAAGGTTGTGATGAATTGAGTTGTTATTTCTGTGGTGTTGAATTCAATGGCAACTATTGTGGTGGTCGGTTGTGTTGTTGTTGGTGGATGAAAGAGTTCAATTCGTCCTCTTTCGGCTCTGCGAATACTTATTGGGTGGTACGGAAACATATCGGTTACTTTCAACGAGCATGACGCAGCGATACGAGAAACCGCCACAAGGCAGTTCGGAGAGAAATCATAAGAGGTAAACTCCGCGAAGTGCCCGAAAGGCATCCAAGGCGAGCTTCATTGACTTGGGATCAAGACAGCAGAGGTCGGGAGGTGTCCCCTGATGAACGGGTAGACAAACTGAGCTGTTGGACACCGTACTCCAGAGTGGGACACTTGGCTGTAAATCCTCCCCGAGCCCACCTCAGCTCTCTCGCTGACGACAAACAGACAGGTCTCAAGCTTTGTGAGAGCAAACGCCGGGACGGCAGTCGAGCATTGCATCACGGCGGGACGGAAGGGGACGAGCCAGCGGCAACAAACTTGGAGCAATGCCGCACATGTATCTGCACACTTTCGCATCGCGTCCCGCAGCGTCTGAGACGCGGGAGCCCAATACAAGCAGCTCAGTCCCAAAAACCAACCGAAAGCGGGAGACAGCCAGCTATTTGAGAGCGGGATGGTAAACTAACAGAAAGAGCCAAACGGGCCTTTCCCCCCCAAGACTCAAGACCCAGAAAGCTGAAATGGCGGCCGAACCCCTCATCGCCCATCCAATCCGTCACACGTGTCTTTCCCGAATTTAACCCCGATAGGCAAACGCCGCCGCCGGCCCGGGGCCGTGGGACAACAAGCGAGCTCTGAGCCCACAAATCCCCGAAAGACAGTCTGACAAACCCCCAAACGGGCGATGAAAAAGAAGCGATCGCAACCCGGCGATCCCATGAAGGGAAAGGAGGAAAAGGCGTGACCCCGCCTCGGTCCGCCCGCAGTCGGTGCCAGTCACAGGGGGGGGAGGAACACGCCCCCGGCGTGGCTGAGGCTAGCGGCTGCCGATGTCAGGGGGGAGGGAACGGGGACCGGAGTCTTGGGGCGGGCGCCTGTGCCAAAAGTTCCTCTGGCTGGCTGGTTGGCACTGTGGGTAGTACAAGCTGTGTGGTTAGTTACTCCGTACAGACATGAATTACCAGTAATACTGGAGCTGGATGTACGCCGCTCCTTTTCTTTCCCCATCAGGATACGCCCCTTTCCATATGCCTCACACCCACGCGCAAGAATTTGTTGTGCAACGCTGCCATGCTTCATCGACCCTGCTGTGTGTCATGAGCGTCCTGGTGGTTGTGGCGCGGCCCGGTGCTTCTCTTGCTGCTCGTTGCGAGCCGAGGTAGAGGAGGGACCTTTTGCCCCAAATCCCTCACCTCCAGGAGTGGGCAGCTGCTGCGGGATTTGGCTATTGCAGGGTGCACTTGCTGCAAGGCGTTGCGTGTGCGTTAGAGCTAGTTACAGATGTACATAGGGTGGGGGGGTGATTAGCCTGCTGGCAGGGTGACAAGACGAGGGATTGGAGCTGTGGGCGGCACAGAGAGATGTGATGGCTCCCTTTCCATTCTGCATGATGAACAAGCCATGCCCGGGCTCTGATATCTGGGCGTGTGCAGGTCTTGAGCTTGGACATGGACGGCTGGTTGGCTGAGTATAATAGGGGGCTCGGCCATCCCTTTTCTCAACTTTCGGATCCCTTGATCTGACCTCCCGGGGGCGGCAACGGAAAGGCTTGATGATGTGCTCTCGTGGGTATCACAAACCTTGGGTCCTCCCGGGAGGCGGGCGGGATTGTCAGCTCCCACATTGTACGGCGGTACAACTCGGTACGCCTGTGCCACCACCCTTTGGCTAGAAACGTATGACGGTGCAACCTCCGTCGGGCCGTTGGGGGGTTTCCAGCGGGCCTTTCCAATGGTCGGCTGGGTTGGTCGTACCCATGAAGCGGGAAGCTGGATTGCTCGACCGTTGAATCGACCCGTGACAAATTCGGCCGCTGTTGCACAGAGAACAAGCGCAGGTATGTCTGAGAACGTCGGGTACGTGCATTGAGAAAAGTGTGGTCAACCAACAACACCATAGTAAGGTTTGCGAGTGTTCTGCAACATGACCTGTGAAGTGTCCGGCGGCGCCAAGCCTTGTTATTCAGACTCTAGAGGGTGGCCTCACCGCTGTTTGACCTGATTACTTGTTTGGAGAGAGTAACCTGAAAATGGACCTTGCGAAAAGATCTGCAAGCACTGCAGCGGGCGCCGAGCCTGAAGTTTGAAACACGGGGATCGCGACAGAATCATTGTGCCGCTCGCCTCGAACATTGTGCCCCGTGGCCAGGGCGTCTGAGTGAGACCTGGAAAGCGACATGTTACTTTGAGGCGCCGCAAGACAACCGAAGCGGTGCTGACTCGCCAGAGTCAACGACTGAAACATGTGCGCGCGGCCATGGAGAAAAACGTCGGGGAGATTGAAATGCCTAGACCTCTTCCAGCCCGTGCTTTGTAGATGACCATTCAACGACCTCGGCGCCTCGAGTACCCAGCAAACCGGATATAGCCGAGGAGCCGACCTCTAAGTCGGCCTTGCTGCTGGCCCCTTGGCAGGATCGTGATGAATGGCTCGTTGGGCTGACTTCGTGGTGGGTGTTGCAGAGGTTAAGTTGGGGAGCCGTGACCAAGTCACCAAGATGTCGAGTGTTGCTTGTTTCCATCAGAATTGCCGCCCGTGGCCCTCGGACCTCCGTGGTTGGTTGCTCAAGAGACCATCCGTCGCGCCTGATTCTCGGATTGTTGGTTGCTCAATGATCTTGAAAAGCGAGCCTCGGGCTCGTCAAAAACGACGAATGGGCAACCTCCGCACCCACCACAATGGGGAGCAAGCATTTTAGCCGGATTCTGGCGCCTCCCGCCTTGGTTGATGAGCGGCGTCGAGATCCTGTTGGTTGTCGGCGTCTGGCGGTCAAGAGTTGCTCAGCCCTACATGGGCGCTGAACGATCCAGTAATGTCGCCGTTTCGGGCGCTGTGTCAGGTCAGCCGACGCCGACGCCGCCGCTCACACTCTCCGGGCGAGGGTAGCACGGCAACACAAGAAGGGAGGGAGAAATGACGGGCATGCCACCGGGAAGGGCGGAACGGGTAGGTACACCACAGTACATCCCGATGAACTTGCCACGGTCCCGTTGCAACGTGGCGCAACAGGGAACCCCGGCCGCCGTCACAACGACTCGATTGGCCGGCGGCAGGATGCGCGTTGGTCGGGTGTCGGTCTCGTGGAAGGTGTCCGTGTGACAACCCAAACATTTCCCGCCGCTGTTTGGTGTTTGGTGCTTGGCTGGAAACAGCGGCTAGTCGGTTGAGACAAACCCAGCATTTCCGAACCCGGGCGGGTTTCTGAGTTTTGACGGGAAATCAGAAAAAGAGCTTGTCCTGGGCGACAATGAACGAGACGAGCGGCAGACCCTGCCGGGTAACGATCGGAGACAGCTCCGTGGTTGACGGCTTTCGAGGTGGATCCAGGAAGTCGACAAAGGCAGACAATGGGACCGCCAGAGCAAAAGCGCGATGGCGCCAGGAAGAGGCTGGGATCTCGGCGGCCCGTTTTTGGGACCCCCAACACGAGTTTTGTGCCTGTGACGGGATGCGGGAGGGAAGTGGAGTGCAGCTCCAAAACCTCACGTGACTGCCAAGTCTAGCGCTCATTCGCTGATAAAGCTGTGGCGGGTCGAGCCTGGTCCCTGGAGGCCACCACCCAGCAGCACACACCTCCATGGTGGTGCGATCATCGCTGGCGCCTACCGTCCCAGAGCGGTGGTGCAAACGGCACGGTTTGGGGCCGCCATCCGCCGTTTGACCGCCATTTCGGCACGTCTGGAAGGAGCAGTTTGGCGCGGGGACCAGGGTGGTTTCGCTTGTTGGTTCCATCGCCGTTCACCGCGTCAGCGCGTCGCTGGCACCGCCCACGCCTGATCTCGCTTGGATTTCCATGTCCTGTGCCCGTTTCACCGAGAAACGATGGCTGACGAGAGGTGTCTGACAGGACCCAGCCAGCATATTTCAAACAAAGCTCACCTCCGCCCTGCGCTCATGGTGTTGGGTTTCTGAACAATCAGCGTCGCCCTGTTCTGCCGCTAGCTCAAACGATCATTTGGAGTTGGAGCTTATCCTGCTTAAGGAACATGGAAGGCGGGCACCTCGTCGTCGATCACCTGGGATCCCGGATCGATCTTAAATAAGCCCTCTGGTCGGACGCCCCTATCTTTGTGATGTGAGAGAGCCACTTCCTGAGGATTCCGTTCCTGTTTGCGCTGACCACACCCTCCCCACACCAAAATCTCACTGATCGCTTTCTTCGAATCATCAAAGGGAGATGCTTGATCCGAGTGTGATTGGGGCGGTTTGATCGTGTGATGAAAAGCGCTCCAAGATCCCAAATTCAAGTCTGTCGTCACAGTCGAATTTTCTGAGACGGAGAGACAGAACCAGCCGGCCTTGGGCTTCCCCGCCAGGAGGAAGGAATCTGAGCAAGATATCACCATGATTTGATTACCAGAACCCGATCCCAGAAACCCGAACACGGCTGAGCAAGGCTCCAAAATTGCCTTGCAACTATACAAAACGGTAAGATGCCAAACTGTCCCGAGCTCTGAGGTCAGAGAAAAGCAATTTTGTTTGGTTGTACACCTCTTCATCATAGTGAGATCCATTCCCCTTCTTCGCGAGTGACATTGGACCGGGTTCTTTTCGTTCATCTTTGTCATCCGCGGCAAGATCAAGGACAGACACAATTAGTAGACACCCAGCCGGGCAGGTCGCCTTGAGTACAGACACCATCTACTCATTCTGGGTTCCCTTCGTTCCCATGAGCGCTAACAAAGGGGCGAGTTGAACAAAAGAGATCCAAGAAGGTGGTGTCGACTTCTCCACACTCCAGCTCTCTTTGAACACGCTAATAATAACGGACCCCTCCGTCTGGAACGGGGTGGGACCGTTTCGCTAACCATCTCCTCCTTTGGTGGCCAGGACCGAGAACGACCCAAGGGCAGGGAACGGCGGGTGCGCGGGACGTTCCCGTGCTCTCCACTGCCACTGGCAGTTCTGGCCTGTCTGGGATCTGGTACGTATCGTAAGGTACATGGGGGTATGGTACGGCATACGGCTGTCTAATGTTAATTACAGAGCGAATTCGGTCTTGGCACTTGATCCATTTCGTTCCTCCTGGCATCTAACGACCTATCAGTCTTGGAGATATCCCGAAAGATGAAATCTTCTCAACTCGAAGATGAAAAGTATTCTGGCGTCTCAGAGCAGTTTCTCGAGACCGGGAACTCGATTTGAACACTGCGTGCCTCGCTTCCGCGCACCAACGCAGCCACACGGTTCTTGGCGCGGCTGGAAGTCGACGTCGAAGTCGGGTGTATCAGCGCACATGATGCTTGTCCGAGAGACCGCCCATACTTGTATGTACATACGGAGCAGGGCCGCCGCTGTCAAACGCCCACCGACACTGACACCTCGTCCCACAAGCCACGGATGCAGTCGCGGGTGTCCCCGGTCCTTCAGCCAGCGCGGCCCCTCTCGGGTTCGCCCAATATCCGGCTGACTGGAACGCCAGGTGTTGTTTCGCCGTGGCAAGCCCGTGTGACCATTCCCAGGCCGAGGGAGGCCCCAGAGAGCCCGGATTGGGCACCTTTGTTTGTCAGATTGGGCGGCGGTCACAAACAAAAAAAGACGGACGAGGCAATGCATCCGTCCCGTGATATGCAGGGGGCGAGATTGCATGACGCGCCCGCTGGCCGCTGGCATTCTGACGTGCCAAACTCCCAAACTCCCACGCCATCCGGAAGAAGATCTGGCAACATCAGCAGGCGATGGTGCTCGCCATGGAACCGGGAGAAGCGAGGTTCCAGGGAAGAATGCAACCAAGGAGAATGCCAGCCAATGGCTTCGCGGAGGCATGTGCCGTGTCGTGCGCTACCCATGCGGGATCCGTCCAAAGCGTGCAAGGGTGAAGGTGAAGCAGTCCAATGGCAGGCCGGGCCCGGAAGAAGGGCAGCGGGATGAGCCTAAAGAGGTGCGGGCGGCAACCATGCTTCCATCGATCCGTCCGATCCTTAGCTTGCCCCCGCTGCTTGGCTAAGGCCCCCTCGCTTCCAGTGGGAAGTGGAGAATGAAGTCCCGGTTTGGCAACGCAGCGCGTCAGATATCTCGTAATTCCGCGTATTTTGTCAACAGAGGCAAGGTACGGGATCCATGCAAGCTGAGTGTAATTTTCACAGATTCCAGTAGCAGGAGACTCTGTGAAGGGGATGCGAACTCGATGCTGTGTCCGGTAACCCAGGAGCGTTAACCTCAGTGGATGCTTGGTTGGTATGTGCCTCTTGAGATCCGTCTGGAGGCTGGGGTAGTCCGTCGAGGGTGTTACATGTACATCATCGCTGGGTGGTGTGGTAGGGCAGGTTGGTGACAAGAGGCCTTCAAGTTACGCGCTGACGGGTGGTGACGGACCCGCCCGAGCTCTGTGTCATGCCAGTCAATAACCTGCACCTTGGGACCAACTAAACAGTCTTTTCTCCAGTCGTGTTGTGCATCATGCAGTGTGTCTCCTGTCGTCACCCGCCACTCACGCGCCATGATGCACCTGCCAGTTTGAGGAGTCAGAAAGCCAAGTTTAGGAAGTATTGGGAAACTGTCTTGAGCATCGATCTACACAGTATCTGGGCATCTGTCATCTTCGTGTCCTGAGGGAGAAGTTTGGCGAAGGAAGATGCAGTGGGATGTGGCTGCGGCAGTCAACATGACTGGTGCATTTGGTTGGGCGACATAGAACATTGGAGAACGGTAGATCGTCCAGCTAAAACTCTCACTGTGTATGTAGTCACCCATCTCCGCGCATGGCTGTCAGAAAAAGTATCAACCATGTAAGGCAAGGCCGCAACAACTTACACATGGCTATCAGAAAGAAACGGTGCGGGTCGGGTCGGGAGGTCAGTTCCTCGATGCTGCCGCTCCCCGTCTCTGTCCTGTCCGAGGAGTGACACGCGGTCCGATCATGTGTTGAATGTGGAGGACGCCCTTTCCATCCCCCCTCCCCCCAATGGAACGGACCGGAGAGCTGCTTGTTTTGGTTACAGCTTCTCGGTTGCTGGTTGTACATTCCTTCTGGTGTTTGATGCTGCAATGTAGAAGGACGCTTTGTTTGGAACTTACCTATGTAACCGCGATGGAAGGCATGTACCTCCCTATCGACCTTAATTCTTACCAGGTATTCAGGTTGTCTTGGTGCCACAACCTAACGCAAGTCTCGGGATGAAATAAGACTGGATCGCCTACCCTGTCATCTGCAACCGGTAAAGACGGGAAAGCACATGAAGTCCAAGTCGCCCTCCACAAGGATGTTGAGCGCCATGCAACTACATCCCAGAACAGGAGAAGACTCAACTGGGAATACAAGATGCGATGCGTTAGGCTAACAAGTGTCAACTTGATGGCTGAGACCGCGATCAGAGCATCTCAATCGTCTAGAGTAGGTACCTGACACTTAGCTAGTTAAAGACTTAGAGTTTGGAGACAAGGGAGTGTGAAAGAAGAAGAGCGGAAGTACCAGTAGACCCGCCGCTTTCCCCATATTTGCTGCCGACAGCATCCCGGCTCGCACCCGAGTACCGTTCGTTGCCTTGCGGGGTGTAGAAGAGGGACACTTGAAATCGATTGATGATGTGAGAAGGAAAAGTTGGGTCAGGATGACAAACGCTGCCGTGTTTCGGAACAGTGTGCGACAGGGCTGGCTTGGCGCGCTACCGTGCTGTTGGAGCCGAGGCGGTGTACTCCGTATCAATACCGATACGGAGATGTACTTGAGGTTATTGTGTCTGCGGAGTATTTTACCCCTGAGGATCTCGTAACGGTAACTTACCCATTCCTTCCAACCCAAACGGAAGGACAGCTGGCTCAAACACCACGAAAGGCATCATCGACGGCAAATTCGAAAGACAAAGGGATTGCAACGGTGGGGAACACGGCGAGTTCTTTCAGGTGCTCTCCTTGCTCGTGCGATCAACGCACAGCATGAGCATGGTAAAACAGAATGGGCAAAGTGCAGGTCTACCCCTCAGAGAGCACCACCCACGACGAGATATTGCGCGACACAATCGATACCAGCACCAACAAGGCCAACTCTGGTGGCATCCGGATATCAAACCCGGGCCTATGTCGGGGATCGGCAACGGACCCATCATCAGGATCCGGCCCGGCAACGCATCTTGACGCTGAGCCGGCTCACGCCACAAGCATTCCGAAGGACACATGGACGACACCGGCCCGAGGATCAGGCCGCCGGGCAGCCGATGCCACCGACGTGGCTCTTGGACTGCATGAGGGTCGGATGACGACGGATATGTCACGCGAATCGAGCCCTTGTTGCTCCAGACCTTTTTGGATGCGTGGTGACGCCAAGCGACGCTCTTCGGATGTACTGTGTATTATCTTTCGATGTAGTGGCGCGGCTCTGTTTCCCACCCTGGACTGCCTCGCGACTCCATCCTTCAGCCTTCAGGTGAGGCAGAGATGCAATGTCGATTTCCGCCCCCAAATTATATCCCTGCCCATCATAACGGATGGGGGCCAAGCGGACCGCCGCGCTGGACCGTCGGTGTTCTTGAGTCGAAGAGACCTCTTATCATCGCCACGGACAGAGTACGCCTCGGGGGAAATGTAGAATACGCAGGTCAGGTACCAAAAGATTGTCACCCCCAACGGGGGTGGGGGGATGTTTGTCTGGCAAGACGAAACGAGTTCCCGAGATGGGAATTCGAGCAAATAAGAAATCCCAGTGGTCCTGCGGCCCCAGCTGCGGCCTGCTGCGGGCACCACTGTTGTGGCACACAGTGAAAATCCGGAACTCGCAAGGTTCCTGGCAGACGAGCATCCGAAACAGACCGTACCGATCTTGGGATGCACTTTGGGGGCACGACGCAGGAAGACAACCTGCAAGTAGCTATGGAATTAGCGACCCGATTCTGAAAAGCATTAGAGAGGACTTCTCACCCCGCATTACCTCTTCTACTGCCCAATATTTCTCGTCTGTAACCTAGAATAGCAAGTGGTGTATGAAAGTCTCGGAAGTACTGTACAATACACATGTACCTCGTACGGTACGTCATGTCGGTCCCTCATGCCAGGGACCACGGCCCGCACCCATTCGCTCCCAGCTGGGTGTTCCGTCGCTTCCATGGCCCACCCCCCTGTCCCAACGAAGCCACCAACTCCGTCGCTGGGACCGAGCTGGGATCCCCTGAAACCGACATTCAGCAACCCGACCCCATGTCCACACCTCAGTGCAGGAAAACCGGCGCCCGGGGTGGTGCGCATGCGCCGCTGCACCTGTGACCCAACAGCTGCGTGAGCATTGATCCGTCATAAGCCGGGACCCTCTTCGCCAGGCTCGTTTCGCCCTGCGGTGGCCTTTTCCCCTGATCTTGTCTTTTCTCTCATTCTCACCCGCTGGTCGAGAACCCATCGTGGTGCCATTCTTTCTGGACTCCTCTGGATTCCTCCAGCTGTTGTGCCCCCGCGTCCCCGGACTTTTTCGGCAGCATTCAGGCTTGGCACTTTTCGTCACTCATCCGCCTCTTCCCAGCAACAAGGACCCGGGCGCCATTAGCTCCCTGTCGGCTCCGGGCCAGCCCGACATTCTGGAACACCTGACCTGTCAGTCAGCTTGCCGGCGGAGAGAGGACAAAGAGGCTGACCCAGTTGGCAGAGGAGTCTTTTCCCGCAAGCGCCGGCCCAGCTCAGCGACGCTGCGACGAACAAACGACAAACGACAAACGACAACAAACGACGTCAACCGAGTCACGTCTCTTCTGTGGATGACAGGACATCGTGGCTCGCGCTCGCATACTACATACGTCGGCCCCTGCCCCCCTCGCATCGCGGGATTGCATGCAGGTACGTACGTTCTCAGATCTCCAGAACACCGCTCGTCTGCTCTCGTTTGTCTGCACTGCAGCCGCCTGCATGTCCACCGACCGCCGACCGCCGACCGCGGGAACCTAGTGGAACGGTCTGAGCCCGAGTTGGAAGCGGTCAGCGAGAAGGCACCGCAGAGGCACCGTGGACACACACGCACGGGCATCCAACCTCATCTTTCGTACGCCATCCAGTGTGGTGGTTACGTCGAGCCTGCAGCATTTTTGGGGCAACAACAGCAGGCACGACACTGGGAGGCTGGGTGTTCGCCTTTTCTGCGTTCCTTCCATTCCTGGTCATTCGGTCGAATCCGCTCCAGCGGCGGCCGTGCGTGGTTGCGCTGCTGCTAGTCACTGCATCCACCCCACTGCCGCACGCCCCTCCCACCATGCAGGCTCATGCAGCTCGCATCGCACCTGCACATTGCACACCCGTTTCCGTTTCGTTCCCGCGTCCCATCCATGCTCCTTCCCGCTCCCCTGTCGCAGTCAGCTGGCGCCTCCTTGGTGGGTTCCAGGTTGCGCATTCCTGGGGGGGGGCTTCTGGGGACGATCGAAGCTGCTCGCCTGCTTGCAAAGCTGGGAAGCAGCCTGATTCGCTGCCGCCAAACAGGCTGCGCTGTTCCACGCCCCGGGATCTGCTGGCCTGCTTCTTTTTTTTCCCTCTCAGCCCCACCACTGCTGCCCACCCGCATCACATCCACGCTAACTTCGGGACCCAGCCCGTCAGCAGGCAAGGGAACTCCCGCTCCCAGATAAAGCCTGGTTCCAGGTTCCCGTCCCGGCCGTGCCAGTGGCATACCAAGTACATACATCCCGTCATTTATTACCCGCCCCGTCCTCCCCACCTTACCCGCGTTTCTTTTCTCTTGCTCTCCTCTCTCCTCTCTCTCTCTGTCTCTCTGTCTCTCTCTCTTCCCCCCTCCCTTCTTCGCCCAAAGACCTCTTTACTCTCTCCCCAAAATCAAACTGGGCTTACCAGTCTCCCCACCAGCAGCACACGCCACAGGACTCAACACTCATCACACCGCTTTTCCAGGCAAGAACGAGAAAGATACTAAGGGGCAGCGAACCGACATAACGCCCTCCCGCTATTTCAACTTACCTGTCTCGTCTGGCTAGCATCGCAGCCGTCCGTTCGGCGTCATCTGAACCATCTTCTGAAAGAACCTTCCGTCAAGTGTAGCGGGGTGTAGGATGGCGGACGAGTACAGGAGAGGGAGAGCAGAGCTCCCACGAGACAGCGCCGAGGATCTGCGCTACGCCCCTCGTCCTGAGAGTGACGAACGAAGGCGGCTTCCTCCAACCGGCCCAGACGGCGCCCCCTTGCCATCAATGCCTTACCCACACCAGCACCAACACCATCAGCAACATCCGCCCCCCCATCCGCACCCGCACCCACACCCGCCTCCGCCTCCCGGCCCAGGTTATCAGGCCGATCCGCGCTATCAGGAGCGGCCATATCCACCGGATGCAAGATATCAGTCCGACTCGAGGGGTTGGCCTCATGACGCTCCGCCCCCGAATGGCTACCCCCCTCCGCCGGACCCGCGTTATCCTCCGCCGTTAACCCCTCAGGACCAACGTCAGTACGACGATCGAAGGCCGTTTGACGACAGGAGACCATACGACGACAGGAGGCAGTATGACGACCGGCGGCAGTACGACGACCGGAGGCAGTACGACGACCACAGAATGTACGACGACCAGAGGCCGCACAGTGACCGAAGGGGATACCCGGATCCCTATTATGATGGCCAGCAACCTCCTCAGGGAAGAGGCGGCGGTTACCCCCCTGACTATTACCGGTACCCGCCTGGGCCGTACCCTTACGCGATGGCACCGCCTCCGCCACCGGCTCAACAACAGTCTGCGCCGAGACAGAGGACATCCATCGCATGCCGCTACTGCAGGAAGAGAAAGGTAACACATCCACCCAACCCGGGCCTCGTTTGGGGGCGAGAGTTAACCCGGATTTCGATAGATCCGTTGCAGTGGCTATACACATACCACAAACGGAAAATGCACCAACTGTGACAAGCTTCGGATTGACTGCATCTTCCAACCTGTGTCGTCCAATTCCTCGGCCGCCTTTGTTCCTGTGTCGGCCGTTCCGGGCGGTGTGCCACCTGGAACACCACTTTACGGCGCTTACGGGCAGCCCCTCCCCCCTGCGCCCCAACAAGGTGGTCCGGGCCGCGGGTATCAGTACCACCCCTCGGAATACGCGGCCTCGATGCACTCGCCCACGGGCGGGTACGCCTCTTATGACGACAAAGATCCCGGCCGCCGCCGAGCTCGCCCGCCAGATGAGGAACATGCCTCGCGACCGCCTCCGCCGAATTACCCCCTCGACGATGATCCTCGGAGACGATCTCCCGTCTCGATCCACAGCAACGGCACTCCGCCAACAGGTTACCAATCTTACCAGCACAGTCCCTACGAACGGGACAGGCCGCCTACTCCCAACCATAGCAGCCTCAGCCCGAGCCGCCCAATGCCGCCACCACCGCAGTCGCGAACCCCGCAAGGCTCGCAGTCCCAGCTGCAGCCTCCGCCCTCCCAACTTCCACCTCAGCCGCGCCCGCAGCAGCAGCCCCCGTCTAACGGCTATGGGAACCCGATGAGCCTGGACAACCTGGTTGGGCGTGATTCTCGCGCGCCGGTGAACGACATTGATCGAAACATGCTTGGGAGACTCGGCCGGCGATCCTGATTTTCCAGGTCATCTCCTGGCTCTGTGTCGAACCATACTGTTTTACTGACAGTCCCCCGAGAGTCTCCGGGTGAGAACCATACTCGGCTACCCCTTTGCTTCTCTTCATAGTTTCTAATAATGCCAGTCATTCTGTCAAATTGGACGCTTCTTGTTTTTCATTGGTTTTGTTTCCCCTCTGCCGAAAAGATGCTGTTCCTTTACCTCATTGCATTTCAAGTCGTGGGAAAAGGGACTTTTGGAAAAGTACCAGGGTCGCAGGATGGGGGCACTTTGCTGCGTGTTAATATCCACTTCAGAGTCATATCTTTTGGAAACGGCGGAAGACTGGTGGACGAGGGACACATGTAGAGCTACCCTGGATATTTGATTTCCTCGGTCCCGATCACCCGATTGTTTGCTCTTCACTGTTTTCACCTTTGGCGCTGGGAAAGAAAGAATGGGGTTGCCTCACGGCACAGCGATCTGCTTCATTTCTGTTGATATCATGTTTTCTATTTCCTACCGTCTTTCAGCTTTCGCGAGACAATGTACACAGCTCCCAACGAAATTAGCCCAACAGTCTCGGCCGCCTGCCGGCTTCGGAGACGAGAAATCAATGGCTCAGAATCCTCGGTGGCATTCTAGAATTCTTCTCGACCTCGACCACAAGGATTGCCACGTTGCCGTGTGTTCCACTGCTGTCCACTTTCCGTTGCTCACAACCTCGAGGCCCCAGCGCAGCAAGCTAACAAACAGTGATGACCCCTCGAGTTTTCTGATAAACAATATCAACCTGCGGGGAGCAAGGAGTCACAACCAGAACAAAGACAGGGGACAGGCAAAACGTGGAAAACGAGGCAAAGGAGGGGGGGATTCTGCTACTGGTCTTCTGAAAAGGGGGCCAGATCCTCACTCCTGCCCGCTTATCCCAAAGTGGCATGATCCTCGAGTTGGCCACGACTCCCCTCTCCATGCGGGAAGATGACGGAGCAGCTTCAAAGCTGCGGTATCCCGGCAACGTCAGGCATTTGCTGATTGCCGCTAGAACCACCGCGGACTACGGCGTCAACAATGACCGGGTTCTGGGGACGTTGGGCTTTGCTCAGGCTGGCCGCTTGTTGGCTCGCCTGTGGTGGTGGTGGACGCCCTGTTCGGCGACCCCAACACCGCTTCGCATCCATCCCCAGCCACCCGCCAAAAGGCTCGAGCTGAGAAGAGGCGGGCCGCCGAGGCTTGTGCACATTGCTACGCTGCTTAGGCGAGGGCGCTATGGAGTCACGAGAGCACTATTGGATCTCGATGCGCCGCCGTTGCTGGACTCATCCCTGGTCTTTGGCACGGCTCTTTCCTCGTTGGCTTTTCCGTGGCCGTGGCGAGACTCCGCTGCCATGCGACGGGCAGATGCCGATGCAGGAAATGGGGGTCTTGTGTCAGATGAGATCTCGCGTTGAGGTATACATACATTAGTGCCGTTTCGCCAGTCGCCCATCTGAGTTCGGGGACGGTGTGAAAAAGAAAAAAAAAAAAAAAAAAAAAAAAGGGCAAAGTCTTGCTCTCGTCTCTGATGATGGTGCTGTTGAACAACCAGGCTCATCCCTTCAAAATGACTGCCTAGTTACGACGGCCAGGGCGGTCTGCGGAGAGAAGGAAGGGCTCCAAGACTGACCCGAGATGAGTCTCAATGGACCTCCATCGGCCAGCCAACAGCAACTGGTAACCCCACCGCGGTCAAACGACGATAAGCTGTCCAATAGGGAACGCGCTAGCTCTTGTTCAAGGACAGCAACTGAAGTTGATGATCAACAGGCACTCGCCTGCGAGGAGAAGGAGGTGCCTTTGGTTGGTGGCAGCTAAGGTGTTGGACCTTGGGGCGGGCGGGTGGAAACGGAGTCAGCACTCCAAGGCGTCGCCAACACTCTCGCTTCCAGCTGAACGTCCAGCAGTCTGACAGCCAGCAACGTGCCGAAAGGAGCCGGAAGCATGACGCCAAAGCGAGGCTGCGCTGCGACATGGCGGCAGTGCGTGTGTCGACATCGAATCCCGATCCTTCGGGCAGCAGCAACCCCTCCCACGCAACGATAATGCCAGCAACGTGCCCAATACATCTACACCACGCCCACCCGCATACCAGCATGACTCGCAGCACTTTCTCTCTTATGGTGACCAAAGAAACCCCCGGATCGGGTGGGACGTCCCGCTCGGCCCCAGACGCTGCTCCTTGAACATTGGACCATGTCTGGGCCTCGTGACGGGCCGAGCCCCCTTTTGGGGAAAAAGGGGGAAGGAGAACGGTACTGACTCCGCCATGATAGGAGCCCGGGATCTTCCTGCTCAAGGTAAAAGGAGCACAGAAACGGTGCCGTATGACTGACATCAGCCTTCTGCTCGAAACCATTTCACACAGTTCCGTTTGGCTCGAAACTTTCGAAATACCTCGAACGAGCCAAAGCTCTTTTCTTACAGGTTGTTACAAGTGAGTACTTCTCCCTTACTTCTTGCGAAAGAAAAAAGTGCGGAGTAGGCTGATGGCTGTTCAGTGGAAAGCGGCTCGAAAGAAAGGGGCCGTGTGTGTCTCCAGAGTTTTTCGGACTCTATTGTCCGGACCCTCCCTCCAAAAGTGGTCAGGGCATGTGGTGCTACCGGCGGAAATCGTCCAATTCGCTCTGACGAATACATTACACTACGAGGAACATCGGACGCGACATCTTCGCGGCGATGCCGCCGTCTCTCTGGCGGGCCGCAATGACATCTTGTTTCTGCGACTTTGCACGACCACGACGGCGTGGAACACTCCGAAGCACGACTTCCGCAAGCTCCAACAGCCGTGCCGTTGGGAACTCGACACATGGCCAAAAACTGCGGCTTCGAATCTGCCTAAAGGGCACCCGAAGGGCTGGAAATGCCGGCAAGAAGGGAACGGCGAGCCGCCGGAACGGAGGTCTGGAGTGTTCGGAGGTTGGCAACCGACGGCCAACAGATTGGGATGGGGTTATGTCGAGCGAATCCCTAAGTGACTTCTTGATGCGATTTAGCAGCTAATCAATCTCTCACAGCGCGTCTCCCTAGCAGAAGCGAGGAAAAAAGGCAGTTCTGGTCCCTCCCGATGGCTTAGCAGCGAAGACTCAAAGCAGGCAGTTGCTCGTTGGAACAGACGGGAAGGATCGAGGGATTCCTCCCTCGGCTCACCCAAACTCCCGTCGTTCCCATCGAGGACGAGACCTCCATCGCAAAGTCATCCAGCAAGTCGAAAACGCCGCCGTCGATCCTTTTATTTCCTGGCAATCAGTATTTGCCTTACCCTCTGACATCGGGCCCGAAAACTAATAAATACACTTCGGCAGAAACCATGGTCGCATTCGGCCGAAAGTCGCAACGCCTTCTCGGCCCATTTCCATCTCCTGGCACTATGGAACCTCCCGCCGCCCCGCCGACCCTATAGCGGCAGAGAGTCTCCGATTGCGGGAATAACTAGGCGCACACCCTTCTCCCAAACCGTCTTGTCGATGTTCAACACAGTTGGCACCCCATTCGTGTCATTCGACTGCACCACGACAGCGCCCGCAGACGAAGGAAAGCGCCCAGCATTCCCGCACTTGCATAGACGCAAACCTATGTTGGTTTGGTCGATCGGGCGAGGCGACTTTTTCTTCGGTTCGGCAGTTTCGACCAACTGCAAGACCGCAGAACAATTCACCATGGTCGGGAGTTGACCTTTAACGAGGCTCGAGATCATGGAAGAATTGCTGAAAGACGTTGAATAACAAACAAGTCTCGAGAAGTCAGTTTCTGGGCTGATCACCAAGTGCAACCCCTTCCTACGGCGCAAGAGTTGGACGGTTCATAATGCACACTGGTGGAGCACAAAGCGCAAGGTGACCAAGGGGTTGCTTAGCCAAAGGCCTTGGATGGTTTGCGTTCCTTAAATTCAACGGTCTTTGGCAGAGGGGGATGCCAGTCTTGCCAAAAGGACTCTGTCTCTAAGTTCCAACCCTCTCCTTCCCGGACTCTCGACAGGAAACAAGAGCTGACACGCACAGCAGCGCTTTTGTCCTCGGTACTCTGGCGTACCCCTACCGGAATCCTCCAACAAGGCCATACCCGGCGCACAATCAGCCGTTCTCTCCATCTTCTGGCCGATTTATTCAAACAAGCTCTGCCGTCGCTCTCTCGACCCCAGCTCCATCAAGCTCTCCTAGTGGAGACACCAACATGGGTATCAACATGGGGTTGAACATGGTGTTGCGAGCAGCAAGTGGAGTCTTGAAGAGTCACGCCTCCAATGGTTTTCAATCGTCGATTACATGGGTTGCAACGACGGCGAGGAGCTTGAAATATTCCATAATCTTTTTGTTCAGGCTCTTTATTCGAGCTCGCTGCTGGGCGAGGTTGCCGAGCTCGCTCTCGAGACCAACAACAGGGTATCAAGCGATACCGGCGTTGGAACACTCCGTTCGTCGCCCTGGGATTGGGAAGTTGCACGGCATGTGTTTGGCGGGTTTGTGTGTTTGATTTCTTTCTATCAGCCCTTCTTGCTCGTCTCAACTTGCTGCTTCTTGCAAGCGGACCATAACCACTACGCCTTGGTGGTTAAAGACAGCCAGGGAGAGACCAACTCGGCCGTTTTGAATCAGCGGCTTTCCATTCCTCTCCCTCTGTGGGCTGATTCGTGCTGCCCCCACGGGGCCGTTGCCACATGGCTTTGGATCTACGCTGCATGTATCTGCCGGCCAATCCAGGCCAAGCCCGAGACGCTGTGCAACAACAGGCCGTAAGGCAGATACATAAACACCGGGTGTACAGATATGGGACCCAAGTGGTCGGATTTCACTCAAATACTTGCTGTGGTTACTTCATCAACAGGAAACTCGGTTCTTGATGCATTTTCTAGCTCTTACTCTGGCTCAAACTAAGTCCAAGATGCTAACTACCTATGCTTGGGAAGGGCTTGAGGTTTGACAACACTGCCCTTTTGAACTGTGCAGATCCTTAGCCCAGTTGAAATTACCGATGAAAAGAAGTTCTTGATTCAAACTCTCGTGGTGAGGCATTCAAATCATCAGTTACTTCAGTCTGTGTGAAACATTAGAGCTTTCTGGCCCTCGACTCTGACGGACTGCAACCCTAACCCTCTATTTTTCCTTGACCCCTGCGGCGGGTCGGCCCGGCCATGCCAAGCTCCGCGACATCTTCGGCCGAGATTGACGACGACAACACCAACCTTTTTCTCCACAAGGCGATTCGACGACGACGGCAGCCGACAAGGGACTCCACAATATTAGGGAAAAGGAAAAGACCCGGCCACCAAACAGCAAGCGGTGGCATAACTAAGGGAGATCTGGGGACGGCAAAGTCCTTGTTTCGAGACACTCATCTCACCCACTGCACATCAAGGAGGGGACATCAAGACGATCGAGGAGGTCAGAGACGACGAGACTTGACGCCAATTGCACTATCCTGTTGCGCCGGAACTGGGCGTCTCAACCCCGGACTCAACTCCCTTGATTGCCCAACCTGCGCAAGTTTGGGCCACGAACATCACCACCACCTTCCCACCACCCTCGCCGCCACCTCTTCAACAACCACGATGCAACCACCCCCCTCAGCACGAACAGTAGCAAAGGCCGCCACCACCAGCGCCGTCACCAGAGCCTTCGCCACAAAGCGCCCGCCAAGGGCCGCCCCCTCAGTCGCTAAATCAACAAAAGACACACCCTCACCTAGCTCTGCCGGACAACCAAAATGGAAACTGATGATGTACACGGGGCTGTTTGCCGCGGTCATCTTCACGGGCACGATCTACGGCGCGGGGCTCAAGACGCAGCAGGAGTGGAAGACTGTACGTCCCCCTCCCGAGTTTCACCAACATTGTGGTCGGAGATGGTAATGGGCGTTGAAGTGCTGACATAATCACAGGAAAAGCAAAAGGTCCAGGAGGCCAGCGTGGATGACAAGGTCGCGATCCTGCAGCAGCGCCGGAAGGATCTGGAACGGCAGAAGGACGAGATCGAGGCCAAGTTGGATGTGTTGAGAGCGAGGGTGAAGGCTAAGGCCGAGTTTGAGGCGGAACAGGGAAGTGAAGGGAGCGGGAGGTAGCGACGGGAGGTTGGGAAACGGGCCGCCTTTATAAACGATAGCTGGGCGTCACTCGAATAAATATTCCCAAGTTGAATACATAACCTTTCATCATCCACGTTGTTTGTCTAGCATAACTTGTCCGTCTAAGTGCCGGTTTCCGTGTCCTTCCATATCATCCGGTGCTCCCATGCGCCCAGTGACTGCCGCTAACAAATTCGCCCTTGGGGATGCCGGCGCTGCAAAACCTTGATGCTGCACAGCTGTCTCGTTCTCTCGGCCCTTACTCCATCACGCCTTCAGCAGTCGGGAGAGGAATGGCCTTGTAGAGCAGGATCAGCGCCGAGTGAGACTCGCCGCCACCAGCCAACGCATCAATCTTGTCCGAGGTCACCTCGGTCACCTTGTCATCGTTGAACCACCACCACTTCCCGTCCTCCTCGCCGACCTTTCCGGTAACGGGGTCCTTGGGCGCTGCCTTCTTGACATACGCGGTGTAGTGGCCACTGTCGGCGCTGGCGCCCTGGTGTGTGACAACAGCACGCAGCTCGTAGATACCCGACTGGTTGGCGCCCTCGTCCTTCTTCAATTCCGGGTCGATCACCGCGTTCAGCTCCTTCTTGGCAGCCAGGAGGGCGGCGTCCTTCTCCGACTCCCATTCGGCATCCGTCTTAAAGGTCTCGGCCATTTCGACGTCGCCGTCCCCGGATGTGGCGGGCTTCTTGTCGTCCTTCTTGCTGCGCTCCTTCTTGTCCTCGGGCAGCTCGCCGTCCAGCATTGGGTTCTTCTTGCGGCGCTTCCGAGCCCGCTCAACGTCCTCCTCGTCCTTGCGCACCTCGCGCACCTTGTCCCTGACCGGGATGAGGGCCTTCTTCAGCTCGTCTGTGCAAAACTCGACTGCGTCCAGCTCGTGGGGGAACGTGACCTTGCGCATGATCTTGGCCTTCTTCTGGACATCGCGCTTCCAGAAGAAGCGCACGAAGTGAACTGTGAGATACTTGGGTAACCGCGAGATCTTGGACGTCTTGGTGTAGGTCGCGTCCCGGCCCAGAACCTCTGACCGCTTCTCGATCTTCTCGGAAAGTCCAGCGACAAGGCCGTCCCTCAAATGCGCCGTCTGGTTGTCGATGTGGCAGTTGAGCTTCAGAAACGGTTCTCTAGCCGAAGTTGATTGCTCGCCACCCTCACCCGCCGCAGCCTCATCGCATTCGAGTGTGCTGGAGAACTCGCCAGCCATGTACTTGTCGATAAAGGACCCGGCGCTGGCGTTCTCGCGCTGGAATGGCGCTTGGGATGGCGCTTGGGATGGCCCCTGCAACTTCAGCTTCTGTTTCAGCTGCTGAACAATCTGGGACCATGCTTCTTCGGCGTCCTGCTGGGCGTACCCTGGACCCTTCTTTGAGCGCTCGGCAAACTGGGGAAATGTCGTACGGAGGGCGTTGAGGAAGGAGAAGGGCGCCATGCCCTCTTGCGTGCCGGACATGTCCTGGAAGAGGTCCTTGAGGTTTTTTGTAAGATCACGCTCGGAGAGATCCGACATGGACGTGGGTTTGTGCTGCGCGAGAGCATCGTGGAGTTCTGGAATCGAGCGCAATGCCTGGAGTGTCGAGTTGAGGTAGCAGGTGTTGCCGAGGTTGACCAAGCCAGCCGGGGTGGCTCCAATCTGCTGCGCGGCCTCGGCCTCGGTCATGTCCTCGAGAAACTTGACCTTCTCAGTCGGCCGCACGATGCCGCCCCCGCCCTCTCCCGGTGTCCCCATCATCATGATGACTTGGCCGGGCTTGAGGCCAAGCTTGCTCATGTCGGTGTCATCCTTGAGCTGGCCGCCCTTGACCAGGATCTTCTGTCGCTCGGGCTCGACGCCCGTCAAGCTGAAGAGCTGGTACTTGAGAACCTCGCCGGGGGAGGAGATGTCGACGTCAACATCGTATTTCTTCCCTTGGTGCTTGATCACCACTGACAACGGCCAGGTTAGTTCTGGAAATGTGACTGGACGGGCGCAGGCAGGTACTTACCACTGACAGTCGCCATCTCGACTGGATATGGGTGTCGCAGTAGACAGGGAAACTTGAAAGCAAGAGAGGAAAACGGTGAGTTCCCAAAGCAGTTTGATTTCCTGCTGAGCGCGCTTCGGTTCGGGATGCCGGGTTTTGTTAGTTCTTGGAGTGGCGGATAGGATGGAAGAGGAAAGAAACACGCGGGGTCGCAAGAGCAACACCCTGGAAGCGCCAAGCCTGGCACCGTTGGGAGTTCAGCGCAGGGCGGCTCAGACTCAGGCTCCCAGGGGATACGTAACCACTGCTAGAGACCCACTCTCAAGCACCCATGCTCCGTGCCCCGCCTCTGCCCACCTGGACGGACCTGGATGCTCCAGCTGCCAGGTTGACGCCAAGGATCCCAGGAGCTGGCCAACGACGACGACAACAGCATCAACATCCGCATTGCCGAGCCATTGCTGGATCACTGGGCACCCCTTTCAGCACAGACACGATGGTGAGCTTCAGCCAACTGTCTACCCTTCTTATTCTGGCAGCGCGAGACCATGACCAAGCTAACCGCTTCTTCCCCCGCAGTCGCAATCACTCCGCCCGTATCTCCAGGCTGTCCGCAGCAGCTTGACCGCCGCCCTCTGTCTCTCCAACTTCGCTTCGCAGACCGTCGAGCGCCACAATGTTCCCGAGGTTGAGGCCCGGACGTCGCCCGAGGTGCTGCTGACACCGCTGACCATTGCGCGCAACGAGAACGAGCGCGTCTTGATCGAGCCCAGCATCAACAGCATACGAGTCAGCATCAAGATCAAGCAGGCCGACGAGATAGAGCACATCCTGGTCCACAAGTTCACCCGCTTCTTGACACAGCGCGCCGAGTCGTTCTTCATCCTCCGGAGGAAGGCCGTCAAGGTGGGATCTCCTGATACGGTCCTCTTACTAGAACTGACATGCGCCCTGCAGGGATACGATATCTCGTTCCTCATCACGAACTTCCACACCGAGGAGATGCTGAAGCACAAGCTGGTTGACTTCATTATCCAGTTTATGGAAGAGGTGGACAAGGAGATTTCGGAGATGAAGCTATTCGTATGTTATTCCCCGGGCCCTCATGCTGGCAGCCCTGGCTGACCACGACAAAACAGTTGAATGCGCGGGCGCGTTTTGTAGCAGAATCATTCCTTACTCCTGTAAGTCTTGTTTCCCCGTCTTGCCCGACATCCCGGTGCCTGTATTCTGACCTATTCCTAGTTTGATTGAGAAATCACCGCCAAGCAATGAGAACACGATGTATGCATTAGACCTCACGGAATGGCCTCTTGTTTTACGAATATCAGGAAGGAAGTCGATTCTTAGCATTGCGCTCGACATTCCTAGCGAAGCATCGGGGCACTTAGAGAGCATCTGCGCTTGACGTTGGCGGCCGCCCTGCTTGGGGGACCGTTGCCGGCCCCTTACCTACCTCCAATAACACTGAAGACCAAACCAAAACGGCTTTTCAACATAATGTCTCAGACATTGCTTGCGTTGACGGCTGCGGCATGGGAGAGGCTAACCTTGCCAGGTGCCTGGCCAGTCCAAGTTACCTTGGTCGCCGAGCCATCTCGATGACACCGATGACACCGCGCGGGGGGGTTTGCCGATGAGGCCATGCGCAAGTCAAGTTCAATGCCAAGTCAGCTCAGGCGCTGCTCTACCAAGACGGCACGACATCGCGGTCTCAAGTCAGGCCTATTTCCCAGCCTTGGATCTCTGCGCCTCCCCGTCTTCTTTGCAGTTTCTCAGATATTCCGCTCCTCCTCTTCAAGGAGCCTGCGAAAATCGACATCAAACTGGACTTAATACGTGGTCTCCCAATCTGACAAAGCCGCGGCTTGCTTTCCAAAGAAGTCTCCAAGAGAACAGCTCTTTGCTTCCTGGGTTTTCGAATTTGCCTCTGTCTCGAATTGCGCCCTCACTATTAATCAGTCAACAAGTGTGTTTAGGTTCTCGCTCGCACGCCGAGCAACCATCAGAATTTTGACCGGCGTTCGTTTTTTTTCTTGCCCCGCGCTACGCGGGTCTCCTACAGTGCCGAGTGAGTCGTGGTCATCTGCTAATCTCCGCCTTCTGCCTGATTGCGAGCGAGTTCCTTATTGTTGCAATTTTCCTGCCTCTATTCTTCATCCCAACAAGGCCGCCTGCCTCGCTCATTTTCCAATTCCAAAACCCGCTGCCACTCTATTTGCACCCTTTTCGAGCTTTAC
The DNA here is from genome assembly GCA_027569505.1 of Chloridium humicola. Taxonomy (NCBI): domain Eukaryota; kingdom Fungi; phylum Ascomycota; class Sordariomycetes; order Chaetosphaeriales; family Chaetosphaeriaceae; genus Chloridium; species Chloridium humicola. The sequence continues at coordinate 34,840 of JAPDFF010000019.1, forward strand.
CGACTCAAAAAACTGCGAAACGGTCAACCTCTTTTTCTTCTCCCAAATCTTCGCAGCGGCTTGGTGGCTCATTGTCGCCCTCTTCTATCCGCCACTCGCTCCCTTGGCATTGTGAGTATTCTTGCCTATTGTTGTCTGTGATTTAACCCCCCCCTTCCTCTTCCTCAACCATCTTATTACTCGCTTAAGATTGCCATTGTTTCCTGTCGACGATCTTGCTAACCTCGTCGTCTAGAAGACTGACAACTCTCGGACCTTCTTTTCCCCCTCCACGCCCATTTCTGTAAGTACTTTTTTCCCTCGACTCAGAACCTCCACTCTCTTCCTCCCACTTTCTTCAACATCACCACCTCCAACATCACGCTTACTTTCCATCTTCTACACAGCACAGCGTTTTAGGCAGCACTCGCCTCTCCCAGTCTTCGAGGTAAGACGTTGCCCATCGTTGGAAGAATCTCTCCCTCAACCTCCCGCCTTTCCTCTTCTCGTTCTTCCAACATCTACTCTTTCCACGGGCTGCCACGCTAATATCTTATCTTCGAGTCTCGCAGTATTTCAGCAGTTCAAGATCTCTCCTGTCAATCATCCGTCTTCGATGTAGGTCCTTTCCCTTTCTCTTCAACCCAGCAGGTAGACGCCTGCCATATCTTGCATGCTACCTCCGAGTCCGACCATTTGTCTGTCGCCACTGTTCCAACCTCAGCGTTTCGGTAAACTCCCTTACCTTCAGTATCAGCCACCTTCGCTGGTTTCCCCCTTTTCCTTCTGGTCTTCAACACCACCGGTTTCCACCGATTCCTCCAGATCTATCAGCAACCTCGTCGCCGCTTCCCTTCTTTCTCCCTTGTCACTCTTCAACATCACCAACCCTTGTTATCACCCATCAAACCCAGCACTATTTTCGTCTCATCTTCACCTCGCCCCAAGTTCAACTATTTCTACCAGTTCAATCTCTCGTTTCCCTTTTCCACCAACCACTACAAAAACTCTTCCTCTTCCTCCTCTTCCTCTTCCCCAACATCTTCTTTCCCAATCCTTCTTCACCAACCCTTCTTCACCAACCCTTCTTCACCAACCCTTCTCCACCAACTTTTTCCTCTGACTCAACATCATCTTGCTCCTCAACATCATCTTCTTACATTACTTAATCCCTTTCTCCCTTCAGCACTTACTTACCTCAAACGACTAACAAACCACACACACGCACACGACCATCACAATGTGGACTAACGATAACAGCCCGTGGAACAGTTTGGCTTCCTGTTTTATTGTGTCGCATGTTCTTGGTTATTACACAAATCAATTGCTAACCTTTTGACTTCTCCAGACACTCCTTTTCCGTTCCAGGCACTGACTGCCTTCAAGATGCCGGTTGCTGCCAGCAATAAGTCGGTTACAGACGGCCAGTCAAAGATGCAGAAGAGCCAGAAAGCCAACTCCACCAAGTATCGCTTTGCCGCGTTCGATGGTTCTGACGATGAAGACGACAACCACGGCGGTGTCTTGCTGCGCGATTTCGAGCACGACGCTCACACTACTCAGACCCGAATGAAGAACAAGGCTTCATCCAACAACACGCACGTGGCTCATGTCCGCAAGAATGAGTCGTCGGCTCCCTTTGCGCAGCCGTCCACCTCTGGCCGTCGCAACGCCATTGCGCCCATTGGTACTGGCCGCTACTCGCAGCATACAAGCAACGCCACTGCGGGTGCTACTTGGAACACCTCCATTGACCCCATGGTATGTGCCAGTTCAAGAAGTCTCTTAGTTGTCTTAGGTCTCTCAAGCTGACACTGTACATTCAGTTGAACGCAAAGATCACTGGCAACAATGCCGGCTACAATGCCAGCAACCAGAACGAGGCAGTTGGTCAGATCGGCATCAACAGCTTCACCCCGGTTCACCACCAGTCTCAGGCGCACCAGTCTCAGGCGCACCAGTCCCAGGCGCACCAGTCTCAGGCTGGCCTGAAGGTAGGAGCCATTCTCCTGTGTTTTTGAATGGTGGAACTGACGAACACCCAGTCGAATGCATTCTCGCAGATGCGCTCGCCTCCGACCACGCAGTTTGGATTCGCCCAGGCCAAGCATGCGCAGGCCAACATGACCACGCCCAACGCCAATGGAGCCGCCATGCAGTATTCGCAGTCTGGCACCGCCATGGGCTACGGCTGGGGCACCACTCCCGCCAACAACACTGGCGTCGCTTACAACACCCCTCAGACCTCTGGATGGGGCATGACTCAGGGTCCGGGTTCGAGCTTCCCCTTTATGAAGCCAGACACCACCCCCTCGCACGTCCCGAAGAAGATGGGCAGCAACCCGATGACCACCCCCAACTCGATGGTTGCTCACAACCAGTACAATCAGACGGAGCCGCGCAACTTTGCGCCGCGCGCTGGCGGTGCTCCAGTCTATCTCCCCCCTCCCCCGGCTTTCAACCTTAGCCGCGATGCCGACGCTCAGAAGCAGCAAGGCTTCCAGTCGATGGGGATGGAGTCCGACCCTTTCATGTCGCCCGCTCCCAAGGCCGCCAACAACATGACTGCGACCTCTCACGCTCTGGTTCTTCACTCGGTTCCTGAGGATGACCAGTTGACTCTGGTCCCTCACCCTGAGCTCTACACCCAGATCCCGCCTGAGATTCGTGCTGTTCGCTCGACGATGCTCAACAAGATGACTGAGGGTCCGATGGGCCTGCCCACCCAGGACATTGCTCTTGATCCTGACAACTTTCCATTCCTTGAGAGCGCGACCCAGGCCATGCCTGTTGGCCATGGTGTGATCAAGATCCGGAACGTAAGTGCATTCATGTTTTTTTGGGCTAATCGTGCAAAGACTTTGCTAACATCTACACCCCAGATCCCTTTCGGTACCAGGCGCGCCGAGATCATCGCCTTCCTTGGCCGCAACTCGAAGATCCTGAACGACAACCAGGAGCCCGTGCACATCATTATGGAGCGCGTCTCTTCCAAGACCCAGGACTGCTACGCCGAGTTTGTGACCATGCAGGATGCCGTCAGGGCTGTTGAGCGCCACCAGATGAACGCTCAGCGCGGTCGTCCCTCTCGCCTGGGTGACCGTCCCGTCGAGGTTCTGCTGTCCAGCCAGGCGGCGCTCATGGAAGACCTGTTTCCTCTGGCCTCTGGTGTCTTCTGGGACGGCGGCAAGCCTATCATTCAGGCGCCCATTGACGGCCAGCCCTGGAAGACCTTCAAGGGCTTCGTTACTGAGGAGGAGATGGCGATGCTGGTCAAGCACGTGGAGATTCCCCAGCGTGTAAGTTTTGCTGCTGTGGTTTTGCTCAAAGGAAGTTACCTCGCTGACATTTGATTCACAGTCTCCCTACTCTAAGGAGTGCCCCCAGCGTCCCTACGAGTGCATGATCTCGACCATCAAGAAGCTTCCCTGGTACAAGTCCGACTGCATCACGCTCCGCCAGCGCCACGCGATCTACGATGCTACCGTCAAGCTCATCGAGCTTCTCAAGCAGACCCTGCAGCGCGACCAGCGCTTCGGCGCCATGCAGGAGACGGTCATCAACAAGCAGCTCCTGAAGCGTCTGGTGACTGCCTCGCTGCTCTGCCCGGGCTTCTCCGTCGTTCAGAAGGACAACATCGCCTCTCTCGACGACATGGAACAGGACCGCGCCCGCATGTTCAACCAGCCGCGGTTCGCCGACGAGTGGAAGCATCTTCACGCTCTGTGCCCGAAGCCTGGCATGCCCCTTGATGTCCTCGAGTGGTACATCGCCATCATCCGCGAGGAGACCACGCGTTGCATTCACAGCAAGCCCATTACTGAGCGCTACGAGATCCAGAACATCAGCAACTACACCAGCCTGTACTTTGGCTACCTCTGGTATGAGATCGGCCTCCCGATGGGCCGTGAGCTCGATAACCTCACCCTACGCCAGGTCGCCCGTTTCGAGGTGCAGACCATTGAGCGCATCTTCCGCCGCGTGTTCCCGTCTCCTACTCTCCAGTTGGAGGGCCCCCCCAACTAAGTGGTCGATCCTCGAGTTCGTGGATGCAGGCAGGCACAGTCTGATCCTTTCTTGCGATCTGATCGCGCCTCGCGATCTCGTTCCCTCAGAAACCACCAGGAACAGCAGTCTGTTTCTTGGCATCGCGAATTGAAAGCTCACGCGATCGAACCCGGAGAATGTCTGGACATCTCGACTTGGACGCGATCTGATACCCGCACTCCCATCCCCAAGAAACATCGGCGGACCGATGCACAAGCGTGCAACACATATTTCTTTTTCGGTTTTTTTGCGTTTTTTTCCTTGCGCACACGGATCTCTCAGTACGTTTCGTTTTTCTTTGCGGCACAGATTGATGGCACAGGACAGCTTCGGGTCTTGTCGTCCCCTCGACATCGCGCACAGCGTGATACACAGCGTGCAGCCCATGGGAATACCGGTCAGCGACAGACTGCTGCACTTTGGCAGCAGTCGTGATGGTCACCCCCTGTGGTACCCAAAGTTCGGCAACCAGTCAGTCAGTCAGTCACTGAAGTCACCATTCGGATTCTGCCGCAACATCACCTCACCCCAGAAAACCCCCAAAAAGAACGAAAACAAGAAATCTCAAAAAGAGGGTTGATTTGGAGGAGGACCACATCGCCACACAGAATGGATTTCACAGACTCAGAGGGCCGACCCCGTCATAGAAGCGTTGGTCAGACCTCGGGCTGGGATGGCGGATGGGTCGCTCGACACTTTCGTTTTGGTAGCAGGTCTCTTAGCACACGGCATAAATACACAGAGAACCTCAAAATATTTGCGTGCCCAGGATGTGGCAATGTGAAGTTGTTGGAACTGACCAGACAGGGCGCAATCACTTGTTCTCCCCACTGTGTACTGTGTGCTTTAAGCCTCCCCTTTCTGAACCCCTTTTTGAAGTAAACAAATGCACCCAGTAACACATGGCTTGGCCAAATGAACACTGTTGCCAACCAGCCGCGGCTCTACAAAAATCCTCAAAGATACTGATCAAGCATCACTTAGTTGTGATTTACCCAGGAACTGTGTGTGCTTGGTTGGCAATGGCATGCTGTCTGTCTTCTCTCGTCCCTCCATCACCACAACACAAAAAGGCGTTTGTTCTTGGCAAAGCTTCAGGGGTTTTTTTGCTGGGCGCAATGACGTGCACCAAGGCACGTGCCAGCCGAACATTAGCCAACACGAACCAATGGACGCGTCTGGCTTCGGAAGCAAAAAAATGTTCGAGAACAAGGGCGTCCTTATCGCGATAACGAGCGATCTCGACCCGATTCTTCTATCCTCTTGATCGCGACTCTGCTCTTCTGTTACCACCAACGTTCCTTGCCAGCGACATTACCGAATGCAAGCAAGCCTTTGACTTTTGAGAGTTTCAGAGAGCCAATACGATTCTATTCTCTCGTTGAGTAGCGAGAAACGAAGCTTCAGATCGATCTGAAAGACCCCCCTGAAGATTTCGACCATGGCTTCAACATCCGCCGCCAGGTCGCTGCCTGGTGGCCCCGAGAAGCGCACACCTCACGGCGATGCTCCTCTCACACAGTCGCGTGAAACAGGCGATATCAACCCCGAGTCTCGGCAGGGCGACCCAATAGTCAACCGCCCAAAAACAGCGTCCGTCGCAAAGTCATGGGCGCACATGGTGGCAGGAGGGTAAGCCGCAATTCCTCGCGGGCAACGCTGGAAACAGCAAGCGCAGAAGTGTGGCGGTACTGACATGCCCTCTTCTAGTGTTGGCGGCATGACCGCGGCCACGCTGACTGCGCCGCTCGACGTCCTCAAGACCAGGTTACAATCCGACTTCTACCAAGCGCAGATCAACGCATCACGAGCCTCACATGCCGGTCTGAGCCCGATTCGAGCAGCCGCATTCCACTTTAGGGAGACCGTCTCTATCCTCGGGTCCGTCTACCGCCAGGAAGGGCCGCGCGCCCTCTTCAAGGGCCTCGGCCCGAACCTCGTGGGCGTCATCCCCGCCCGCTCCATCAACTTCTTCACCTACGGCAACGGCAAGCGCATTATCAGCAACGTATTCAACAACGGTCAGGACTCGGCCTGGGTGCACCTCAGCGCGGCAGCCATTTCCGGCGTCGTCACCAGCACAGCGACCAATCCGATCTGGATGGTCAAGACGCGCCTCCAGCTCGACAAGAACATGGCCATTGAGAGCGGGAGCATAGCCAAGCGTCGGTACAAGAACAGCCTGGACTGCATTCGGCAGATACTGCGCGACGAGGGGATCCGTGGCCTGTACAAGGGCATGAGCGCGAGCTACCTGGGCGTGGTCGAGTCGACCATGCACTGGATGCTGTATGAGCAGATCAAGCGGTCGCTGGCAAGGAGGGAGGAGTTGCTCATCTTGAGCGGCAGGCCAAAGAACTGGTGGGATCACACGGTGGACTGGACAGGCAAGGTTGGCGCCGCGGGCTTTGCGAAGTTCGTGGCGGCCGTGCTAACTTACCCACATGAGGTATGCCCAACCCTCCAACCTTCCAAACTTCAACCCGGGAGATGCTAACCTTCAACAGGTTGCCCGCACCCGCCTCCGTCAAGCGCCAATGGCCGACGGCCGACCGAAATACACCGGCCTCGTGCAGTGCTTCAAGCTAGTTTTCAAAGAGGAGGGCATGCTCGGCCTGTACGGCGGCATGACGCCGCACCTTCTCCGGACCGTCCCCAGCGCAGCCATCATGTTCGGCATGTACGAGGGCATTCTGCGCCTGCTCAACACCCCGGCATAAAGCGCGCACACACGCACCATCACTTCGACGACGACGAAACCTCGAACCCGAAGCGACTGTACATCACCATGTAATACCACCAAATAATAATCCAGCATTGAGCGACTTGGGCAGCTAGCGCAATTGTCCACTTCTCGGTTACCGCATAGGGATCATCTGACCCCCCAACCGAGCAACATCACCACCAAAAACATCACTTGTTCATTGTCGACAGATACCCCATTCCTGTCCTGTAACAAACCATCTACGGAAAAATCGCCGATCGATAATAGAAGAAACAGGGGGCCGGACGGACGACCATAGACCTGGCATTGGTTGGAATGGCAACTTGGCATGCATTGTATATTTTACTCGCCCTCTGCACGCGCACTTTGGCTTTTCTTTTTCTTTTGCATTCAGCGGCGGGGGCGCGCTGCGCTGGCGTTTTGGGAAATCTTGGGAGGTTGGAGAGAGAAAACCGGATGTTGTTGTTCAACGACACGATCATGGAGGAAGAGGATATGGAAAGAAGGGGGGCTATTCCTGCCAGGCAGACAAGGGAAGGCTTGAGAAAGGTGTCTCGTGGGCGAAGCTCTGTACATCTAGAAGGGGGAACATTGGGGACATGGTTTCGCGGCCTTGCGTCGTGTTGGAAATGTAAAGGCGGGCACTCTGAGCCGTGTGCTGAAAGGATGGATCTATCTCCTCTCCGGCAAATCAATTGATGGGTTCATCAGCGAAGCACGACGAGTTCCCAGTATCCTGTGTAATGGAGTTGGATATCTCGTGCTAAGCCAATTATCACCAAAAAACGGGGTGAAGCGAGAGAAAAGAACAAAAATATCAAGGTGGATTGACCATTCCAGAGGAGTTGCCTCCTCGCTTCCTTGTCCCCAACCTTAACCCCTTGCCTGATGAAAACACAGAACCTACAAACAACGGAAGACATCATCCTTCAATACGTTCAATCGTGATGAAACATCGAGCCAAGACTCCAACAGCCTTCCCCAATTCATAATCCATTCTTGTCGCCATCATTCATCCCGGTCGTCGTCATCGCCCAGCTTATGAACTTCCAACCAGCCTCGGGGCAGTCGCTTCTGGAGCTTCCTTGGTCTTCGCTGAGCAGTCTCGTTTGGCAACTGTCCATTTCCCCGGTGTTCACCCCTGTCCTTGCCACCTCTTCCGCTGCTAAAGAACCACAATCTTGAAGAGAAGGCCGCGGGGGGCGAAGAGGGCGGCGACGGCGGACGGGGTTTCGTCAACGTGCTTGGCCGGCGTCACCAGGCGTTGCGGTCCCAGTTCGGATCTGTCAGTGAAGTTGTCAGCCCATTTCCCCTTAGTATCGAGTATGCGAGAATCCACCCACCTTGCACAAAAGCAGCCAGCACCTTACTCCCCGTCTGCAGCAGCGGGTGGCCCACCACGATCTTGAGGAACTTCTCAAGCCCAGACCGGCGGCCCTCGATCACGTCGTCGCTGAAGCGGTTCGTAAACACCTTGCCGGGCAACGGCGGGATGGTGACGCGGGCGCTCTCGCGCTCGAGTATGTCGCGGAAGTACTCAAAGTCCGAGTAGCGCCGCCGCACCGTCGACTGCCGCAGCTTGAAGGCGGGGATGTTGGTCCGGCAGACGATCTCGTAGTCCGTGTACATGTGCCGGCCGATGCCGTGCGTGCGCGGGCTGCGGACCTGTTTGGTTGCCTCAGCTGTTAGCCATCTTACCGGGAGGGGTGGGAATGAAAATTAATGGTGACGGTAGGGGTTATTGGTGGCGCACCTCAATCTCGAGGAAGTTCTCGGGTGGGCCGTAGATCTCGTCAAATGACTGCTGTCGCGTGTCGGGGAGCGACTGCATGATGGGCCGGTGGAGGCGGGCGGCGGCGGCAGCGGCGGCGGCGTTCTTGTCGGTGAGTGATGTGGGTGAGGTGGGAGAGAGCGGTGGCTTGGACTGCTGCTCAGCGCTGGTGTCCGGGTTGTCGTCTGCTTGCGATGCCATCTTGATGTTGAGGTCGTCGACGCTGGCGGGGTTGTCCTGCTTCTGTCCTCCTTCTTAAGGTCGGTTCTTGATGCGCCGATGCGCGGCGCGGGTTGTGCTGTATCCGGGGGTGTGTTCCAACGGGGGACGTGCAACGGAAATCTTCCAGCCGTTCAGAAGAAGAGAGTTGAGAGGTTCAAAGTCGATAGTTGTGATGTGATGGGCGAAGGTGAGCCGAGCCCCCGGCGCCAGTGGAGGGAGCTCAGGTGGGGTAATTCATCCATCCACATGCAGATCGAGGCCATGACCACATCGACCCCAACCGCTGATCCCAGGAGACACAAGCAGGCCGCAAAGATCCACTCTTCTGAGGTTCAGATCGGAGCAGACCAGTCAGACGGATCAGTTGACGATTTCTACCATCGGGACATTGCATACCCCTTCTTGTATCTCGTGGCAATTACATACAGTACAGACCAATTCTCATTCTGGCCCAATTCGGCGCATTCCCTGCTTAAGTACCCGTATCCTTGCTAAAGGTGCTGTGACGCCGGTTGGTAAGAGCCTCACAGGTCGATCGTCTAAGCAGCATTTTCTCACCTTCAACCGGTCCCAGTCCCATGTATACTCCAAGCCCCTAACGCCGTATTTGATGCGCTCCGAACAACATGCTGCCGCCCGTCTGCCGAGTCCTTGTCCGTGTGCGTTGTCTGGACTGCTGCTCCTCGAAAGAAACGATAATCGCAAGCCCGTCCTCACTTCTTGTCGGCAAACTTCTGGTGAATAGCCCGAATCTGCTCGTCCAGATTGAACGTTTGCAGCTGGTTGATGTGCGCCTGGCTCTTGCCGTCCGGGTTGCCGTCAAACGCATGGAGAGCGACCTTCTTCCTTCGGGCCAGCTCCTCCTCAGAGATGGGCTGTCCCGTGGTGGTGTCAAAGACATCACTACGCTGACTGGCCAGGCGCTTGAGGTTGTTCGCCACGTCGATAGTCGACAGGTTGGTCGTGGCATACCTCGCCTCAGCCTTGGCCTTTTGCTCCTTCCACCGCGGGTCGAGCAATTCAACTGTAATCTGTCAGCAAGCCGTCCTGACACAGGCTAGAACGCGCAAAACTTACTCCTCATATGCTCGTCCATCTCGTTCAGCGCGATTTGCTGCTTGCAGTTCGGGCACATTGCCGTCTGCGTCCCAAACTTGTTTGCCGCCCGTTGCGCGGCGCGCGGGACGTAGTTCTCCTTGATCTTCATGGGGGCCGCCCCTCCCCGAGCCTCGGCCTGCGCTTGGTGCATACGCAGCCGTTCCTGCTCCCTCTCCTGTATCCTGTGTGCCTCGGCCTCTTCCTCTGCTGCCTTCGTTCGCGAAGCAAGAGGCACGGGAGCACCGTACGCCTGTGGCTGGGGGTATGCGGGCGCTGCTTGGGGCAGCTGCATGGGAGGTGCTTGCGCGCCGTATGTCTGAGGTGGGTAGGCGTTGTAACTGGTGTCCTCGAAGGGGAAGGCCTCCTCGATCCGGAGGGTGGAGTTGACTGAGACCCTGTTTTTCTCCTCCAGCGAAGCATACTGGAGATCGTTGAGCGTCGTCGGAGGCGGGAGGTTAGCTTGATCGTCGGCGTCGCTGAAGACGATGGTCTCGACAACAACAAAATCGTTCCAGTCAATCCGCGCGAATTCGACCTTCTTCTGTTCCTCCTCCTCTTCATGCTTCGCCTTCTCCGCCTCCTGCCACTTCGCGTACGCCGCCCTCTGCTTTGCGCGCGAAAGTACCTTAAACTTGTCGGCAACGTTTTGGCGCAGTTGGGCGACGCGCTCCTGCTGAGCTTTAGATCCCTCGCCATTGACGCCACTCTCGCGCAGGAGAATGGAGTACTGGTCGACCATGCTCTGGAAGAAGTTGTGGAATGTGTGGTTGGGTATCAGGAACTGGAACTGAGGGTTGCTTGCTTCACGCTGGGCAAGCTGTGTCATGAAGGGACGCCCGTTCTTTGCGACGAACAAGGCAGTTAGTCGCACAATCTCCAAGTCTTTCTGGCTCATTCGAGGCATACGGGCTGAGAACTGGAAATCGGGCGGTTTTGGCGGTCCCGCGGGCTTCTCCTGGACAGGCGCGGCGGCGGCCTCGCCGACGCGACCAGCCGACAGCGCGGTGCCCCTGCCGGACTTGATTTCCTCTTTCCTCCATTCGTAGTAGGCGTTGTATGGGTCGGAGCTCGTCATCAAGAAGCTAAACTTTGGGTTCTTGCCGTGGTTGTCGCGGATGCGCTGCTCGAGGCCGACGCCGCCGCGCATGACATAGCCGGCTGTCTTTTCGATGGCCTCGCGGATCTCGCCCGGCGGCGGGATGATGACACCGGGAGGGGGCTTGAGGGTGTCGAGTACCGCGGCGGCCGTGGCCGTAGCATCGCCGTTTGCCGTCGATACAGCCATGACGCGTCAGGTTGTTGCGATTGTTCCAGGCGGTCTTGATTTTCGGTTGTCTTGAGGGGAGTGTTGTTTGATGGCTGGTGCCGCAAGCGCGAGCCTTGTCGAAGTCCTTGCCGATTCAAGAGGCGCGCTTGTTTCAGTCCGTGCACAGGATCCTTGCTGTTCGTAACGTACTCCACTCGTATTCGATAATTACACAGCGAGCTGTGGCCTGATCCGAAACACGGCACCTGAACACATCTAGGCAAAATAACTGTGACAATGTCTTGTACTTAAATATGAAAACCCAATTCGCAGCCTTCTTGAGCTAGCTCACAAAGGCATTGGCCTTGCCAGTTTCCCCGTGAAACTTACACTTTCCGTTACGCACATGCTTGGAAATGCTCGTATTGGCAGTCAACCCCAGGCTGGCGGATTGTGGAGTGGCTCGTGCCAAGAGGGAGCGAGCCAATGGCTGGGTCACACTGGCAGCCAAGGCCCTGTCATCCCCAAGCTCTGGCTTGTCGTCGACTGCAGGGGTTGAGGCCACTTCAGCTCCAGCAATTTATGGGATGCCTGTCAGCACCGCAACCTTCAACTGCAAGCCCCTTTCCACTGCTCTCTCGCCGAAGCCTGGACACGACAACAACATCCGGCGAGTCTTCCTCGTCCATCTTCCTCGACACCAGCTATTCTTCCTTCTGCCGTTGTCGACCGGCGCTTCTACTTTTTCTGTTTCAGCCCAATGACCGTCTTGTAATCGAAGCTTGAACCCCTTCTCGACTCTCGTTAATCCACCGTTGTATGATCGACGCGTTTGTGGCCCCAATCACAACTCCCACGCCCTTTCCACGCACTCTTTGAGCCCTTCCTCGCGTCTCAGAACCGGGAACCACACAACTTGATCCCAATTGCCCGACACACGCTCGCGCAGACCGCCCTCCATGGCTCGATCGGCGAGCTCCAAGCCGGCGGCCGCGCGGGCTTCTCCCCCGCCGGCCTCGAATCCCACACAGAAACCAAAGACCAAGGCGACGAAGCGCAAGGACGACTATTCGTCCGAGGGCGTCGAGGACAATGATGTCTTCCTGATGTCCGGCTCCGACTTCTCGCTGGTGCTTGGGATAACCCTGCTGGCTGCCGCTGTCCGTCTCTTCCGCATCTACCAGCCCACCAGCGTCGTCTTCGACGAGGTCCAGTAAGTTGCGCCCTGTGCCCAACCCACCCTTTCCATGTTTTGAGACTGACGAAGATATCGTAACAGCTTCGGTGGTTTTGCCTCCAAGTACATCAAGGGCCGCTTCTTCATGGACGTCCACCCCCCGCTCGCAAAGCTCATGATCACCCTCTTCGGCTGGCTCGCTGGATTCGATGGAAACTTCGACTTCAAGGATATTGGCAAGGACTATCTCGAGCCGGGCGTCCCATATGTGGCCATGCGCATGTTCCCTGCCATCTGCGGCATTCTCCTCGCTCCGACCATGTTCTTGACTCTCAAGGCCGCCGGTTGCCGCACCTTCACCTCCATGATGGGCGCCGGTCTCATCATCTTTGGTGTGTCCAGCGCCATATCCTTTCTGCTCCGCCACTTCCGCTAACTCCCGCTGCAGAGAACGGCCTTCTCACCCAGGCGCGTCTGATCTTGCTCGACTCTCCGCTGATGATCGCGACCGCCTTCACCGCCCTTGCCTTCACCTCCTTCAGCAACCAGCACGAGCTCGGCCCTTCTCGTGCCTTTGGTCTCAGCTGGTGGTTCTGGCTCGTCATGACTGGTCTTGGTCTGGGAATGACTCTCAGCATCAAGTGGGTGGGCCTGTTCACCATCGCTTGGGTTGGAGGCTTGACCCTGGTCCAGCTCTGGGTTCTGCTCGGCGACTACAAGACCGTCACTCCCGTATGTTTTCTTACCCGTTTGATGGTTACCCCTCGCTAATAGCTGGCAGCGCATCTTTGCCAAGCACTTCATGGCTCGTGTCTTCTGCCTGATAATCATCCCCATGGCCTTCTACATGGCCATGTTCGGAATCCACTTCCTCTGCTTGACTAACCCTGGCGACGGCGACGGCTTCATGAGCTCCGAGTTCCAGTCGACCCTCAACTCCAAGGGCATGCAGGACGTCCCCGCCGATGTTCTCATGGGCAGCCGCGTCAGCATCAGGCACTTCAACACCCAGGGTGGTTATCTCCACTCCCACCCTCTGATGTACCCGACTGGATCCAAGCAGCAGCAGATTACGCTCTACCCCCACAAGGACGACAACAACCTGTGGCTCATGGAGAACCAGACCCAGCCTCTGGGCGTTGACGGCGAGCCTATCAACGGCACCAACGCGTGGTACAACCTTCCCGAGCCCCATTACATCAAGGATGGCGCCGTCCTCCGCCTCTACCATCTGCCCACTCACCGCCGCCTCCACTCCCATGATGTGCGCCCGCCCGTCACCGAGGCCGAGTGGCAGAACGAAGTCTCGGCTTACGGCTACGAGGGCTTTGACGGAGATGCCAACGACTTTTTCCGCGTTGAGATTGTCAAGAAGAATTCCAAGTCCGGCGTCGCCCAGGAGCGCCTGCGCACCATCGATACCAAGTTCAGGCTCGTCCACATCATGACCGGCTGTGTGCTGTTCTCCCACAAGGTCAAGCTCCCCGACTGGGCCTCGGAGCAGCAGGAGGTTACCTGCGCTCGTGGCGGCAGTCTTCCCAACAGCATCTGGTACATTGAGTCCAACGACCATCCCATGCTTGGTCCGGATGCCGAGAAGGTTAACTACCGCAACCCGGGCTTCCTCGGCAAGTTCTGGGAGCTGCAGAAGGTTATGTGGAAGACAAATGCTGGTCTCACTGACTCGCACGCCTGGGATTCTCGCCCGCCTTCGTGGCCCATTCTCCGCCGCGGTATCAACTTCTGGGGCAAGGAGCATCGCCAGATCTATCTGATCGGCAACCCGATTATCTGGTGGAGCGCCACCGCTGCCGTTATTGCCTATGTTCTCTTCAAGGGCATTGCTGTTCTCCGCTGGCAGCGCAGCTGCAATGACTATTCCAACCCGGTCTTCAAGCGTTTCGACTACGAGATTGGTTCTTCGGTGCTCGGCTGGGCTCTGCACTACTTCCCCTTCTATCTCATGCAACGCCAGCTCTTCCTCCACCACTACTTCCCCGCTCTCTACTTCGCCATCATTGCCTTCTGCCAAATCTACGACTTCATCACGGCGCGCATTCCTGCGCTCGGCCTGAAGGGGAAGCCTATTATCAACAAGGCTGGCGCTCTCGCCTTCCTGGTTCTGTCCATCGTCGTCTTCACTCTGTTTGCTCCCCTTGCGTACGGCAACACCTGGACCAAGGCTGAGTGCAACCGCGTCAAGCTCTTTGGCACCTGGGACTGGGACTGCAACACCTTCTTGGACAGCGTAAGTGATTTTCCAGATGGTATCATTCCGGAGAGACAGTTGCCCCAGAGGGGACGGCCATGACGTAACGATGGATTTGCAACGAATTTGGGCGCGGATCGTGTATGAGGCGACAGTTATGGGCAGGACACGAATGATGCTACGGGTTATGTGTTACGATTATGACGATAAACTTCATGTTACATGCAGGCATAGCTTCACGCGATCATGATCATGCTAACATCTCGTCTGCTTCCAGTACGACGCTTACAACTCCCTGCCGTCCACCCCCGCGGCGGCCCAGACCCCCTCGCAGTCCGTCCAGGCTCAGCAACAGCCCCCTGCCCAGCAGCCTCCCGTAGCCGGCGGCGAGCAGGGCCAGGTCCCCATCGTGGATGCCGCCGCCCAGCAGGAGAAGCCGGAAGTCTCGGGGGCCCCCGCCGCGGCCGGCCAGCACTCGGTCCACACCGAGGAGCGTGTCGAGTACCGCGACCAGGACGGAAACCTCCTCAACGACGAG
Organism: Chloridium humicola; assembly: GCA_027569505.1. Classification (NCBI taxonomy): domain Eukaryota; kingdom Fungi; phylum Ascomycota; class Sordariomycetes; order Chaetosphaeriales; family Chaetosphaeriaceae; genus Chloridium; species Chloridium humicola. Next base: position 49,852 of record JAPDFF010000019.1, read on the forward strand.
CAGGTCAAGGCCCTCGAGGGCAAGGTCGAGTTCAAGACGCGCTACGAGACCCGCACCCGTGTCATTGACGCCGACGGCAACGAGGTTCTTTTGCCCGCTGGCGTCCAGGCGCCGCAGCAGGCAGAGGAGCAGCAGGTGGAGGCGGAGGCGGCGGGCGTTGCGCCGCCGCATCCGGATGTCGAGGGTACGTTTCATTTTCGGCTGGGCAGAAGAATGATGTGCTGACATGGCAACAGGTGTTGATCAGCAGACTGCCAAGAATGCTGCTGCCGACGAGCAGGTCCCCGAGCCCAAGCAGAGCGTCGAGGGCGAGAAGGAGCGCGAGGAGAAGGCGGCGAAGCCGGCCAGCGAGAAGAATGAGGCGAGCGCGAAGCGTGATGAGCTATGAGTAGTGGTGTGGGGGTTGTAGGATTACTTTTTGAGGTCGGCGTCGTACTGAGCATGCCATGGCTGTCTCCTGCTTGCTGTACCATTTTGCCTGCCTGGCGTGTGGGTATCTAATGAATCGGGCAAGGGGAATGGAATGGGTGTGTAGTTGAATGGTTTTTGGAGTCGGACCGCGTTTGCGGTTGGGTGGGTTATCAGCGAAAAAGGGGAGAAGGGTTTTCATCTGTCAGGCCAGTCAGTATTGACTGTCAAAACACGGAGGGTAGATGATGGTTGTCTCCCCTCGGGAACTGAGGAGAGCAGACACGTCTACAACTCTGCAATCACGCTAGGGGCACACACAGTCCTCGATTTCCTTGGGTTATTCATTTGAACTTTGTATGAATGGAACTGCACCACTCTCTGAAGTATCTGCCGTGTGAGTTGGCCTCGTGAAAGCCCTAACAGACCAACAGAAATAGGTATGGAACAGAACACACTACGAAAAGACGGAAGAAATAACGGAGGAAAAGTCATCATCAAAAGACGAAAGAAACAACGGAGACAAGGCAGCAACCACAACAAAAAGGCAAACCCCCTTCTTCCAATCTTCTCACCTCCCCCACCTCAAACCCCATCCTCCCCTCCCACCTTTCCTCTCAATACTAAAAGCGAACAGATACCTTAGTAGTGAGCACACGCAAACTCCTCAAAGCCCTCCTCAATCTCCACCTTCATCGACGAGTGGGAAGTAGTGGACTCGCAATCGGAATCCGTAACCCACTCGCCGTCGTCCGAGTTGAACGCAGACGTGGACTTCTGCTGCAACTCGGCCTGCTGCAACGCTGCCAGGGAAGCCTGGACGGGGACTGTGTTGTTGTTGGTCGACTGGCCTTGACCATTGTTGGGGAAGGTAGTGGTGGTGGGAATAGCGTCGGCAACGGGAGGGTCCTCCTCGGCTGTTGTTAGCGCCGCGAGGGCTGCTGTGGCGCGGTTTAGGCGGGTGGTGACGTCCATGTCCATGTCCATGTCCATGTCTGGGGAATGGTTGTTGTGGGAGTGGTAGAGGTGGTAGCTGCGGTAGTGATCGGGGTGGTTGTGGTAGCGATTGAAGTGGTCGTAGTAGTGATCCAGGTGGTCGTGGTAGGGTCTGGGACTGGGGAGGGTGTATGCGGGGTGAGGGTAGGGGAGGCAGTCAGTCCTGTTGGGAATGGCGGGCGGGTGGGTGTGTACGGGGGTGTTTAACGGCCGGGGCCGGGAGGCGTTGACCTGCGGGCTGTCCGGGGGGCAGGACTCCCAGTCCATCGCCATGCAGTGGGCGACATGGCGGGGCTTGGAGAGGAAGGGGTGGTGCAAATCGGGGTCTGGAAATTCTTCGGGTCTTTGCGAACGGAGTGTGTGGGTGTTGGCTCTGGGTGCGGTGCCGCTGTTGGATGGGTGGTGGGGAAGATGTTTGCCGCCGTAGTAGGGAGTCCTCGTTGGGGGAGGCCAGGTGAATGGCGAGGGAAGCCGCTCGAGGTGTGGAACGGGGCCGTTGACAAAGCTGTCCCGGGAGGGTACGAGCTGTGGGGATCTTGGGGGGTGGGCGAGGGGGGGAGGGTCGGGTTCGTTCACTGCTCTTTCGAGGTCGAGATGTGCTGGGTAGGGCGGGCCAGCTGTGGGCGGCTGCTTCTCAAGTGTATCGTTAGACATTCTGTTATCAAGCAGACGTCAAGAAAGCAAAGGTCGTTGTACGAGGTATGTGTAGTTCGAAACGGGGCTCATCGGCCTCGAGCTACATGGCGTGGGCAGGTCTCCGCCCAGGGGGTACCCTGTGTGGGTGAACTTCGGTGGCCGGGTGGCTGGCCTACGACGATGAATCCTGTCTTGAGCCTTGCGCAGGGTGCAACCCATGGTCGAGTGTTTGAACTTGTGTTGGGGGTGGAAACGTTTGAGGTGGGACAACTGGTTGGACAACAAGAGAGGAGAATCAGGGAGACGAAATGAGGGGCGCTGGGAGCTACGGTTCTCGCCCTTTATATTACCTGACGAAGTAGCTGTTGCTACTCTCACCAACGATAAGCAATGAGCTGAACCGGGCATCTTGTTTACCCACGGAGCTACCTACCCCCTTGGCACATCACCGTGGCTCCTGTCGTTTTCAGGGACCGGCCCGGGTACATTGGCCGGCATGACTATTTGAGACCGAGTACCCATCTCATGCATGAGCTGACATGCTTGGTGCTTAGTTCTCAACCATCAACCAAATAGCGAAGTGTTCGTGGGCTGAAGAAAAGACACAGAACTCAGACTAGACTAGTCTACAGGTTCATAATGGACATCGGCCAAGAAAGGTTTGGGAAGACAATGCCATTCATGGTCATGTTTTGAAGCTCCCGGCGCATCCACGGCCTCGTAGTCCATGTACGGTGTCTCCCGTTTCTCTTCCCCCAGCGAGATGTCTCGGGGAGTCGGGTTCGGAATGTGGAAATGATCACCACTTCGTCTCTGAGCATCCCTCTCCATTTCACTTTGAGCTGATCCCCAATTGACGGAGGTGATTAAACGAACATGTACCCAGCCATAGCACCCCCCCCCCCCCCAAACCCCTCCTTTATCTCTCTGCCTTCCAAAGTGCAGGTTTAATGCAGCGTTAATCAGTACATAGGCGATACTAACGGGCTCGGGCTCCCGGGCACGAGAAGGTTTTTCAAAGATTCACTCGGGCCACACAGTTTGGGTCTCACACAAAGCAATATGCGAATCATCCACAACGACGCCATCGAGGCCCAAGCGCGAGGTTGCTGAGCTGGGCCCTCAAACCGCCGTTTGAAAGGGGAATATGCGCGGTGGGTAACTGGAACCTGGCTTAGACCAAGTGAATGACTCCGGGCCGGAATCTTACTCTGTGTCACAACACTCTATTTCCCCGCAGATTGGAGATTGTTCCCCAGTTTGCCCTGTTGTCAGTCTCTCATGGCGAAAGGGTGGCCGCCGAGAGGCATGTCGTCCGAGGCAGTGGCACGCAAACAGATGCTGGTATCCGTGTTCTGGGCAACGAGGGCGTCTCCGGGACAGGCACAAGCTGCCGTTCGTGTAACCTGAATCTCCTGGAGACGGTTACACAGCAGGGGACACGAAGCTGACCAACTCACCGGAACAGCACAAACAATAACCATCCTGGTGGTGTGCTCGAGGCAAGGAGATAAGAGAGAAAGCTCCATGGACAGCATATTGATTGTAATGACTTCATCACTGGTCATCCAAGCTTCAGCTTGGTCCAGCAATCCGCGGGACACTCGACCGATGTCTGTTATTCAACGGTCATGGCCTTGTACAACAGCCAGGGGTGGTGTTCAGCAGAACAAGTGTGTGCTCAGATCAATATGGCAGTCCTGGCCCATGGTAGGTACCCTGCCAGCGAATGGGGAGCGGGGGTTGTTTTCGTGTCTCCTTGAGCGGCCATAGCTCTGAGACTCATCGGTCTCTGTTGTGCTCCTCCAGACTGGGGTTAGGGGCTGCTGTGCCATCGACAAACCGTGGTGCCCTGCCAACACATCCTGCTGGTAGCCGTTTGCACTCTGGGGGTCGGCCCCATCTGCGCCTGTTCACGTCGACCAGAGTTGACAAGTGACAAGCTGCCGGGACAGGGGCCGTCGATATGCGCGGTCCGCGTGGGAGACCCCGGTACCGGTCCTGCTTATCGAGAGCTTGGAGCTTGAACTTGAAGCTCAGCCAACACGCGGCCCCACTCAGATCATGACGATCAGATTGGCAGATTGACAGATCTGCTGTGGGAGAGACGGCAAACGGAGAACGACAAGATGTGCAGGGTGCTCGCATGTCGGTCGTCTGCGGAGTGTGCATGATGGGCGCCAGCAAACCGGAGTTTTACAAACAATGGCGACCCGAGAGTCTGGAGTTTCGTAGAGCAGACCAATCCGAGGCGGTGCCTGTCGAGGCTGAGTCAGGGGAGATCGAAGCCGTCGTTTGTCCTTGGCTTCGGTTCGTCCCAAACGAGGCACGCAAGGGCCCTGTTGTCAATTGCAAACCATCGGTTCCTGGAATGAGGGGTTGGTCCTTGGAAGGAGACCTCCGCACACGGGGGCGGGAAGGTGCAGGTTTGGGACGCTGGAACCTTGGGACTGCAAATCCTGGTTGGATCGATGACGTTGGCTCACGGCGTTGGCTGTTTGCTTGTGACGGGAACCTGGAAGACGCGGAGCTCGGGCCGCAGAGGAGAGGAGGTGCTCTGTTTGTCTGGAGCACTGTGGCTGCTGATCGAGCCAATGAAGATAATCAATTCGATATCACAGGCAGCTGCTGTGCCAAGGGAACTGGACTGCTGGACTGGCTCCAACTCCAACAGCCTCATCACAGAGCAGCAAATTGCCGTCGATGCCAGCCAGAACTGGACGGGATGTCCGGGACGGTGGGATGTGGAAGGGGGTCGGATGGCGGGATGACGGGATGATGGTGAGAGAAGAGAAGAGGCAGGCAAAAAGCTGCCGTCCACATGGCCATGGCTGCGACCCAAGAAATCTTAGCGCGCTGTCCGCATGCGCAGCCAATGGCAGCTGCAGGAGCTGCTGGACCCTGGTCCGATCTGGGGGGCGCGCTTTGCCTGTCCCAGCGCCTGGCCCAGTCCAACCAGTCCAGCCCCAGCGCAGTACGGAACCTGTTGCAACAGTGGCATGCCCAGCAGAGTCAGCACTGCCGATTGCTGCAGCTCACCAACGCAACCCCTTCCACCTTCACCTCATCGTGCTCGTATCGTATCCTCCTCGCATCGCTAGTCGCCGGTGCCTCTTCCTCCGATTCTCCCTCTTCGCCATCCCAACCTGCCACGCCCCGTTTGCATTCAGAGACCCGGGTCCATTCCCATTTCCCCAGTTCTCCATTTTCCCCATTTTTCCCTCTCCTTCATCAGGAACTCTTCCTCTCGGCCAATCCTCCCTCGACCACTACCACCCGCGTTCCTCCGTTCGCGCCTCGTCTCGACAGCGCCGCCCCAAGCCCGTCCCTCGTTTCCGATTGAAACCCTCCAACCGGCATCGTTCCTTTAGCCCGCGGCATTTGCTGGGCATTTCAAGCAGTACCGCGCCCGTTCAGAACCACACCCACCACCGCATTCTCTTGTGTTTACTCAGGACCCGCCAGTCTCTGGTGTGGTCCGCCACGAAACCTCCAAGCTGGAGTACCCGTAGGTTCACCTCCTTTGCTCCTTCAAGTCTCGCCCGGCCTTCCCTCGAGGTTATTGCCCTTGTCTGCGCGTTGGCTTTGAATGGTCCAAAGCCGAGCCGGCAGTCGCAAACCCCGTCGTGGTCGGAACATGATCATGAACTTGTCATATGGCAGCCGCTAACAAATTGTGCCAAAGTTTCGTTGCGGTGGCCAGCTGGTCATCCCACCAGGCCGCTTTGACAAGCCGCCCCAATTTCGGCCACCACAGGTCGCTCTCCAGCATCCTCAGGTCCGCCTCACCAAAACCCTCGTCACTCCACGCCCGATCGAGCTGGAGTAGCGAGCCACCGGACTCGCCCGAGCTTCCCCGTTCCCTGCCCTCGACACCACAGCCCCGGAGAATCTTCGTGTCCAGCCCCATCGACGATGACAATGACATGAGCACGATCCCCGACCCGAGGAGCAGAGCTCTGAGTCCCGCTGCTGGAGAGGCCATGGGCACACCCCACCACCCCGATCTAGACGACGAGGTTGCCACCCTGAGCACGAAGCTTATCAACGCCATCAATCACCAGACTACACTGGACGACAACCTCTCGGCCGCCAAGATGGAGCTCGAGAAATCCCGCGCGAAGATACGCCAGCTCGAAGCTCAGGTGGAAGAGCAGAGGGAAATGCTGGCAGGCGACGTGTGGGTGAGACGGAAGACTGTCGAGGCCGAGAGGCTCAAGCTGGCAACACGCGCTGCTGATGAGAAGCGTGCTCGCGTCGACATGGAACAACAAAAGAAAAAGATTGAGCAGGAGCTGGAGAACCTGACCACCGCCCTGTTTGAGGAAGCGAACAAGATGGTTATCTCCGCAAAGGAGGAGGCCCGCTTGGAGCAGGAGGCCTTGCAACGCAAGAACGACCAGCTGAGGGCACAGCTCGCCGATACCGAGTCTCTTCTCCGCTCCCAGCAGGAGCAGCTCGCCGAGCTCAAGAGCGTCATGGAGCAAATGACCATTGAGAGGGAAGAGCAGCGATCGCCGCTGACCGTCCCTTCGTCCCCAGCTATTGAAAGCTTTGCAGCTCGGGAGGCCGCGGCTTCGCCCTCGATATTGCGCCAGAGTATGTCGGGGCCGCTTTCTCCGTCCTACCCGACGAGCTTCGCCCACCTTCTCCAACCTGTCCTCCGCACCGACTTGGCCGCGTACAACGATTTTAAGGACCTTTTACGAACAACCAAGAGGCTTTCCGCTTCGAGGCCTGTCTCGAGGCCCGCCACAACAGCTTCCACCTCTGGCCTCGCTTCCCTGGGACTTGGGCTTGGCTCGTTGAGCTCTCATGTCTTGGCGGGCAATGGGTCAACTTCATCTCTGGCCACTGCCGGGACACCCCCTTCACCGTCTTCGCAAGCGCCAAACACCCCTACCTCTTCGATTAGCAGTGTCTCGTCCACAGCGCCCATCCCCCTCCCTCAACTCAAGGAGACCAAGTTCTACAAACGCGCCCTTACTGAGGACATCGAGCCCACCCTCCGACTCGACACCGCACCGGGGCTTTCCTGGCTCGCCCGCCGCAGCGTGCTGAGTGCCATGACCGATGGATCACTGGTTGTCGAGCCGACGCCTTCCACCGCTACCGGCAGGTTTGGGAGGGTGACCAAACCCGAGCTTTACCCTTGCTCTCTCTGCGGCGAGTCCGGCAATGAGGAGGAGCACCTCCGAACGCACCGCTTCCGCATCAGCGAGGCCGACACCACCCAGATCGGATACCCGCTTTGCAAATACTGTTTGGCCCGGGTCCGATCCACCTGCGAGTTCCTCGGCTTTCTCCGCATCGTCAAGGACGGCCACTGGCGCGCCGACGACGAGGATGCTGAGAAGGCCGCGTGGGAGGAGAGCGTCCGCCTGCGGGAGCAGATGTTCTGGAGCCGCATTGGCGGCGGTGTTGTCCCGTCGGGTCAGCACGCTCGCCATCTTTCGAGCTCCAGTGCCGCCCTGAGCTTCCGTGGCGAGAAGAGCCCCCGGCCGAGCCACGAGGGCACCCCAAGGCCACTGGAGCAGGCCAAGTTCCTGGAGCTGCCCACCGCCGAGCAACTTGCCGCTGATGGCGTGATCAAAAACATCGATGAGAGAGCCCTTTCCGAAACCCGGCCTTCGTCTTCCGGGTCTGAGAGCTTCTATGAGCCGCAATCGGATTTCGAGTCTCTCTCGGAACGAGGAGACGACCAGAAGCAGGCGCCGTTCACACCCCTCGCTGCCCCCGCTGCCCTCGCCGTCTAAAGACCTCGAAAACAACTTTCTTTCACTGTATCCATATTACCAACCTCGCGGCGCCCATCATCAAGAGCGAGCCACTGGGGCCACGATAGACGAACATTGCATTTTAGTCATGGCGTTCAGGGTTTGAGTTTTCATCGGGCATTCCCCCCAAGTTCTCTTTTTTCGCCTGCGCAAGGAGCCACCACCCCCAGCGAGCGGGCGAATACATGATGAAGCCTGGCGTTTTTTGAAGGTTCGGGACGAAGCATAGTAGATTTATTACTTTTTTTTTTTTTTGCTTTTCTGTGGGGTTTTCCTTTTGTTCTTGGACAAACAGTATAGGGGTGTGATACCCATAGTAATGACAATGGAGGAGGAATGGTAATGAATGATACATGGTTTGGTCGATGCCTTGGAAGGCTCTTTGATGAAGTGTGATAAATATCCATCAGAGCGTGACTGCCTCCTCACACTGTCAATGTTTTCTGGTTTGTGTGCCGTTCGCAATTGTAGGGCAGTATCCAAAGGTTAGGTACAATCGACACTTTGTTCCTTAAAAAACACTGGAGTGTTAGATCGTCTTCACTAGGCCACACAACACCAAAGCTTCAAGGGTAGGAGACAAAACACAAAGCACATAGAACTAAGATTCAAGTGTACTGCATGAGAGAAGATATTGTTGTTTCCATTAACGTTATACAAGATACAAAGGAAAACCCTAACATTTCCTCAAGTATTAACGTGGTCTGTGTTTCTGCAGCTAAGCAATCAATAGAGAAAGCAAGAAGGAAATCAACAAACAAGAGACAATTTTTGGTAGTAGATCCAAGAATATCCAATCAGACAAAGTAGATAGTGGACAGAAAAGATATTATGAAGTCGAAGAAGGAAGACCATATTGACATAGGAAGGCAAGCCTCTCGGATGGAACCAAAAAAAAAAAAAAAGAAATGAATGGCAAAAGTGGAGGACAAAAGAGAAACCGAAAAAGAAAACCAGATTATATCCAAGAAACCCAAAACCCCCATTACTCTTCGAAGATCCTTCCTTAACTCATTCACTCACCCACTCACTCCCACTCCTCAAACCCCCCATCCCCATACGGATTCCACTCCTGCCCGGGATAACTCGTCGCGCTCATAGTCGGCAACTCATCCTCCTTCTTCTTCGCCCCACCCACAGCCTCGTCCGGCTCCGACGGGAACACGGGGATCTTCTCCTCCATCATCAGACGCATCTCGGCCTCGCGCTCCTCCTCGGCCTTGCGCTTGGCCCGCTCAAAGATGGCGACGTTGTCCTTGGCCGCCTCGCCGTCGTTCTTGGCCGCGGAGGAGTTGGCCGAGCTGGCCTGCTGGATCGTGGCAATCTTCGCCGAGTGGATGACGGGGGACTCGAGGTCTGACTCCGAGTCGAGGCCGTCGTCGTCGTGGTGGGTGTGGTTGGGGGCAGGCGCTGGGGGAGTAACGGCGGCGACGGGGGCCTGGGTCAGGTGCTGCGAGCGCCCGGCGGCTTTGGGCTCGACATGACCGCTGACGACGATCGTGTCATGGATGACCTCGCCATTGCGTTGCTGGTCCGGTTGAGGAGATTGCTGCCTTTGCTTGAGAGGAGAAGGGACCATGTTTTGCTGCTGCGGGGTGAACTGAGTATGATTGACGGCATGTTGCTGAGGCTGCTGTTGCTGCTGCACTTGATGGAACTGCTGCTGCTGCTGCGAGTTCTGGGGAGGAAGCGCCGAATCGTCGCCCATGACAAAATGCTGCTGCTGCGGCTTCTGCTGCTGCTGTTGGGGGGCGGGCGGGGAGTAATCGACAACAAAATGCTGTTGCGGTTGCTCCCGCTGTTCTTGGGCCCGCGGCTGCCGAGACTGTTGAGGCTGCAGAGACTGAGACTGCTGCCGTTGCTGCTGCGAAGGGAGCGGTGAATAGTCGCCCATGACAAAGTGCTGTTGCGGCGGCTGCTGCGGCTTCTGCTGCTGCGGCTGCGGTGACTGGGACTGCTGCCGTTGCGGCTGCGAAGGGAGAGGTGAAGGGTCGCCCATGATGAACTGTTGCTGCGGCTTCTGCTGCTGCGGCTGCGGAGACTGGGACTGCTGGCGCTGCTGCTGCGAAGGGAGAGGTGAAGGGTCACCCATGATGAACTGTTGCTGCGGCTTCTGCTGCTGCGGCTGCGGAGACTGGGACTGCTGGCGCTGTTGCTGCTGGGGAGCAGGAGGGGAATAATCAACGACAAAGTGTTGTTGCGGCTGCTGCTGCTGAGGGCGAAACTGCTGGGGCTGCTGAGACTGCTGAGGCTGGGGCTGTTGTTGCTGGGTCTGCTGCTGCTGGGTCTGCTGCTGCTGGGTCTGCTGCTGCTGGGGCTGGGGCTGGGCGTTGAAATCCGAGCGGCGTGGAGTCGCGTCATAGATGTTATCATCCGCAACACGCTGGGTCGGAGTAGTCAGTTGCTTGGCAGGTGACGCGGGGGTCCGAGCAGCCTGAACGTGAGCAAGCGGCTCAGGGCTAACAGTTCTCGAGTTCCGGCCGGAAGCGGCATTCATCCCTTGCGGCGAAGTCTGCTGAGGAGGGGCAGCTCCCCAACCCGGGGTCGGCCGTGGGCTCGGCGATGAGCCAGGCGAGCGAGCAGCCGAAACATTGTTCGAGGGCAGCGGAGCAACAACGTCCGCCGTCAGCGTAGGCATCCGTACCGCACGCTGCGAGGGAAGCGATGAAATCCCATCGTCGCTCAAGGTACGGCCGTGCAAAGTCTGGTTCGCGCTAGGCCCCGCGGGAAGCGTCTGCTGAACGGCATTATTCTGCTGAACAGGAGGGGCCTGCTGACCATAAGACTGCGAACGAACAGCGTACTGAACCGGCGGTTGAGGAGTGGAATTGACCGGGTCGCTGTACAACCGAGACGGCTCCGGACGAACTTGTGCTTGGTCGGCCGGAGGTGGCACGCTAGGCCCAGAGGTTGGCGGAGCAGGAGTCGACTGAGGCGAGACCTCTGGCGATCTGATCACAGCCGGGGCTGGCGTTGGCTGAGGCTGTTCGGCCGGTTGAGTTGGCGGTTGAGGTGGGGATTGCTCAACCTTCGGCTGTTCAATAGCAGCTCCCTTCGCACCCTCCTGAGCGGAAACGTCCGCAGCGGGCGGAGCATTGACTTGAGCCTGCGCAGGAGAAGACGTGCGAGAGTGAGGAGCAAGAGCTGCTGGTGCCGCTGCGGGCGCCTGGGGCCCGTTAGTTTGCCCAGTCATACCCTGCTGGTTGGGAACACCGGCGGGCGCTGTCGCAGGAGCTGGCTGGGTCCATTGTTGCTGAGGGAATCCGGGGTTTGCACCTTGGCCGGGCATCATAACACCGTTCGGCATGGGCCCGACCCAGAAGGGAGCCGGAGCGGGAGCCACACGTCCTTCGCCGTGGACATAACCGTAGCCGGCGGGAATCGGGACCTGGGCATACTTGGGCTCAGCCACGGGTTGCCTGATAGGACGAGGACCTTGCTGCTGCTGAGGAGGCACCTGTTGGTTCGCCGGGCCATTTGGCTTGGCTTGCTGCTGTCCCTGTGGCGGACCTTGAGCGGCAGGAGGGCCTTGTTGAGGGCCGGGCTTTTGCGCGAGGATTCCAGGACGCGGTCCCTGAGCTTGCTGCTGCGGGTCCTGTTGCTGCGGTCCCTGAGGTCCCTGCTGACCTTGCTGACCTTGCTGTCCTTGCTGTCCTTGCTGGTTCATCTGCTGTTGACTCGGCTGAGGTCTCATGTTGAGCGGTTGCATTCCCCCAGGAAGCTGACCCTGAGGCGGGCGACCAAACGGCGGCCCCTGAGGCGCTGGCTGCGCTTCGGGCTTCGCACCCCATTTGAACGCGCTCATCAGGGACGACTTGGCACCCTTCTCCTTATCTTGCTTCTGCGCAGGCACAACATTGCTCGACGAGATGCCCTTGAACAGCTTGGAGAATGTGCTCTGCTCCTTCTCCTTTGGCGGGGCATTTCCGGCGAAACCGTTCGGACGACCGTTGCCTGGTCCGAACTGCTGCCGCATATGAGGAGGAACGCCGCCGGGCTGAGGGCCCATCCAAGGCTGTTGGCCAGGAGGAAACCCTTGATCGGGAGGCATTTGCGCCCCTTGCTGACCAGTAGGGGGCCGCATGCTGGGTTGGTTGGATTGCTCGCTCGGCGGACCCTTGAGAGACCCGGTACCTTGGGCAGAGTTCTCAGACACAGAAACGGGCACGGGAGCAGCTGGACGAGTTTCGGTATCCGCGGAGGCGGCAGCCGGCGATTGGCGCGGGGGCAGCTGAGAGTCCAAGGCTTGGAATTGGCCACCAGGAGCAGACTGCTGGAGTGCGGCGCCAGTCCTGCCTCGCTCAACGTCCTCGCCGGGGATCCTGACCGAAGGTGCCTGGAGCTGCGACGCGGGAGACACAGGCCTGTCAACCGGATCCTTGTCCGCAGTCTCTGTACTAACAGCGGAAGCGGCAGCAGGCTGAGGAGGCTTCTGGCTGACTGGCTTCTCACTCGGGGCCGGGGTGGGACTCTGAAGACCGGGGCCCTGATGATACACGTGGCTCGGAGCGGGTTGGGGAGCGGTGAACGGTTGCCTGAAACTGACTGGAGATTCGGTCATGAAGCGGGACTGCTCGGGAGGATTCTGGGCCACCAGCTGCGAGTGTTGAGACAGGGGCGATTCGATGATGGAGGCAGCAGGCGTAGGCTCAACCGGCTTCGCCGTCTCTTGCTGAGGCGTCGGTTGACCCTGGGGCTGCTGGGACACACTCGGCGGACGCTGCTGCTGAGCCGGGGTCGGCTTATTCTCGGGCGGGCTCTGGCTCGAGAACTCAGTTTGCTGTGATTGCATCTGAGGTGCTTGACTGGGCTGTTGCCCCTCCTGTAGCTGACCCTGAGAGAGCCCAGACTGCTGAGACATTGGTATCATGGGTCGTTGCCCCCCCATCGGCCCCTGCGACTGTTGGGTACCAGGTGTACCGGGCTGCATGGGCTGCATTTGAGGTGGGAACTGCCCCTGCTGCTGGAACTGTCCTTGCTGGAATTGTCCCTGCTGGAACTGTTGGCTGGCGCCTGTCGCGGGCCGCCCGCCAGGGCCAAGAGGCATCCGCATGCCGAACTGGCCCTGTCCTGGAGGGAAAGGCATTTGCTGGCCCGGCTGCATTGGCGTCGCCGGAGCCTTGTTTTCCGATCGGCCTTTCAGGAACCCGAAAAGGCCGCCAGAAGTCTTTCGGTCCTGGTTTTGAGGCGGAGCGAAACCCTGCGGATACGGCATGCGCGGAAGAATCTGACCTGGTTGTCTAAGACCAGTCACAGGACCCATCCGCTGCTCTTGGGGCATAGGCTGTCCATTGACCGGACCAGACTGCTGGGGAGCAGCGGCTGGAGAGACATTGCTGAGGTTTGAAGGAGGAGTATAACTGGCTGGCTGAGCGTTCATCTGGCCCGCTTGTGGGCTAGGGCCACCCGGCGGAGTTGTACCCTGAGACTGGCCTTGGGGCTGTCCCTGAGGCTGGACTTGAGGCTGTCCCTGGAATTGACCCTGACCCTGAGGCTGCCCCTGGAACTGACCCTGACCCTGAGGTTGTCCCTGGAACTGACCCTGAGGTTGTCCCTGGAACTGACCCTGAGGTTGTCCCTGGAACTGACCCTGAGGTTGTCTCTGGAACTGACCCTGAGGTTGTCCTTGGAATTGTCCTTGGAACTGTCCCTGCGGCTGTCCCTGAAATTGACCCTGAGGCTGTCCCTGGAACTGACCAGGAGGATACGCCTGGAATTGGCTCTGAGGGCGGACACCAAACGAAGGGCCCGTGTTCTTCGGGCCATCTTGAGGGGACGAGCGGAACTTGTCCTTGAGCGTAGAGAAGCGGTTCTTGGGACCGCCGCCAATGCTCGGGGTCTGCTTGTGGCTTACAGTGCTGTGGCTCATGGTGCTGTGGGACGTTGAAGCTCTCGGCAAGTCCGGGCGGCCGGGGGCTCCCGGCTGGAGACTCGGCGGGTGGGAACTGAGGCCGAAGAATTTTGTGATTTTCTTCTCTTGAGCCGGGGGCGCAAACGGCGAAGGTTGCGGCGTCATGCGGCCACCGAGAGGTGTGCCGGGCCCTTGGGCGACGATGCTATCTTTGCTCTGGCTGAATGACATGTTGTCCCGAAGAGGTGCAGGACCTGTTGGGGCGAAGGGAGGATGTGGCTTCCCTTGCTGGCCTGTTCCTCCCGTTGTGGTGCTGGTAACAGAAGGGGCATAACCGTTGGTGCCCTGGGGCTTGGGTTCCTCCGAGTGATGGCCACCGAATCGGCCGCGAATACTGGAGAAAACACCCGAGTTACGTTTGTTGTGTCCGCTCTCAGTTCCGGGGCGCTGCTGGCCACTTTGATCGGATTGCAACTTTGACAAAGGCTCGCCCTCAGGACGCTGCGCAGCCGAGTTCTGGTAGTTCGCCTGCATTGCTTGGTTCGGTTGCGGGGACATGGGTGTATCTCCTTGACTGGGAAACCCGGAGGGCGGTTGAGTCGCAGCCGGCTGGTTCTGCTGCGCTTGCTGAGTCTGCTGAGTCTGCTGAGTTTGCGGAGACGTCTGCCGCTGAGGAGGGGAGCTGGGCGTTATCTCCACGCCAGTCTCCTTGTCAAAGCCATAGAACGGCTGCTGCTGGGAGGAAGCGCTGCTCGGCGACTGGCGATGGCGGCTCGTGGGCTGAAGAGGCTCAGCCAGATGTGACTCTTGCGGAGTCCAGCTGCCGCCCTGGGGCTGGAACCGTTGGAGCAGGTTGACGGGCAGCATATGGGGAGGGATTGAGCCTCCCGGCGTGGTTTGCTGCCCCTGCCCCTGCCCCTGCCCCTGCCCCTGCCCCTGAGGGGTAGAGCCGTTCACCGTCTGCTGGCCATTTCCTGTGGTGCCGGAGAACGCCCTGTATTGCGTCTGGGGATTCTGCTGCCCGGGCGCCGCGGCATTTTGGTAGCCAGGTCCTGAGGAGCCCGTGAACCCTTGGCGCTGAGCTGGGTTTTGGCTCGGAAGCTGCCAGGTCTGGCCTTGGGGCTGTCCCTGGGCACCCTGAGCGCCTTGGGTCGGCCGGTAGACGTTCTGGATGTAGGCACCGGAGTGTTGAGAGGGCATGAACTGGCCTGGTGGTGGACGGGCCATTGTAGGCTGAGATGAGGCGCCTTGAGGCGGAGGAGTGGGTTGCTGCTGGTGCTGGGGTTGCTGAGATTGCTGCTGCTGACGGGCAGCGCCTTCGCCTTTGCCGGTGGTGTCGGACGAGAACTGATCTGCGGTCAGGCCAAGGGAGGAGCCAAAGGTAGAAGCGCGACGAATAGGAGGCAGCCCTACGAAGGATGGGGGGCGATGTAAACCCTCGTAACCCCCTTGCTGTTGCTGTTGCTGTTGCTGTTGGTACTGCTGCTGATGCTGAGGTTGAAGATGGTGTCCCTGCTGGTAATTGCCCGGCGGTGGCAGCGGTTTGTACTGCAGATTTTGGGCGTACGCGGCCATAGGAAGAGATCGGTTGCCCAGGGGGACTGGTGAATGCGGTCGCAATCCGGGTTGTGAGGCACGGCCCGGTAGTTTCTGGGTGATGCGCAGACGGGCCGAATTCCCAGGAACTGTGCAAGGGACGGTAGCGAACTCGAAACACGGGGTCTGTCGCTGCTCTCAGCGTCGACGCTGGAATTGTGGTTTAAACGATTGCCTCGTCAGCTGCGCCGTGTATTGCTGGATCGTGGTTTGTGGTTGGCGTCTTAGGTCAGGGTGACACACACAGCACTTTGAGCTCTGGACGGTGCGCGATTAGACCCCAATTAATCTCACCAGGTCGGGCTTTTGACTGTCTGGACATACAAGGGACTAAGAAACGCTGCCGAAACCGACAATTTTGGTCGCAACCAGGCACCAGGAAAAGACTTTCTGGGTGGCTTGACAGTGGTACGAGGGAGATCGAGGTCGGGGTGGCTTTGCCTCTGAGTTGCCGGAGCCTCGCGCGAGATGCTGTCGCAAAGAGCGGCGCAGGCTCAGCCGCTGCCAGTGCTCGCAAGTGGATTGAGCACTAACACCGGGACGGAGCTACCCACGGGAGGTAGGGATTGTCGTCGCCGTCGCCGTCAGCTGCTGGAGAGGGGCTGTTGTCCCTGCTGTCGATTGGGGGGGAAGAGAGAATCGAGGTGGACAGACTCGCTCGGTGAAAGGTGCTCTTTGCAGAGAGGCGGAGAGGAAAGACGCGATCGGGGAATTCTGGCGGCGGGCAGCTCAAATTGGCCTCGGGACCGTTGAGGAATGGGGTGAAATGGGGGATGAGACCCCAGCCCGCAACACCAGGGGTCATGGTGAGCTGCGATGGAGATTGGCTAGGGGTTCAGCTGCAGCTGCCGCTAGCTCCTTTTGATGCTGACGGGCAGCGGCCCAGCGGGCTGAGGCCTGAAGTGGCAGCCTGATCCTAAAATTCAACATCGTTGGGTCACTGGGGTGGATGGTCCGGGGCTTTTCCTTGAAATCAGAGCAAGATTCTCATTTCTTTGCCGAGTGGGTGAAGTCGTCCGAAGAAAGCGGCTCGCTGGCACCCTCCTCTCGCCGTTGCGGAGCTCAAGACTCGGAATCTATTTTCGGACCTTGCATGTTGTTGTTGACGAGCATGGTGGAGAAAACCCCTGGAAAACCCTGGCAGCCTTAATCTTGATGCCTGCCGTTGGTTCGCCAGTCGAAACGGGATCATCCTGTTAATTAATCAGGGTTGTTGGCGCGAGGTTGGCGAAGTGAGGGGCCAGGGTCCTTGCTTGTGACCAGAATGGAGGTGTTGCTGTGTGTTCCCAGACCCCGGCTCAGCCCAGAGAAACGTGGAATATCAGCCTTCTTTCGTGCTGAAACAGGCAGAAGCAAGAGAGCAAGTGAGACAGACTCCATGCATTGTGCCCAACGTCTTCAACTCCAGTTACTGTGTAATTATACAACCAAAGGACCAAGCAAGCCCCAACATGTCCAACATAAACTCAACGCCATAGATGCTACTGTTTCTCCCCGAATTATGTATCAACAAGACCCTCACTCCCCCTTCCCCCTCAGTTTGTTTCTCCCTTTGCTCAACAGTCCCTTTCCGAACCCTTTCCCTGCCTTGCCCGCCGCCATCAACAGCTCCTTACTCTTCGTCCCCATTTGGCCACTCGAATGTCCCAAGTGCTGCAGTTGATGTGGCATGTGCAGGTGAGTCGGCGCCCTCAACCCCGGACTGGGGGCGGGTGGTGCTCCCTGGGCGCTCTGCAGCGTGGTTGGGACCGCCACCGGCGAGATGAACCCGGCCTCGGCATGCTCCGGATGGCGGGCCAGCATTGACTTCAGCCAGTCCTCGAGGCCGGTGTCCACGGCAGAAAACTGCCACCGCGTGTCGCTGTAATGCTTGATTCGCTCTGCCGGCGACGGCATCTCCATGATAGACCGGAAACTCACAATGTTTTGCGCAGTAGGAGTGCTCGGGAGCTCCGCTTCTCGGGGCTGTTGCGTGTTCGCAAAGATGGGATGCTGGTCAAGAGGCGGTGGCGGTGGAGAAGCGGGTATTGTTGTCTCGTTGACGACAATCTTCTCCTCTGTCATTGACAGCCGTTTGGTCCTATCCGTGGTAATGGAAAGGGGCGACGGCGAGTCTCTTGGTCCCTCCAATGTTGGCACTGGTGCAAGCATGATCGGTTGTTGGACAGCTTCATGCACTTCTGTGCTGACCTCGGGGGCAGACTCGGCCCTCAATTCCTCAGCCGACTTCGCGCCTGCTACATCAGCGGACAATTGCAAGGGTTTGGGCTCTGGCGTATCAATGTTGACCTCGGGAGCAGCGGCATTCTCGGTACCGGAACCCAACGACTTTTGTTCAGTAAACGGGGCTGTTGAAAGGCCTGGAGGAGTTGGGCTATCAAGCGCCGCTTCCCATGAAAAGCGTGTGCGAAGCTCCCCTGGGCTGGGCGTTACCACTGGGCCAGGATCTGGTACTTTTTCTGCCTGAACATTGGAGGATTTTGACGGGCTACTCAAGCCGGGCGTGGCGACATCCTCCTTTGGGGCCTCGTATGCCGGAGGTGGCAACGGCTCCTGCGCCGTCTTCTCCAGCTCGCTTGCCCGAGGAACTGCAAGCATCCCCGGATCGGCTTTGTCCTCGGCTGATGCTTCCCAATAATCTCCATAGACATCTCCCAGGTAGCTGCTCTCCCGTGTAGGTCCTGCAGCCGCGTGATATGCCGCCGTTGGCTCTTCGGCGTCCTCGGCAGGGCTGCCGGCTGGTTTTACGGGGCTGAGAGACCTGATGATCTCATCACTAAGCAAGTCGCTGTCCTTAACTGGGGAGTCCGTTGATCCCTCCAGGTTAGGCCCTGGTGCGAGCGCCGGAGGAGATAGGACGGGTTGCGGAATCGAGCCCAGTTCATGCGTCGAACGGCGAGGATTCAAAGGTGCCGTCGGAGTAACCTCGGAGTGCTGGGTCGCCGCGCCCGTTGGAATCGAGCTAGCAATCTCCTTGGATGGCGATGGTGAGTCCCAGTCCTGAGCCTTGGTTGTGGCCTGCTGAGAACGCATGTCAAGCGCTGGACTCAAAGCCGGACTTGACGTTCGAAGCGGGTGTGCTAGCGGTGAGCCAGGTTGGGAAGGCACAGAATTACGGTTCTTGCTCAGGTCCGCATCCTCCAATCTACCAGTTGTCTCAGGTTCTGGCGGCGTAGATACCTTGACAGTATTGAATGCGGGTAGCTCGGGCTCGACGCCTAGATTGGGCTTGGGAGATGCACTTTCAACGCCAGTGCCATTGCCTGGCGTCTTTTGCGCAAGAGGATCCGGGGTAGAGGTGCCAACTTCGTAAGCGCTTGATGGTGTTTCGCTGACCCAGGCCCCTGGCAGAGACGGCCTGGTTGCTCTGGTAGCGAGGTGTCCTGCATCGTACAATGCCGCCTCCCGCGATATGTCTGCAGCGGGTGTCTGCGGCTCAGGGGCGTCAGGAACAGGCTGCTCCGCGCTCGGGTTGCCGCCGTGCAACTCTCCAACGGTCTGATCCTGGTCTAATGTTTCGGGCAAAGGCATGGCTGGATCGGTACCAACGGCAAGGCTGGAAACGTTCTGCGGCGGCTCTTTTGCCTTCACATCTGCGACGTCGTCACACGGTGCAGCAATGGAGGTCGAAGGACCTTCCTCTGCGACGGCCGTGGCGAATTCCCGTGAGGCAGGTGCGGATGAACCCGACGCGGGCTGTTGCATACTGGCAGAAACGGGTGAGCGCAGTCCTGAAGCAGGGAAGAAGCTAGAGGAGAAGAGATCGTCGCCAAATCCAGACATGCGGGAGAGATTGGGCAGTTGAGGGCTGGTTGAAAAACGTCGCAATTCATCATGCTGGACAGGTTGGACAAACTTTTGGGGCGCGCCCATCTTCGCCTGCCCTTCCGCAACACTCAGTTCTTCACTCCCGTAACTGGCAACAAGTCCCTCGATGCCATATTCGCTCCTCCTTTCCGGAACGGGCGTTAACCCGGTGGGCTTCCAGACTTCTGCCGCAGGCGAGCCCGTGTGCGGGGGCTGAACCGCTCCTTGGGGCTGGGTCTCGGTTGTGGGCCTGGCGACATCCGGCTTACCAGCGTCAAACGACCTGGACCTTTCTTCTTCCATCCTTCGATAGACGTCCGCTGGACGTACAAAAGGGAGAGGCTTGTTCGGCGATGCCAGCGGCCCTGCGCTTTGGGGGGATGCCGGTCTTGCTCCAATCCATGGCTTCGAAACGTTGTTGGGCGGAGAACTCGACGCAAATTGGCGGGGGGCGGAGGAAACAGTGTCGGCATCGTGGGGCGGATATTGCGATGGGAGCGGGCCAGCGCTCTGGGGAGCAGGCGAGCCGCGCTTTACTTCACGCGGGAACACCGAGAGAGCATGTCCGGGAGACTTTTGTGGCGGTGACCCAACCGGCTCGGTCACGCTCCGTGGCGGCCCGCGGAACTGGGAGGGCAGGCCGGAGATGGCTTCGGACGAACCCGGTCTTGCGGAAGCTGGCCCTGGCGACGGTGTGTTACGGGCATGTAACGGCGGCGACCCGACAGGCTGGAACGATCGTGGGGAGTGGGCTGCGGGATGGCGTGGGCCCATGGGCTTTGGGGGCGGCATGGGCTCCGGGTCGTCTTCGACGTCGTCGTCCTCGGCGCCCCACTCGTCGCCGTCGTAGTTCTGGGGTTTGAAGTTGGCCCATTTCCTCGTCTTCTGGCGGTTTACATTGATCTTGTATTGACCGTTGTTCGAAGGCTGCACGTTCGGCGACCTGGAGGGACACCATGTTTAGATGGGCGACCATGACGACACCTTGCGCTTGCAGGGGAGGGGTTTCAACTGACATGCCCCTGCTGGAAGGGTGGACATTCCCGTATGAGCCATCCATTGCGGCAGTATGTTCAAGAGCGCTGAGGTGGCATCCGCGCTGTCGGGTTGTAGAGGTTTCTGGTCAACGCGAGACGCGCGACTGAGTGGACTGGGCCCAGGACAGGGACAGAGGGGAAGTCGATGATGCAGTGTTGCACGTGGGCGCCAAAACGCGGCGGGGGCGGAGGATGAAATTCGGACGAAAATCTTCAGGCCTCTGGCATGAATCCGCGGCACAGGCTTCAAGCCGGACGTGCAAGTTGAATCTCTCGGGGCCTATCGAGGGCAGCAAGCCGAACCGATTTCAGAAAAGGGGAAGAGGACAATCGGATGTCGTCAGGGTTGTCTCCACAGAAACCCCGAGATGGAGCTCTCGGGCGCAAAGACGGTGCCGGTGGAGCGAGCAAGGACAGGGGTCATCAGTGTGGACCGTGCCAAGCAGATCTGCGCCCAAAAAAGACGCGCGTTTCAAACTTACAATTTGTTCTTTTGTCATTTGTCCAGGGTTTGTTTTGTTTTCTGTGCGAGGAACTTGAGCTTGTTTCTTTTGGACACTGAAGTCTTCCATAGACTCGGCGACCAGCAGGGATCCTCCGCAACACCATGACGCGGGAAGGCTTACAGCCGACACGAGACAAGCGGCCAATGATGCCTCAGAAGCAACGGCACAATGCATTGCCTCCGCTGCCCGACATCCACACGAGACAGCCGCCGCCGTTGGTTCAACGCAACCAAATCGCGGGGAATTCTTGGCGCGCTGACCATAACCCAATGATCTGATGCAGGGCAGTCAACACTGGAGTTGTGAATGTTCGAGCCTTCGTACTTCATATGGGAGAGAGACGCTTGCCGCGTCTCTCAATGCTGGGCTGAGCCGCTGGACCAGTTGATGATGCTGCCAACTTGTCCGCCGGATTACCGCGTCAGCCCCTTCACGTGAACACAAAGAAAGCCCCGGATTCGGGAGTGAGAGGTGGCTTCTTCCAGCAGGGAAGCACCACTGCAGTGATGAATGAAGCTGCATAGTTTTCTTCTGTTAGAGCTCAACTTCGACTTTGAGATTCCACACCGGTTTGTTTCCCACAACTGTTCTAGACCTCGATCAATGTTTCGATCATTGCTCGGCCGCAAGTGATTGACAGTGCAGAAGCACAGTTCCCGCAACCAAAACGCACTGTTTTTACCAAGGGTCTTGTCGCGAAGAGGTCCAAGCGCCACAAGGCGACGACACCACGTTTCCCTCGACAAGAACCATCACGACTCCAGACCCATCATCGCGCTCGTTCTCGGCCCTCCCTCAACATAGATTTTGCCGTGGCTCTCTATACCGCCGTATTATTTTCTGAACTCTGCGCGGCCACGAGTTTTTGGAATTGACGCGACAAGCACCCCGAGTTTCCAACCCCTGAATCGGACCGCGAACCGCCACCCGGCTAGACCACCACCACCCACCCCCAGCAAGCCATCGATACGCCCGAAACGCTTCCGGCCGCCGCACTAGAACTCTATCAAATACAGCCGCCGCCATGGCCGTCGCAATCAACGACCGCACGGCGGAATTCCGCCACATCGTCACTGCCGCGCAACGGAAGCAGGCCGCGAAGCCGGGTTCCCAGAGACTCCTTGCCGATGCCCAGAAGAGCGTCGCTAACGGGGGCGCGCAACCAAAGCGGTCCGAGTTTGCACGACATGCGGCGGAAATAGGGAGGGGAATATCGGCGACTATGGGGAAACTTCAGAAGCTGGCGCAATGTAGGCATAGTCCCGGATTCTGGAGCGTGGGATCAGTACTGAACAGTCGCAGTGGCCAAGAAAAGATCGCTGTTCGACGACAACCCGGTTGAAGTCAACGAGGTATGCCATCATGCTGCTGGGTGGGACTTTATGACAGTTGACTAACCTCGCACAGTTGACCTTCATCATCAAGCAAGACCTCTCGCGACTCAACGAGGACATCCGAAACCTCCAAGCACTATCCCACCGCCTGCATCCGAAGCCGGACCAAGAAGGCGAAAACAACAAGAACATTTTGCTGCTCCTACAAGGAAAGCTTGGAGACGTCGGCGCAAACTTCAAGGACGTTTTGGAGATCCGGACAAAGAACATTCAAGCATCGAGGTCACGGACCGAGGCCTTCGTATCGACAGTGGGACAGCATGCTCACGCATCACTACCGCCATCAGCATCCCCTCTCTATGGTACCCCGACCAGGGGAACCCCCGCGCCAGCGACAGATCTTATCTCACTCAACCCGATGGGGGGAGGGGACCAACAGTTGCAGCTGCAGATGATGGAGGAGGGCCAGAACTCGTACATTCAGCAAAGAGGGCAGGCCATCGAAGTCATTGAGTCGACGATCAACGAGCTGGGGTCGATGTGAGTGCAAATGGCAAGAGAGTCTTGCGCTTTGGGCTAACAGCATGCAGTTTCGGGCAACTCGCCGCCATGGTCAGCGAACAAGCCGAGACAATCCAGCGGATCGATGCCAACACGTATGCCCTTCCATCTCTCATAAATTTCCGCTTGGCTAACTTGCTCATAGAGAAGACGTAGTCGACAACGTCGAGGGAGCGCAAAAAGAGCTGCTCAAATACTGGTCTCGCGTCTCGGGCAACCGATGGCTGATAGCCAAGATGTTTGGCGTCCTTGTATGTCACCTCCTCAACTCGTTCAGAATTGGACTGACCACTAACCGCCAACCCAGATGATATTCTTCCTGCTCTGGGTGTTGATCGCCGGGTAGATGACGGACCACCCCCCGAGTTCTCTTCAATGTATACTTTTTTTTCCTTTTCTACTGGCGGCGGCGTCGTGGTAGACTATCGCATTAGTATAATATGGGTTCAGCAACACCTGGAGTCGAGCAAGCTCAATGCTCGCAAGGTTGGGAGGTATCTGTGTTTTGTATCAGTAGATGGCAGTGTTGGAAACGATGAGACGGGGCGGTATTCGACCCGGAAATGTTTCAAGGCATTCTTCAACAGCGAAGGTTTCTTTTTGAGTCACTCATTACTGAATGCCAGGATCCGCTGCCTTGGTTGTCGTTTGAAAAAGGCCCAGTCAAGGTTCGAGGGGGAGTGTATTGTAATTACGCCTCGGTACCCGCCATGACGCCAGAACCCGGCGTTACCAAAAAGACGGCTTCTGCGCGGAGGCATTTTTCCACCTATGGCAACACGAGATGAACCCTTGCATGAGATGGGGTCGACGACGACCCCGCTGTGCCCCGCGGGGGAGGGTCCATGAGGGGCAGTTCGCGACAAGATGCCTTCCTTGGAATGCCCGAGACATTTCAGTCCGGTCGTCGAATCGATGTCTTGAGGGTCCCTTGCGTCACATGAAGATGACTGAGCGGTGAACCAGACAAAAGTCGAGGAGGGCGTTGTGTCAGGAGTCGAAAGCCACCATCGACGTGCTGGTCGGTCGCAAGAGGTTAAGGTAGTGTTGTGTTTACATCGTGAGATGCTGCCAGTGCCGGCAGATGATGCACCGAACCAGGACCCATGGATGAAGTCACGGTGCTACCTGGCGTCAAAATGGGACTGATGGCATTCCATGGGCCCATTTAGCCGATTATCCACTTGAAAGGGTGCTCCTCTAGAGCTTCCACCTATCTCCTCCTTGAAATCCCACCTTCTGCAAGTTTCTCCAATATCAGGAGTGCTGATTTGTAACCTGCTTCAATCTTGATCAAGACCCCGTAGTCGTCAAGCTGTCGTCCTCCAGAACCTTCGCGCTCCCACATAAACGGCTAATCAGCTCCCTCCTCCGTCACCAGCACCTAGTCCCACCTACACCCAAACTCGCCCGCAGATCGATAACAATGGCAACCAAAACCTTCAAGCTCAACACCGGCGCAGACATTCCCGCCCTCGGCCTGGGTACGTAGCGCCGCTGTACCCCCATCCCCTCCTCCCTTCCACCATTCCAAACAGCGACTAAACAACCAACCACACCAACAGGAACATGGCAGTCCGAGCCCGGCAAAGTCAAAGAAGCCGTCGCGTACGCGCTCAAGGCCGGGTACCGGCTGATCGACGGCGCCTACTGCTACGCCAACGAGGAGGAGGTCGGGCAGGGGCTGGCCGAGGCGTTCGCTGCGGGCGTGAAGCGCGAGGACGTGTTTGTCGTGTCCAAGGTGTGGGCGACGTACAACACGCGCGTGGAGCTGGGCTTGCAGAAGAGTCTTGAGAAGTTGGGGTTGGATTATGTGGATTTGTATCTTGTGGTATGTTTTCTTTTGGGTGTTTTGGGGGGGGGGGGGGGGTGGGGGTGTGGTTTGGGGGAAGGGGGAAGGCTGACTGACGATGGGGAGTAGCATTGGCCGTTGTTGATGAACCCTGAGGGTAGGTCCATGCACTTTTCTGATAAAGATTGGGAGTTATTGACTGTGACAGGTAACGATGACCGCTTCCCCAAGCTCCCCAACGGCGAGCGCGACATTATCCACAGCCACAACCACGTCGACACCTGGAAGCAGATGGAGAAGCTTGTTGAGACGGGCAAGACCAAGGCCATTGGCGTGTCCAACGTGAGTTCTCAACCCCTCCTCACTTCAGACCTCCCTGCTTAACCCCCAGCAGTACAGCAAACGCTACCTCGAGCAACTCCTCCCCCAAGCGACCATCATCCCTGCCGTCAACCAGATCGAGAACCATCCAGCACTACCGCAACAGGAGATTGTTGATCTGTGCAACGAGAAAGGCATTCACATCATGGCGTACAGCCCGCTCGGCAGTACGGGCGGTCCACTCTTCAGGGCCGAGCCGGTGGTCAAGATTGCCGAAAAGCATGGTGTCAAGCCGGCGGCGGTTCTGTTGAGCTATCATAGTAAGTCTTCACGTTATTCCGGTGTATTGTGAGCGATACTGATGGTGTTGTGACAGTCCCCCGCGGCACCACCGTGCTGGCCAAGTCAGTTACTCCCGAGCGCATCAAGGAGAACATGAGCTTGATCGATCTTGATGCCGAGGACGTGAAGCTTCTGGACGAATACTCGAACAATCTCACCAAGGAGGGCAAGCTGCAGCGGTTCGTGTACCCGCCGTTTGGGATCGATTTTGGTTTCCCGGATAAGTCTTGATTTGGTAGACTCGGGTTTAGATGGATAGACGGCGCGGAATAGATAGACGTGTTATGATGGGCCGTGAGATCTTCTTCTAATCGGGCATTGAAAGAGATGCTTTTGGGATTCGCTATCTATAAACAAAAGTCTAGAGAGATCGCGCGTACCTTACCTTACATATCCACCATCACCTTCAGCACCAGATTCCCCTCATCATCCTTCACTCTAGCGGCCATGTCAAACGCTCTGGGAATGTTCTCCATGCCGCTGAACCTCTGGGTGATGAGTTTGGTGAAGTCTGGGAGCCGCGGGTTCTTGCTGGCCAAGAGCTCGATCACACGTGGGTATGTGTTGGCATAACGGAAGACACCAACCAAATCGACTTCGCGGAGAGCTGCCGCGGAGATGGGCAGCGTCTGGATGGGGTTGCCCATGCCGATAATCATGATTCGTCCTCCAGGAGCGGTTGACTGGGTTCGAGCGGTCAGATGAGTTCCCATATTTTCGTATCGTGGCACTCACATAGATGGAAGCCTGAAGGCACGCCTCGACTCCAGTGCACTCGAACGTCGCATTCAACTCGCCGATGGGTTTCCCACCGACATTGGCCCCCTTGACAAGCTCTGAAACCTCCTTCGCAAAGGCTAATTTCGCTTCGATGGTATCGGGCCGCCTCATGGGCACGACAACGGCGGCGTCGGCGAACCCGTTCTCAACCGCAAACTTGACGCGGTCCTCCTGGATGTCAGCAATGACCACCTTGGCATCGCTGACCGCTTTGCTAATGGCGGCGCAAAGGAGGCCGACGGTTCCGGCACCGAACACCAGAACGGTGGAGCCATGGGCGAGGCGTGCCCTGTCTGAGGCGTGGAGGGCGACGGAGAGGGGCTCGACAAGCGCGCCGAGTTCGAGGGAAACTTCAGACGGGAGTCTGGCCATGGTGTCAAACAAATGAAGCTCAAGGGCTTTGGGGCAGAAAATGCTTACTTGTGGCACCACCTCGCCGGATGTGAGATCTGTTCCTGAAGGGTGCCCTGAGCATGCGGGTACGCCTTCGCTGAACTCCTGAACTTCATCTCTCTGCAGATGTTGTACCGGCCCCCCTGGCACAACTCGCACGTCTCGCACGGCTGGCCGACCTCGAGGGCTACATGATCTCCAGCTTGAAGGGACGTGACCCCTGAACCCACGGCTGTAACGACGCCAGCGGATTCGTGACCCAGAGTAAGGGGCTCCCGCACTAGGATATCGCCGTTGCGGAAGTGGCCGAAGTAGTGAAGATCGGAGCCGCAGAGGCCTGTTGCCTTGACGGTCACTTGGACATCGTCAGCACCCAGGACGGGTAGCTCCCGTGCTTCCTAGGAGTGTTTGTAAGCTTGAATGGGTCTTGAGAGCACACGAAGAGTACCGCATGTACGCAACTTACCACACGAAGGTCCCGAGCTCCATGAAGGACGGAGGCGTTCACCTTGGTCGCCATTGGGGGGTAGATCACAGGCTTAGAGGGAAACTGGGGATGAAGACCCGGGTTTGTAGACGACAAAGGAGATCCGGAAACTCGATAAGAAAGGTAGAGAGAAGAAATCAAAACGAGAAGCCCATCGGAAGGGAGTCGGACATGTGAAGGGGCATAGAACGAAGAAATATCAGCCAGAAAGTGCCGGGCTGTGTCTCAACCACAGATCTTGCCTCCCTGCCTCCCCGGCCCTCCACCGACCAGTGTCAGCCCGATACCGATCCGGGAAGCCTGCCCAGTCTCTTCTTTGGATCCATTGATCACAAGACCCAGGCCACGTCCCACAACCTGTCTTGGTTCCTGTAAAAGCGGGACGCGCTTCGAGCTCTTGGTCGAGCTTCAGATGCTGTGGGGTAGATTCCCCTCAACCTTGAACCCCGCGTCGCGCTGTGTCACCCGCGAGGAGCTGTTGCGGGAAAGAACACTCGAAGAGCTTCCATGTTTCTCCAACTGGGCTCCACACTCGACCCCAGATTGGCCCCCGCTAGTAACCGGGTATTGGCGTCATTACGCTGGCTGTAACGAAGTTCACTGGACCATTCGGACAGAAACCAAGGAGGGCAGGGGTTCCTTACCACAGACATGACCAGCTCAACTTACACCACAGATGGAGACGCAGAAGAGACCCCCTCAGTTCTGCCAGGCTTGTCGGCTTGTTGTCGAATTTTTCATTCTCTCCCTGATTTGTAGACAGAAGTGAAGGAATCATCAACTCGTAAAATGGCGACAAACAGCAGCGCCAGCATGTTCTCTCTCGAGGGGCACACTGCTCTCATCACAGGCGGCACTCGCGGCATTGGAAAGGCAGTAGCCATTGCTCTCGCCGAAGCCGGAGCCGACATTCTGCTTGTCCAGGTGCGTGGGATTCAACCCAACGTTGCATTGCTGAGACCTTCGGCTAACCCTCGCTAGAGAGACGAGACGTCGACTGACACCCTCAACGATGTCCGCGCTCTCGGCCGCAAGGCCACCATCTACACGGCAGACTTGAGCTCTGCTGAGGACGTCGCAAAACTGGTGCCTCGGGTTCTGGCCGACGGCCACCAGATTCGTATTCTCGTTAACTGCGCGGGCATCCAAAGGAGACATCCCTGCGAGAAATTCCCCGACTCTGACTTCAACGAGGTGAGTTGCCCCCCCCCCTCGAGAACAATTTTGGCCTGCGTGCTGACTTTTCCCAGGTTATGCAAGTTAACCTCAACACCGTCTTTACCCTCTGCCGGGATGTTGGCGCCCACCTCCTGCAGCTGGAGCCCTCGCCGGTGACGGGCCGAAGAGGATCCATCATCAACTTTGCTTCGCTTCTCACATTCCAAGGCGGCCTAACAGTACCAGCCTACGCAGCCTCCAAGGGCGCCGTCGGCCAACTCACCAAGAGCTTCGCCAATGAGTGGACGTCTCGCGGCATCACCGTGAACGCAATCGCTCCTGGATACATTGCGACCGAGATGAATACCGCGCTGCTGAACGATCCCGAGCGTTTGGCTAGCATCAGCGCGAGGATACCGGCTGGCAAGGTATGTACCGTCATGGAAGTACAAAAGGCACAGCGCTAACCGCGCTATGCAGTGGGGAAGCCCCGAGGACTTCAAAGGCACAGCTGTGTATCTAGCAAGCAAGGCCAGCGGGTATGTGAGTGGCCATGTTTTGGTGGTCGACGGAGGCTGGATGGGGCGGTGAGCAATGGTGCTTTTCAAAACATTCAGTACTTCTCATTTACCCTATTTGAGGCAAGATAACACAACCCGAAATACGGGTACGCGACCCGGACTGTCAATATAGACCGATGCATTTGTTCTCGGCTTTAATTCCTCACCGAAGCCATGACCTCTTCCATCCAGGGGTAGACGGACGTATTGGCCATCGGGTAGCCCATGTGCACGGCGTCCGGAAAGAAGCGCGCCTCCTTGGGCGTGCCATACTCGAACAGCATCATCGAGTCCTCAATGGGCATGAGGCCGTCGAGGGTACCGTTGATCAGCAGCAGCCGAGTTGACGGCTTCTGGATGATGCCCGTCTCGAGCAGCGAAAACTTCTTCTGCACTTTGTCCTTGAACTCCTCGACAGAGTCGAAGCCGTGCTTCATGGCCCAGGCAGGGGTAAATCTGTCGGCCGTCAGTCTCGCACACCGAATCAACGGTGTAAGCTACTCACTGGAACGGATACTCGTGTCCATCCGCCTTCTCCAGCCAATCCTTGTCGTAGAAGTAGTGGCATCCGGCACCCTGAGCAACGCATCCAACGAGCTGATCCTTGTGGGTGTGCGCAATGCGAATGGCGTAATATCCGCCGCTGCTCAGCCCCCAGACCATGACCCGCTTCATGTCAAACTGCTTGGTGCTAGTCATCCACTCCAGCAGGCTCGTCCACAGCCGGTCGGGTGACTCCGGGTCGGCGCCGTCGGCGGGACAATCGGCGGTGCCGGGGATCTCAACGACGACAGAAGCCCTGCCATTCCTGTCAGCCTCTCCCCATCAACTCTCCTGTAATTCAGGGAGACTCACCACCCCCTCTTCAAGAACTCATCACACCTCACCGTATTATCCGGCCGATACCCATCCAGCCCCGTCATCAGCACCACCACGGGGCTCTTCTCCCCCTCCCCACTCCTCAAAGCCCGCACACCAACCGGAATCTCACCACTCCGCACCACCCGGTCCCCATCCTCATCCCTCGGCGCCCTCACGCACACCGGAACCTCATCATTCTTCCCCTCATCCGGCACCCGCACATAAACTGGAATCTCCGCTCCCTCTCCGGCCTTCCGATGCTTGTACTCCACGTTGACCTCCCGCACGGGGTTCGCCCACAGCGCCCCGGCCTTGAGGTACACCTCCTTCTGCGCCTCCCATGCTTGCCCTGCCCGACAATGTCAGTCCTATTCTTTTGTATGGGGTTGTCTCAGGAGTGGTTCGGAAGTGGAGTGCTCGTGTTCTAAATGCGAGGTGCGCTTCTCCAGGATGAAAACAACTTGGGGACAACCAGAAGGTGACAAAGAAAAAGAAACGTTGAAAAGATGGTGCTTACACTTAACAGCATCATTCACTCTCGGTCGACCCGTGATGTAGGGGAAGCGAGCGATGCGATAAACAGCGCACGCACGCAGGTACAGCGCCGAGGCGAGGGCGAGGTTGTGCGCGGCGAGGGCCTGGTCGCCCTCGACGGTGAGGCGCTGGGCCGTGGGGAAGAAGGAGAGGGTGTAGGAGGCGCGGGTGGCGTCGTTTACGTTGTTCTGTGCGGTGGGCGAGTGTTAGTTGGGGTTGGCTAGGTTAAATTGTAGGAGAGAGGTTGGGAGGGTGAGAAGGGGGGATGGGGCGGAGGGGGCTGGAGGCGGGGATGAGAGATGGAAGAATCGAAGGGACGCACCCGGATCAGGTTGGCAAAAATGGGTGCGAAATCTTCGTAGGCGCCGTCGTGGAAGGGGTAGACGGACTTGGAGCACTGGATGGAAGAGGAGTCAGTTTCGAGTTGACATCAGGTGAAGGCCTTGATCGTTTTGCTTTATTGGGAGGGTGATACTTCCAATCAGGAATGACGAGAGGCAGCGGTACTGACCGGAAATTTCCACTTGGTCTCCCACAGAGCCTGGATGCCGTCATGATGCGGCATCCGTCTCTCAAAGGCCTCTCTGCCCATCATCCAGTTTCTTCCCTCCTTGGTGCCATTCGTGGCAACCTCTGTCTTGTGAGGTGACATGGTAAAGGAATAGTTCCGGCCGGGCTGTGCAGTGGACATGAGTCGAAACTAGTTTTGAATCAGCCGGCAGTTACTCCAGCCGAGAAACTTCTGTCTGATGAAGACTGGTAGCCCGTTTTTTCGGTAGACGGTAACGCTGTGTCGCCGGCGACGTTGCTGGTTTGTAAAAGGAGGAACAATTCCGAGTCTCCTGCAGACTCTGGGAGGGAACAGTCAGCTCTTTTTATGCCCGCCGGCAACCCAGCGTCACAGTCATGTCACTCACTCCAGCTGCACTAGGGCTATGCGGATACGTGTTAGGGCGACGTGGAGATTTCGATCCATCATCTGAGAGGTGGGAGCGGGCAGATGATAAACCGAGAGGTCGAAGGGTCCAGTATGTGCGTGCGATTGTGGCCGTGTTTGAACTGTCTTAAGGGCAAGGCCCTGTAAGTTGGGGATATCCGTAGTCCGGAGATGGGGACGGGTGAGCAACCGAGAAAGGCCTAGATGACTGACTGCAGACAGGAACGTACGGGTTTATGTTCAAGCTTGGGAGAAAAGGAAACAGAATTTGGAGTTGAGAATGGGGAGAGACGATGAACTTGAAGACCATGGCAGTACTCCAGAGCGCCATGTCTTATATGCTAGTGAAGCAATCGGACCTCGATCTCAGCTGAACATGACCATCATCCACGCAGTGATGACAAGTTAATGGCATTTTGACGGCATTTGAACTCACTCGGGGAATCTGCAGCCACTCATCGCCTCCGTTTGCTGCAGGCCTTGTCCAAGCTTCCTATTCGAGCATTATCAGCATACTGCTAGACTATCCCAGTGCTTATTCTGCAGGACCCCGAAGCGCTGCGAATGATGGAGAGACTGTGTAACTGTAACCCGGGAACTCCGATGGGGTGGCTGCCGCATATATCTGGGGGGGTCGCCAGAGGCATGGCTGGTCCGTTGGTACTCTTCTCCAAGCTGAGGATGGGATTTCCGATTTGGATCGCATGATGTTCTGGATGTAAAATGTTGTTTCCAAGGAGTGGCAGTCTAGGGCAAAACCAAGACTTCGGCCTCATTGCCTCTGTTGGACCCTAGCAGAGAATGTTCAGACAAGACGCAGGGTGATGATGTTGGTCGATGGGAGAGATTCCGAGTACTACTGCGATCCCACGTTAGTGTGACGTCTGTTCACTCCACTTAATGCTTTTGGGGACGAAGCGAGGTGTTTCAGTAGCGAGGTGCTTCAGTTGCGTAGCTCAAGAAGGAAACACGCTGAACGCCAGATTTTCAAAAAAAAAAACCATCTTCAAAACCAAACACGCTGCTCTATCCGTATCTATCTCTATCCCATCGTTCGCCAATCGAAACTCTCGTTGCTGTTCGGAACCTGTGTTCTGTCCCCGGCGCAAATGCCCCTCAAGCAATCAGAAAACCTCTCTAATGCCGCCGCTCTCGAACCGCAGAGTGTGGTCTTTCCAACGCCCATCTTGTGGTAGGAATGCTTCCGATATGCTCGTGGTGAAGCGGACTCGCGTTGGCCATCAAAGATTGGCTGATTCGCTGCCTGTTGGCCGTTGGATAAAAATGCAAAAATTAGTCACATTGTCCCGCAAGCCAGCGAGCCCCCCAGACGTAAACTATTGGGCGTTGTTACTCTTGGGCCCCTCCAGATAATGGGCCATCTGCAGACCCGCCCTCCTGAAGCCGCACTTGACGTAGAAACCCTCGTTGTGCTCGCTGCAGTCGAGAATGGTCTTGTAGCAGCCTATTTTCTTGGCGATGTAGTCGAGCGCCTGGATGATGCGGAGGCCCAACTTCTTGCCCTGCTGATCTTTGGCGACGGCAATGTCCTCAATGTGGCCGACGGCACCGAGATTGTGGATGCTGGTTGAGGCTCGCGCATTAGCTGCCTGCTTGTGTCAGAGAAGAGAGCGGGCCGTCCTTACAACTTGCGCTCGGCCACCAATGCGCCTGTCCCCACGATCTTGGGCGGGCTGGATGTGGTGTCCTCAATGACAAGAATGAAGTAGCTGCCGTCTTGTCTCGACATCCAGTCGTACTGCTCCTCCCACTTGTCCTTTGAGATTTCGCCGACCGTCGTCAGCACGCGGAGGCAGTCGAGGAAGCCGCTGTTGTAGTCAGTGCGGCGGAGAGCACGCAGCTTGTAGCCATCGGGAAGAGCAGCCTGCACCTCGGGCGAGAGATGTTCGGCGGAGAAAAGACCTTGTTCGGCCATTGCGATGGGAGGGAGGTGCTGGGGGTGGTGTTGGAGGGGCTTGGTCGTCGGTCGAGGAGGCGGGCGTCGCAAGCGGTCGAAGGTGTCGAGTTAGATGGAATCGTGGTCTTGCAGAGCTTGGTTGATCAGTTGAAGAAGACCAATGGCTGAAACTGTGACGAGATCAGGGAAATAAATCCCAAGCAGGTCGAGATCGATACGAAGGAGGCTGTCAGCTTCGCGCCAAGCATTCCCTCCGGCCTCTGGCCAGGGAGGTGCAGCCCCGCCAGCATGGAAACCAGGAACACGACGACGCCAGCACTGGAATCCATCTGCCCCAGGTCGCTGATGCCAATTTTAGACAAACCCATGTCCGTGGCCCCACTCAGCGATCCCAGAGAACTTCGAGACGAAAGCGATGCGGGGCAGAGCATGAAACATCCATCCTATCCAACTTCATGGGCCATTCCATTCCCTGGTTGGGACCATCCCGCAACTCGTCTCAACTCCACGCCCGCCTAACAGATGCCGGTCTTGCCTGACAGGACCTTCCTTGTCGAGACGATACCCGAAGAACCCTCGTCCTCTCCCTCGAACCTCTCGATGGCGGGACGACGAGAGGGCATCTCCAGCGCCTTTGGGACCGGTGCACCCTCCTGCATCTTATCCGACGGTTGCAGACAGCAGCGCGATCACGGCGACGTTGTTGAGCGTTTATCGATGTTTGGGAACCACCCATCCCCTCCGAGAATCCATGGGCTGGACGATTTCCTCCGCGACCCTGGACCGTGTGGGTCAGAGGGAGGCGAATGACCGATCTCGTCACATGTCAGCGTGGTGTTGGCAGCTGTTCAACTGTTGAGAGTCTGCAACCACACGCGTACCTCAGCCAGTTGATACGCATAACTGGATGGGACGACCCATGGACTCGCGTCGAAACAGGAAAAGTCGTCATCCCTGTTGCTTTGGCCGAAGTCTGCTCCATGCTCGGTCCCTTCTCGACATGCGTCATCACTTCGTCCCTACTCAACTCTCGTCCGCAGAAGCCGCTCGGCCTCAGCTTCCACCAACATTCTCAACCTGATGCTGTTTGATGGAATTTTGAACGACAATGGCGATAAGCGAGATCGTGCTTGACACCGACAACGAGGCGATGTCTCCGCCAAGCCATGCCTTCCATCAAGACGTCGACACTCGGCTGCCGAGCCAGTTGATTCAATGCGAAAGCCATCAGAACAAGACTCCTCTCAACAGCAATCCTCCCATCCTCCCTGAACGGACAGCTAGCTTGGTCAGCCTCGCCACACGCTCGACTGGATTCGCTATTCGGTTGGGCAGTGCCCTGGGGGGAATATGGCTCGATCTTGCCAAAGTCACCACGTTAACAGGCCTTGAGCTGTGCCGCGGAGTCTTCGAAGATTCCCTTTACCGGGGTCACGAGGAAGCAACTCGTCCCACGGATTCAGAAGAGAAAAAGAAGAACATCGAGACTTCCCTCCAAGGCGCCATCAAGAATATGCACACCGTCTTGGACCACGCCGTCTTCTGGACCGCGACTGGGTTCAACTTCACGAGCGCCACCCTGACAACCTTCTCCGATGCATCGCAAAACCTCCTTCTGACCCTCGACAAGTTTCTCGGCTCGACCGACACCTCGCGCGCCCTAGCGAGTGTTAAAACCATGATCATCCGAGAGCTCGAAAACCCCGCCATCGGTGGACATAAGGAGGGTACCACTGCCACCGAACTGGCGGTAGCGGCTTGCGTGTTGGCATACCTCAGGAGATCCTGCCGTGGTCTGATGGAACAGGAGAGCCTCCGCTTCCGCGTGGATGAGGTTGTGTGGGACATCGTCGTGCTCGACGACGGCACGCGTCTTGATCTTCCAACCCAGGATAGCCCGCACAACAATGACGCCCACCGTCTGCCTACGCGAGCGCTTGAGCGCGAGATCATGCGATGTCTGCCGAACAACGCCAAAGCATCCATCGAGAGGGATATCGCCACGTCGGAGATCGTCAGAGTCAAAGTCTTTGGCGATGTACAGCAAATCAGGCTCAATCCACCC
The DNA here is from genome assembly GCA_027569505.1 of Chloridium humicola. Lineage (NCBI taxonomy): Eukaryota > Fungi > Ascomycota > Sordariomycetes > Chaetosphaeriales > Chaetosphaeriaceae > Chloridium > Chloridium humicola. The sequence continues at coordinate 84,509 of JAPDFF010000019.1, forward strand.
CCTGGCGTTGAGCTGGTTGAGATGAAGAGGGGAACCTGCCCAGAACCACAAGGGGATGACGGAGAGACTGCATATTCGCAGTTCGTCTTTCGGCAGGACCATCGCGAAACCAGGACGACACTTCTTCAAAAGACGGAAGGCCATATCGCTGCCCTTGCCGACGATGTTGCAGGGCCCGATCGAAGTCTTGGGGGTGATTTGGTCCCCGAACTATCGCCGGTTTCTGATGATCTGATCGAAGTCGGCGCTTCTTCCCCCAGACATACATTTTCCCAACTAGCAATCTCGACTCCTCCGCTGGTTCAGGGATCCCATGATTTCGTGCTCCATAACGACGGCGTAACCATCAACAAGCCCCTTCCGCCAACTCCCATCGAGACACTGTCAGATACACCGAGCAGTGGCTCAAGCGACTCGATTGGGATAGAGCACCAGGCCGCGCCGGCCTCCTCCGTCCGCCCGAAGGGGCACATCGGTGCGCGCGCACTTCCCAGGCCTTCGGAGAAACGCGATGGACTCTTAGTCGCGCTCAAGCGATCTATCTCTGGGTTCAACAAGGACGGTATCAACGGTCATTCGAGGGTCGGCAAGAGAAAGCGTATTGCGAGGACAAATGCCGCAACAAAGCCACGGTCTGAGGAGCAGCCCCTTGCTGCCATGCCTAACGGATGGCAACCCTTAAGCCCTGGGTCAAATCTCCCAACAGCGCCCAGAATTGTGCCCGAAGGAGCTGGCATACGCAGGAACAGCACTTCTGGCATGAGTTACATTAGCATCCAGGAGACGGTTCGACACTCGTCAACCACTCTGGCACAAGCGTCCACGACGGTGCCTATGGACGACTGTCTTCCCGACCCGGTCCCTTACGATGCCACGACGTCGGGACCAGGGCGTGATGGATGGGACGAGGAGGTGGACCGCGGCCGTCCACATGAGGGCACCGTGAGGGATCAGCGACGCAGGAAGTCACAGGCGCTTAGCGTCTACACGCTGGCTACAACTCAATCCGACGAGGCTTCGCTTGTTTTTTACCATCCATACCACTCGGAGAGCCGTTACAGTGCAGATGAAGCGCTGGATGCTCTTCGGCAAAGAGGAACGTTGGAAGGCATGTTCCCCCAACGTCACTTCCTGGGAAACATCACCCGATACATGCGATTTGCATCAGCATCGTACGGGGCCAACATCCGCTCTTTTCTGGGCATCCGCACCAAACCAACACTAAGAGCTCCCCCGGGTGAGAAGAATGACGAACGTCATTCTTTTGCCCATCACAGCAGATCAGACCCTAAATCTGTCCTCCTGGCGTCCTTCGTCGATTCCCAGGGCGGCTCAGACAGCACCGGCTCAACCAACACAGGGTTGCCTCTCGTGCATTACATCTCCCTCGACCACGAGTCCAAGGCCGTGGTGCTCACCTGCCGTGGCACCTTGGGTTTTGAGGATGTCCTCACGGACATGACCTGCGAGTACGACACCCTCGTCTGGCGGGACGAGCCCTACAGGGTCCACAAGGGTATTCATGCATCCGCTCGGCGGCTCCTCTACGGCGGTGACGGCAGAGTCCTCATCATACTACGAGACGCCCTCGAACAACATCCAGACTATGGCATCGTTCTGACCGGCCACTCCCTCGGCGGCGCCGTAACTTCAGTCCTAGCCATCATGCTCGCCGAACCAGGCCAAGGCCCCTCCTCCCCATTCGTCACCTCCCCCGAACCACACCGCAAACTCCTCACCCAGCGCAGCTACACCGCCCAACCCACCCCCATCCCAGACCACGTCTGCCTCCCAGCCAACCGCCCAATCCACGTCTACGCCTACGGCCCCCCACCCACCATCTGCCCCGCCCTGCGCAAGGCCACCCTCGGCCTCATCACCACCATCGTCAACCACCACGACATCGTGCCCTACCTCTCGCTAGGTCTCTTCCAAGACCTGCAGGGCGTCGCACTCGCCCTTCGGACAGACGACGACGAGGACGCCGACCCGGCCCGGGCTAGGCTCAGACAGCGCGCCGTGCGCGCTACGCTCGCCGAGCTCGCGGACCCGAATAACTGGATCGGCGGTGCGCCGCGCCCGACGCGCAAAGCGGCAGAGAAGGCGTTCGCCCGGTTGAAGGTGCTGAATGGGTCGATGACGGCGGAGAAGCTGGTGCCGCCGGGGAATGTATTTGTGGCCGAGACGACGGGGGTGCTGGACCGCGGGGGAGAGAGGGGTGGGGAGGGGCCGCTGTCAGGGGCGCGGCCGGCGCATCGGGTTGTGCTAAAGTATGTGAGGGATGTGGAGAGGAGATTTAAGGAGGTGAGGTTTGGGGCGGGGGTGGAGCATATGTGGGATCATTTGCCAGGGAGGTATGAGACTTTGTTGGAGAGGTTGGAGGGGGGGTTAGGGGTGAGGGAGGATGTTTGAGGGGTGGAGTTGGGTTTGAAAGAGGATCTAAAAACGGAGGGGTGATTATGATTCGGTTGCATACGGTCGTTGGGGGTTCTTTATGGATACATACTTGGCATCTGCGTCGCTGGAGACCTGGCTTGGAACGGGGCAGGATAGGTTGATGGTTGGATGGAGTTTCTAGTTGTTGTCCTTTGTGATGGCGGCACATACAGTACATACAAGCGATGCGTTTCTTTGGTTAGGATACATGTCTCCAGGTCTTCGGGAGCTAGCAACATGTCTTATGGCCTCACGATCTCATCAATTCAGAACAAGTGGTGGAAATATACAGTTGAAGATGCACGCTTTCTTTCTATACAAAACACAAACAAGCCTACTCAGGCTTCTCGGTGACAATCTTGCCCTCGGCATCATAAAAGATCTCCTTGATCTTGACTGACCGCAGATGGTCAACCCCCTTGCTCAGCTCGCAGTCGTGGTGGAACAACCACCAGCGGCCCTGGAACTCGACGATGGAGTGGTGGGTGGTCCACCCGAGCACCGGCTCGAGGATGCGGCCGCCGTAGGTAAACGGCCCGTAGGGGGTCTCGCCAACGGCGTAGCACAGGTAGTGGGTGTCGCCGGTCGAGTAGCTGAAGTAGTACTTGCCGTTGTACTTGTGCATCCAGGCGGCCTCGAAGAAGCGGCGGTCGTGGTCGTCGGCCAGGATGGGCTCGCCCGTCTCGGGCGCCAGGATCACCACCTCCCGCACCTCGCCGTCGAACTGCCGCATGTCGTCCGTCATCTTGGCCACGCGCGCGTGCATCGCCGGCACGCCCTCGCCTGAGGGCTCCTTGGGCCCCTGCCAGGAGCCGTCGAAGTGGTCGTTGCCCTGCTGGTAGCACTGCAGCTGGCCGCCCCAGAGCCCGCCAAAGTACATGTAGGCGTTGCCGTCGTCGTCGACAAAGGTGGCCGGGTCGATGCTGTAGCTGCCCTTGATGGGCTCAGGGTCTGCGGTGAAGGGGCCCTCGGGGCGGTCGCCCACGGCCACGCCGATGCGGAAGATGCCCTCCTTGTCACGGGCGGGGAAGTAGAGGTAGTATTTGCCGTCCTTGTAGGCGGCGTCGGGGGCCCACAGCTGCTTGGACACCCAGGGGACGTCTTCTGTCTTGAGCACGACGCCGTGGTCGGTCACGGGGGCGGTGGGGTCCAGCGACTCGGTGCTGAAGACGTGGTAGTCGGCCATGTCGTACTGGTCGCCATTGTCGTTGAACTGGATGTCGGTCTCGCGGTCGTGCGACGGGTAGATGTAGACCTTGCCCTCGAAGACGTGGGCCGAGGGGTCCGCTGTGTAGATGTTGGTGATGAGGGGAGCCATGGTTGCGGGTGTAAGTTGGAGTATCTTGGTGGGGTTCACGATGCGGGGTGCGGGGGATGGAGGAGGCCCGGGGAGTGAGGTTCTGGAGATGGGTGATGCAGAAGAGATGGAGGGGAAAGGTTCACGGCGATGGCGGAAATACCTCTGGTTAAATACAACAACGGCCTAGAAACAACTTGTCTACCGGACAGTCAAACATCTCCAACACCCGGCGTGCGGACTCGTGGGCGGCGGAAGCAGGGAGTGTCTGGTCCCATTCCCTATTTATCCCCATTTAACCGTCTGGCCAGCATCCCGATCAAGACACTTGGCGGGTCTGCGGGGCCTCTCTCGTGCCGCTGCCGTGACCATCATGACACTTTGAGGGTGCCAGTGGAGGAGTGGAGGAGTGGTGGGCGGGCAGATGAGGCTGTTGTGCTCCTTGTCACCAGCAGCCGTCGTTGCGCCATCATCGCGGATAAAAAGCGGCAACGGTGACGGGCTGGTTAGAAAAAAAGCCAAGTCTCGGTTGTCGGGTAGAATGGCGTCCGTATCCACTGGCCTCGAGGGTGGACTGAGGGGGCCATCACAGGCAAAATGGACGGGAAGTTCCATGGGAATCGTTGTGGGGGGGGGATCAGAAAGGCGGGATGGATTGCGGGGGGGATGGGGTCTTGCCTGGCTTACCTAAGCCGCAGGCCGCCGCCGACCCGTGCGTCTAGTGGGAGCCGCCATCAGGGATCACCGTTTCGAGTGTCTTGAGTCTGCAACTTCCTTTCTTCACACCAGGCACCTCTGACCTCAAATCGTTGCCATGGGCCGCAGACCACTTGAGATTGATTGACTCCTGAAATGCAAAGCCACAATTGGGCTGGAACAGCACGAACAGCGATGGAGCGGCATGAGATTCCCAGCCAATTGAGGCCCAAAATCCCACCTTCATCGTGACGCTGATCAGCCTCACTCTCGTTGTCGGAGAAAGAGGAAAGTCACAGCCATCTCCAACACCACCCTCTGCTGGTGGATGGACTGCCTGCCAAGCAATCACCAGCGGGCGGCAACCTTCAGCCCCAAGCACCCTCGCTACCAAGAAACCTATCAGCTTCATGCAACAACGCCACATCATGCACACTCACACCGACGATGCCTCGATTGGGATCGGTGACCCCTGTCGGTATCAAGAATGAGAAAGCCACCAGGGGTGGTCTGGCGGGACAGGACGCCAGATGCTTGGGCACTCGAGGCTGTGACAGACGTAAAAATCCTCGTTGACGCGCTTTCCATTGTGCTTGGAGTCTTTCGGTTTCCCCAAACACCGTCCCAGAGCACCAGAACACCGCCATGCTAGTACCAGCGTCGCCAACGCCGACGCCCACGCCGTCCGCGGCGAGCGCATATAGCCTCATGCCGATCCAACCTCGGCAGACAGACTTTTTCGGCTACGATTCTGGCTGTTTCGTATGTGTTGAGGCTCCTCAGACGAACCGGAAGCCAGAGTTGGGGCTAACATACAATTACCCAGGACTACAGCAATGCCCTCAGGTGCACGAGCATCCTCACTCCATGCTATGATGGCTTTCTTGAGGCTACCGACTACAACGCCGCCGCCACAGCCTGCTACTGCTCCTACGGCGGTCCCTATCTGGATTGCTTCTTCTCTCAGATTGCCACGGGAACATGTGCCGGCTACTATGGCTCAGGTGGTAAGGCCGTTCTGCCTGGAAGGATGGTTAGGGGGTTTGTTTTGCTGATAAACGTATCAGATTATTGGAACGAATATCAGACGTCCTTTTACTACAGTTACTGTGGGAGTGTTCCACCAAGCGCAATGGAGAAACTCGAGGCACCGTAAGTTGAATTATCCCCTCCGTTTTTTGCCCAAACTGACTTGGACATGCAGAACCAGCGTATCACTCGATTTCGAGTATGTTTCAATGCCTTTAACCCCTGATCTCTCTTCTTGATGGAGCTGACTAGGGCTCTAGCACGGTCAAGGTCGTCACAGCAACTGGTGGACTGAACCCCCCCGATTACGCTGGCCAACCCAACTACCGAGGGACTGGAGATTTGCTCAAGGGTCCCTGCACTCAGACCGATTTTACTCTCGTCGATGCTGGCAATACAGTCTACTATGCGGGATTCCAAGGGTGCAACAAAGACCGGCCGGATTGCTGTCCCTGGGCGGTGGCCACATCGACGTTCACATCAGACGCCCAGGACAACCGCCTCTACGACTTCCCAAAGCCAGCCGACGGTGCCCTGGCCGAGCTGGCGAGCTGTGCTGACGACTACTACTCCATCTCAGGCGGCTGCTGCCCAAAGTACGTGTTCCGCCCTTTATAATCTGGTACATGATGAATGCCTAACATTTGACAGTGGCTTCTGGCCGTTCACGAGGGAAGTCGGCGGTATTACGCCATGCTGGAGCTCCATCGCACGCACCCGTGCTCCTGAACTCACTCTGGCGAAGGACGCCAAAACAAAGGACAAGCCCACCTCGGCCGTCGTCAACATCCTCTGGTCCATGCGCTATCCAGTTGCCGACACCGGTGGCAAGGGCGGGCTCTCCACCGCAGCCAAGGCAGGAATCGGCGCCGGAGTAGGCGTTGCAGTTATCCTCATCGCCGGCCTCGCCATTTGCCTCTGGATGTCTCGACGCAAGAACAAGAAGCTGGCCGAGGCCCAGCCAGCACCCCCTCCACCACCGGTCCAAACTCAGCAGCAACCGCAGATGATGCAACAAGCCCCGATGCCCCCGATGCAAAACAATCAGTACCCCCCAGCGTCACCCTTCGCCCCAGGAATGGTTGCCCCAGGCCCCATGCCCACCCCGCCCCCAGACCGCAACAGCATGGCAACAACCGTCTCTCAACTTACTCCGGGGGTTCTCGTTCCGCAACACACAGGGACCTCTGGCACCTCGCCCAGCGAACTGAGCTCAGTGAGTGGCCAAGGCCTCTTGTCGAACGCCCAAACGGGTGGATACCTGGCTGCTGGCGCCACGAACCCACGGGTCTCCTACAGCAGCAGCGGTACCGGCAGCCCGGCGGTCGGTGCCAACGGACAGGGCGGGTATCCAGCGCCGATTGTCGAGGCGGATGAGGGAGTGCCGCACTATGCACATCAACAGCAGCAGCACCATCAGCAGTATGCGGGTTATCAGCATCAGCAGCAGTACCCCCAGCAGCACCCCCAATATCCCCAGCAACAGCAATCGGCTTACGGTGTCCCTGCCCAGTATCCCCCGCAGCAGCAAGGGGGTTATGCATACCCCCCGCAGTATCCCCCACAGCAGCAGCAGCAGCACTACCCAGCGAACGTCCCTGAGATGAGTGCCCAGCGGGAAGCTGATCCGCCGCAGGAGATGATTGGGAGCCAGGTTCCGAATGGGTCGAGGGGGCAATGATGTACTGCCACTGCTGGTTTTTTTTGGGGGGGGCGTTGGGCGAGGAGGGATGTTTGATTTTGCAACTGGTAGTAATCTGATTCCTGATTCTTGCAGCCCATTCCCATGCTGTGCTCGAGGAGAGTGTTACTGGGGGGTATTGGTTGGCAATTTAACCTTGGCTGTTCCTGTATCAAGGGATGAAACATGTCATTTCAAGCGTGAGTCAAGTCAAGGGCCACAGAGGACGTTTGAGAACCCAACTTCAATGTGTGGGAATGCTTCATGTTAGTTTATGAGGGGAGGGCGGACGCGGGACATTTTCAACCGGTGTGCGTCCTTTTCACAATTCAGCAGAACTCACATTTTCCACTTCCAACCTCCCCACCAACTGGACCAACGGACAGAACTTGCGCGGGGTCCAGACAATCTGTTCGTCAAGGTGGTGTCCGAAAGAGGCAAATGTAAATGCATGGGGCTGCTGACATCTGCAGGCGATCAGGAAAAGGTGGCGGAGCATGTAAGTTGCAACATAAGGCGGACCGAGGTGGACGGATGATTGGTGGCATAGACGCGAGACGGAATCGACCAGCCCTCAACTTAGCCCTGGAATGGATTACCGGTGACCGCCGGGCGAGCTCTTATGCATCGTGGCCCCCCTCCCTTTTGGATTTCAAGCTGAAAAGGCTGCCTTCAAAACCGAAGTTGGCTGTTGAGCAGCGAGACAGAGCGAACCTCCTCCTCCCTCCGTTTTTAAGTTTGGCTTGCAGCTTCCAGAGTCGAAGCCGGTTCTACCCACAGCATGGTTCGTAACTACTTCACTATTTAAGACTACAAAAAGCCTTTTGAGTATTGCCTGTGATCCTGAATCCAACCGTGGGCTCGGGCTGGACGGGCATTTCTGTCCCCTCCGTTCTGGATCTCGAAACCCATCTATCATGTACCTAAACTCGATGTGAAACCTGTGGGCTTTTCGATTGCGATTGTTATTTACAAAGCGCTTTGGGGCTAACACACAGGTTTACAGGAGAAGCGTCCCGAGTAAACTTGACTTACTCCAACGCCACACGGACGTTGGGAGACAGGAGATCTGAAGCAGCGGTCTCATCACCAACCTACAAGTCATCACGGCCCTTCCGGACCCTTGCCAGTTTCCGAGTCAACCAGGGTAAAGCAACCCCGGGATTCTCGGATGAACGCACCACTTGACAGCCGTGAACATGTCTCGACCAACAAATATCACCGATGACTTCTGGTCGAATACCGGCCAGATGCTCGATGAGCCCCTTGATGAGAGATACTGCCGGGGTACGTATCTTTGTGTCTGGTAATTCGGGGGGTTAATAAAATGGAACGTCTTCAAGTCCTCAATCCTGACACAAACCAGGAGACGGGAGAAATGTTACGTTTCGTGATGACGGGGACCTTATCGATCGCATACCCCCTCCACCCACCCAAACCTACATCAACACTGAGGCATCCGACACTGCTTCCCTAGAGTGTCGCCCCCTCATCAAGGAGTATGGCGAACGGTGGGATTGGGATGCCGAATCCAATGATTACATGAGGTTCAACCACCGTGCGTAACGACCCTTGAGTTACAGGTACTGCCATTCACCTAAGACAGCAACTGACAAGAACCCAGAAGGAGTAAAGATGCTCTACGCCGACTACCAGACGGCCGGAATCATCATCCCACGATTTCCGGCAGCACCAGGCACAACCCTCCCCACCTCTATTCCCTCGAGACACCCCTTGCCAGATCCTTGGGTAGAGTCCAGCTCAAGAGCCCGCCACCATGAGACAGCACCATTGGAACGCAAGTTGGCCCACCTTCATCCATCCCATCCCAGCCTCAGCTGACATACCCAACAGCATTCTCCGTCATCCTCAAGCCCAAGCGCTTTTTCTGCGTCGGGCGCATCTTCAAAACCGTCGAGGCCTCCAGCAGCGGCGAGGCCGTCGCGCCCTACCGCTGGTTCGTTGTCGTCCACCGGCGGGCGCAGAAGTCGCTGTGCTTCAGGATCACGACGTTCAACGTCCAGAGATCATTATTGGCCAGGGCACCCCGTGGAGTGCGGTCGGATTATGTGGTGCTACACTCGGCTAACATCGAGCCGCCGCCGCCGTATGAGGTGGAGGGCATCACCAGGGATCCGATCGCGGTCATTATCGAAGGGAGGGAGCAGTTCATTGCGCCGATCGCGAGGCTGGACTGTGGGGGGGTGTTTACCGTGGATGACAGCATGAAGGTGATGAAGGTCGGGAGGGTGCATCCTGGCTCGATCGGGTTGCTGGAGGAGTATTATAGGGAGTGCGTGTTGTGATGTTCAGGGGGTGGCGCGGGGATCTCCTTGCCCTGTCCAGTTCATCAGCAAAACAGATTGATTCGTGAAGGTGGTGGGATTTCATTACCAGCTTACCAGTATTTCTCGGAACACCAATAACAGAATTTATTCCTCCCGACAACCGCACACCCCCCTAAAAGTCCTGAACCCCCGTCTCCCCCTGCAAAACCTTCTCCGCCCTGCCCCCTCCCCCCTCCTCGTCGCTCTCAGCCCACTTAGGGTCCTCTTCCTCAAACCACTTCTCCTCTCTCTCTACCCTCTCCAGCACATCCAACTCCTCGTCCCCATCCACCACCGCATAGTCAAAATCCTCATCCTCCCCCCTGATAAACCGATCCCGCAAAAACCCCTCCCATTGCACCCTTCCTTCCTCCCTCGTCTTCGGCGGCGGCGTGAGCTCAGCATTTAAACTGCTGAACCCCATCCCAGCTTCCTTCTCCTCACTTGCACTCCCCTCACCTTCACCTCCACCACCACCATTACTCACACTCATAGCAGCATCATTTGCACCTCCATCTGTCACTAATTCTGCATTCCTCCCAACAGTCTGCTCCCTCAACTTCGCCAACCGCTCTTCGCCGCGCAGGAGTGACCCCTCCAGCACGCGCGCGTAGCCTTTGGCTTTGCCCTCAGCCTCGCGCTCGGCAGGGGTTTGGAAGCGGCGGATGAGGAAGTCGTAGAGGAGGGGGTCTTGTGGGAAAAGGAAGTGGTTAGTATGGTGGGGTGAGGTAGTTGTTGTCTGGGGGTTGAGTGGATGGAAGGTTAGGGGTGTGATGAGGATAGAGGACAAAGTGGTGTAGGGTAGGGGGGAGTGTGATGTGGGATGGCTCACTTGCAAGTTCATGCTCATTGGATTGGAAGTAAGCCTGGTGTCGTTCGAGGTATTCCCTCCTCCGGTTTTGGGCTTTGATTTGTGCTGAATGGCCTGGTGACCTCGCTGGCCGTGGCCGGGGCTGAGAGAATGAGTTTGGGGTTGCCGGGGGCGAGTCAAAGCGCGGAGCCATGGTGGAAGCAAATGAAGAAGGAAGTGTGAGGTGGCGCTTAAAGCTCGATGGTTCAACCTGGAAGCCGTGCTGGATTGCAGAATGGGGCCAGCAGTGATGATGATGAGAATCAAAGGTTTCTGGGTGTCATTAATGTTAATACTCTCGTTTTGAAGGTGAGTGCTAGGTGAGTGGCGAGTCTTGATACTGTCGGTGATGCAATGAGTCTGAGGTGTTCGAGCTCGAAGTGAGTTCCAACCGAATTCGCCTTGTGTGAGCTCAGCATGCCGATGGTTTGTGACCCGCTGGAGCTTAGGCCAAGGGTGCTGTGGTTGCGGGGTAACAGGGTGTTGACTCTGACCCCTCAGGGGTTGTCGCCCCGAAAAGCCAGAAACAAAACTACGACAGCAGGCTGCAAGATAAAAGATCTCTGAATACAATATTCATTCATTACAAGCCGAGACTTAGTCTAACACACAAAATCGTAATTATCAGAACATGGGTAGTCCAACACCTGCTCTAAGAGCTTTCCAGAACGCAGTACAAGAGAATCCAACATGGGCTCCTAGCCCAACTCAAGCAGCCATGATGCTCCTGCCTCCATCCGCAGTCGTCCGGTTGCGGATCCTAACCTTCAACACCCCATGGGCAAGACGCTGCACGTCCCCAACCTTAGTCTCCCCGCCTTCCGTCTTCTTCTTGACCCCAATGATCGCACTAGGCGCGAACATCAGCGCCTCCCCAACCCTCAAGTCCACGATCCTTGAAAACAACTCCAGAGCCGGGTCAGCATCCCCCAAAGCCAACGCTCCAGCACCGTCCACCTGCCTATCATCATCCGCCATCTTCAGCTTCCTCGCCTTCTCCAACAATCTGCCACCAGACGACACCCCAGCAAGATGCTTCTTCAGCGCGTTAAGCCAATCCGGGGATGTAAACCGGTGCACAACTGTGACACTGCACAGATCCAGCAGCTTCGGACTGATGGTGGGCTCCTGAGTCGAAATCACAACACGAGCTCCAACGTGTCTTTGCAGCCGAATGGTCGCCAGCAGTGCCTCGGTGAGCGCGGTACACTCCTGCGACTCTGTCATATACTTGTGCGCCTCATCCAGGGCAATGATACGCCCAACCTTTTTCGAATCTTGTTCCAGAAACAGAGAGAGACAGATGTTGAAGAGCGAGCATGCCATCTCCGGGGTGACACAAGGACATGAAAGGTCCACGATGGTCAGGTGGCCGTTATGGGGTTCCCAAGAGGTGCCTTTGGCAGTTGAGGTCGTCTTCTGTTTTGCCGCGGGAAATGAGCCGGACATGTTGTAAGCCTTCGCTTGAGATTCGACCATGAATGACTCAAGGGTCTCGAGTCGTTGTCTGAGCGGAGCAAGCTGCATCTCTGTGAGCGCTTCCCTGGCAATACTTTGCTTAAATGCTGAGTAGTTGAAGCCTGTTCCAGACTGTTGCTGTTTGACACGCAGGTCACGAAGGATGCGCTGGACGACGTGGAGATAGAGAGGCAGATTGCCCCCTGTGGTCACAGCCATCAGATCCAACATGCGCTTGGTGTTCAAATCGGATTCGTTCAAGCGCAATTCCTCAACTTTGATGTTGGGAAAGCCCTGGTAGAGGCGCTGCGTTGGTTGTTAGGGCCGTCTGGTTGGAAAAGCAGCAGAAGGATATGCTAACTCACTTTCATGGTCCGGATGTTGGTCGGTGGGCACAACACGCGCACTTTAATGCTCGGATTAGACGACAGAGACGCCGCCTCGCAAGGCAACCCGCCCGAGTCCGAGATAAATGTGTCGTAATGAAACACAATGCCCGTCAGGGGCCGGGGAAGGACATTCGCACCGCAGGGCGCAAGGGCGTTCTCGAGCAGACATGAGAGTGTGTGACTCTTGCCAGAGCCCTGGCTTCCACAGATAAAAAAGCTGGATGGTGCCGCAATGTTCCAGAACATGCGGGGATCCGAGGCATCGTCATCAATGCTGCCACTAAGATCGCCGCCCAGCAGGCCGTACTGACTGAAGGGCTTGCCCTGGCTTGAACTAGCCAGTAAGTGCGCGTATTTGCGGACACTCTCGGTGAAGATGGGCGTGGAGATGATCTCGCTGAGCTCATCCAGCTCAGGACGACGCTGAAGAAGGCCGAGATGGGTGGTGAGGACTAAATCCTCATCATCACTCAGCTCAGATTCGGCCGTCGTGTCTGCCTGGTTGGTCGTCTCGCTGGTGCTCGTTGCCACACTGGAGGTGGAAGATTTGCTGTTATTCAAGATGGAGGCCCCCGAGGGCGAGGTAGCTCCGTCTGCGCTGCCGGTGCTGAGGCTCGCCATGGTGCGGGTGAGGCTCTCCATTGGCCGGGCCGTGCTCCTTAGACCGCGCGATCTGGTGACCCTGGTACCGTCGAAATGCTGGGAAGCGGTGAAGCTGAAGGTTGGGAGAAAGGAAGACGGCTCTTTCTGTCTCCAGGCAGCGAACGGGGACGGAAGGTGTTCTCTGTCGGTGCTTTCGGCTGTGAAAGAAAACAAAGGAGTGCTGGGAGTATTGAAGCCAAAAAATGACCCGCCTGGGGAAGGAGGTACGTCCGAAGGCTTGGACTTGAAGATGGAGGGTTGATCAAAGAGAGATGGCCCCTTGATTGGAAGAGTGGTCTCCTCCTCTGACTTGTGGCGAGAAGGAGTGAAGGTGAAGCTTGCTTTGGTCCTCATCTTGGAAGCTTCGAGCCGGGGATGACTCTGGTATTTGAGCTTCTGTGACTGACGCGGGCAGCGCTGCTCAAGCAAACGGAGAAAACGAAGGCAGAAAGGCAGAGCGACTGAAAGCGGTAAGTTGCAGAAAAGAGAGTGAAAGAAAGGAAAGTAGCGGAGCAAGAGAGAAAGAAGCAAGACGCAATGAGAGGAGCCAGGCAGGAGAGCGAACTGGCAAACAACGCGATGAGGCCTACAAGAGACACGGCCGGCTGGTGCTAGTAATGATGCCGGCGGTGGAGTTGAGCTTGAAGTTGCCAGGTCCAGGTTCCTTGGGTTGAGGCAGGTCTTGACTTGGTGTTGTGGGCGAAAATTTCAATGTCCAGGCCGACTTACAACCCAGCTCCTTCCGGCCACTGCTGTACCAAGCTTCGAGGATCAACACCTGCCTCACAGTGTCAGAGTCCACCCCATCGAAGCGCTGGCAACCATCTTACGCGACTTGGAAGTCGCAAAACAATGTGGTTCACTCGGAATGCTTGTACCTTCGGATATGCCCGGAACGAGGCCAAGTAGCGCGTTTAAAAGGAGTTGAGTGTGCTCAATTCAGCTTCTGCAAGACATCGATGGTGGATATGGAACAAGCCGAATTGCATGACCCCGCTAATTCGGCAGCTGCCAAGGCTCGACTTGCTGCGCTTCCGATTGGCGGACGGAGCTTCTGCAACGGCTGGGTGGGGAATGGCTGCCTGCCAAGCCCTGTGCCGTCGTTATCGTGCAAAGCTCCTGTCCCCAATTGCAGAGCGAACCGAAGTGAGCTCCCGGCCAAAGTGGCGAGCAGGATTGACCTGCAAAGGAGAACAACAAACGAATGCCCCCAATCACCCGTTTCCCCTCCCACTCATCCCCTTCATCACCACCCTTTTCCCGTGATACGGCTGTGTCCAAGCGGTCTGAATTGGCAACCCGGGAGACCGCCACAGTCCCCCTTTTGCGTCTTTCCACCCTCCCGCAGCTCGCGCAGCAGAGCCAGTGCCGTGGACACCGCTGCTGGGCTCCCCATGATGGGGATGGGGGACCTAAGGTCCAAGCTGCGAGCCAAGATTTCGCGACGGCACTCCGGCATCCCGCCGCTCCCGGCCGCGAAACATGGCATCGACAGCAACAACAGCGCCGAGGCCGAGCCGGCGACGAACGGCAACGACTTCTCCAAGAAGGCAGGTGATGAGACAGCCACTGTAGCTTCGCAGGAACAGGACGTCAGCCACACACGCCCAGCCACCAGGTCCTCGGACAGGCAGTGGCCAGACAAACTGAGACTGGGCGCAAAACAACCTCTTGCCGTCGCCGTCGTCGACTTCAGCGACCCGACCAGCACTGCCCCTTCTCAGCCTGTCGAGGATGGTAGTGCCGCCAGCAACCCACGCCCGGACAGTGCCAAAAATGCCACTAACAGCACGCCGCTGCCTTCCCCAGCCGTCCCTGGTAGCCGCGATGGCCACAGCCTGAAAGGGAATGATCGCCGTGTCCCAAACGCCAGCGAACTCGCCGCCGACACCAAAACTCCTGCTGACTCGAACCAGCAACCGTTGACCCCGATCAGCTCTGCGCCTGTCGATGAAGCGAAACGGAGAGTACCCACCGACCCTTCCCGCCGAGCCCGCCGCATCAGTGACCCGCCTGTGAGCTCGGACCCAGCCAGCGCTCGATCCAGCCTCGCTCTTGCATCCTCCATCGAACACCCCGTGGACCCTGCATCATCAGCAACAAACACGCCGTTGCGCTCGTCGAGCTCGTTGACCCCCCGTCCACCCGGGCCGCCGAGACGGCAAAGCCTTCTGCCCAATCGACAGACGACCCTGATCCGGACGCTGTTGCACACCTCGGGGCACCCCGATGATTTTGACGCCAGTGCCGCAGAGCAACTTCTGCCCATAAGCGCCAACATGGTGACGCGCAAGCTCTGGGTCAAGCGCCCCGGCGGCTCGGCGACTCTGGTCACGATCAACGAGGAGGATCTAGTGGACGATGTGCGCGAGATGATTCTGCGCAAGTACGGCAATTCGCTCGGCCGCCAATTCGACGCCCCCGACCTGACGTTGCGGATTGTGCCCCGCGAAGGACTGAGACAAGAGCGAATTCTGGGTCCTGAAGAGCCCATGGCTCGTACATTGGACGCCTATTTCCCTGGAGGCCAAACGGTGGACGAGGCGTTGCTCATCGATGTCCCCCACCGCCGCACCCCACGAGCGTCTCCCAGGAACGGACCTCCGCATGCCCAGCACCTCGGCTCGGCCAACTACGAGGAGATCCGGCCTCTCGAAGCCAGCACCGATTACTTCGGCCCTGGCGCGATCTCCCACATTCCGCTTACAATCGCCAACGGAACCCATGCGATATCGGTTTTGAATACAGGACAAGTCCCCCAGATCCCTTCCCCGGGGAGCGGCACCGCAAGGACGCGGCAATACCGGGAGAGACCCGACAGGCCACGGCTAGGGAGACAACACACGTCCTCCCCAACGATCCTCAACGTCGTCGGCGCCGGCGGCCATCCCACAACCATTGCCGTGGCCACACACGGTATGCACCATACGCCCTCGAGGAATCCGCGTTCTAGGACTCATTCAAGTGCTTCTTCAGAACAGACCGCCGCGCACCCCGTGCCACCCGCTCCACCGTTGCCGACGCCCCCGCAGGCAGATATCACATCCTCCCCGATTCCGCGAACCTCGACACCGCCGCCCAGAACCGCCTCTCCCCGACCTCCCCCCACTGGCCGGCTGAGAAAGAAGAAGACATCAGATGCTCCTCCCGCCCTGCCGGCCGGTATGCTTAACGGTGGCGTCCCGCCCATCAACGTACTGATTGTCGAAGACAACATCATCAACCTGCGACTGTTGGAAGCGTTTGTAAAACGGCTCAAGGTGCGCTGGCAAACCGCCATGAACGGCCGCGAGGCCGTCAACAAGTGGCGCACGGGCGGCTTCCACTTGGTTCTGATGGATATCCAACTACCCGTCATGAACGGGCTGGAGGCGACCCGCGAGATCCGCCGGTTAGAACGCATGAACTCGATTGGAGCCTTCCCGACCAGTAACACACCCCACGGCGAGCCGGAAGAGCCTGTAGGGGAGGCAACGGAGGAAGACAAGCTCAAAAATAGAGAGTTGTTTAAGAGCCCGGTCATTATTGTTGCCCTGACAGCCAGCTCTCTGCAGAGTGACAGGCATGAGGCGTTGGCCGCGGGGTGTAACGATTTCTTGACAAAGGTAGGTTTTCTCTTTCGCCCGACACGTTCTCGCAACTAACATTATATGTCTAGCCGGTAACCTACGTATGGCTTGAGCGCAAGGTCATGGAATGGGGCTGCATGCAGGCCCTGATCGACTTCGACGGCTGGCGGCAGTGGAAGTCTTATTCCTCCCAGAAGCTTGACGGCGAGGAGGGCGTCGTAAAAAAGTCCAAGGGCAAAAAGAACCGAGGGCCACCGAACAGCTCATCCTCGGATGGTCAGTGAATTCATTCATCAGGCTTACAGCCAGGGGGTGCGCCTTTATCAGCTCACCGGCAGAGGCTCCAGTTTCTACGTCTTATTTTTCTTTGTAATTGTTGTCGGGCATGAAGCACACATTGCATGCGCGCATGGTGGGAGCGTTGCTATTTTTTGGGGCTTTGCTCTATTTGTTTTCTGCTCGCGGAGCTTCTAGGCCAGCGCGGATCTCCCCGTTACCTTTTTTTGGGGGCATTTTGGTCGACCATAAAAGCGAGGAGGCGGATCTCCTTGTACGGAACAAACACTTAGGGGTTGAATGCGATGGAATCTTGCAGAGAAAGGGTCAAGTGCGAGTATCTAGATTGCTGGTGGGCATGACTTGGGGCATGGGAAGAACAGAGACGATGATGGGCGGCGAGGAGCTCAGGAAGAGTCGGCCATTTCCCAGAACTTAGCAGAGATACGGATCTTGGTTCAACGCTACACCAATTACAGCGGTTTATCCCAAGAGATTATTTACATCTCACGCAAATGCACCCATTCTCCCTGTCAATGTGCACTGGGCCTGGGGAGCCTGGCTGACCTTACCCTAACCCTGAATTTCAGCGTTTCGAGCTCGGCATCCTTCTTCAACGTTCATTGGCTGGCCAGCTGAGTGGGGTCCTGCATTGTTCCGAGAAAATTGCAATTCCAGTTCCGAGCTCAACCTCCTCCGTCCACATCAAAACCTCTCCTCCCACACATCACAGCCATGCCACCCCGGATACCCGGCAGCAGTTGCCAACCGCAGCTGCTGCTCAATTGCCTTGAGCCAGCGTCGGCCTCCTCCCTATCACCAGCAGCTTCGCGGTTGGCGTCCCTACACAGGCCATGGGCGCCGCCACCATCACAATGCACCGCGCCCAGCACAGCGCGGTCGTACGCGACCAAGACGCCGATGCGCGTCACCCGCACCCGCCGCAAGTTCTATGACTGGATCAAGAACAACTCGGAGGCGTTCCAGAAGCCGCAGGCCGGCCAGACCAACTACGTCACCCGCGTCCTCAAGACCTCGGATTATCACGAGGTCCAGCCTGACATGCCCTTCCCCAACAACCCCTTCTTCCGCAGCGAGCCGGTGCTTTCGGACAGCGCCCGCGAGCGCATCTGGAGCGCTGTCATGCGCCAGGGCATGCCGCTCAAGGCCGTGTCGGCCGAGTACAAGGTCGACGTGCGCCGCGTGGCGGCCGTGGTGAGGATGAAGGAGGTGGAGAAGAAGTGGTTGGCTGAGGTGAGCTTTTTTTTTTCTTTTCTTTTTTTCTTCTTCCCAACCCTCCCAGCTTTTATGATGATTTGCAACAAAATTCGATTAGTCTTGAAGACTCAACCGTGGTTAAAAAATGCTCGATGTCTGAACGAAGCCATTCTCTCCATTTCTTTTTTATCTCGCAACGTCTTCTAGACTGAGCTTGGCTGACTCTCCGGGTCTCAGGGCAAACCCATGGCAGTGCCGTACCACAACGCCATGAGCCAGATGCTACCGCAAGCCAAACTCGTCCAGGGCGAGCGCCCGTTCGAGCCCATTAATGATATCCACGTGCATAGCTACACAATGCAGCAGCTGTTCGTGCCGACGTCGGAATCGTGCGAGTTTACGCGCGCCGACGCCGCCAAGGCTTTTGGCGACCACATCCTGCCGCCCGACGACAAGATGCGCATCCCCGAGCTGGTGGAGCTGGAGAGGAAGGTCGCCCAGGGCGCGCGGTTCCAGGACGCTCGCAGGGAGTTCCTCGAGGCGACGGCCAAGAGCGAGCAGGAGTTTGCGGCGAAGCAGAAGGCGCGGATGGACAGCGCCGAGCAGAGGCGGACGCGCGTCGACACGGACCGATTCGAGTTCCGGTTCGAGAAGATCAACGCCGAGGATGTGGGCCCGACCGGCCGGGCGAGGAAGGCCGTGGGCTGGCGGTACGGTGTGCCGCTTATGGATCGCAAGAGAGGCCAGATCAAGATCCCCACGAGTGTGGAGTGATTTGGCGGCTGTGGTTTGGTTGGGGACTGGAGCAATGTTTTCAAGTCAGGGCGGAACAATTAGCGACCGCCCGTGTATGATTTTATTAGTCTAGTAGCCAGCGGTCTACAGAGAGGCCCCGGAGGGAAGTGCGTCTCCAGAGGCCATGTATAGCACTCTATATCTTGTATTGTAGCAAGCCAAGTCTACCTATTCAAAGCCGGGGTTCCCCATTCAGCCCGTCTTGGGCATCATCATCATCACAGTCCACAATGAGGTTCCGGCGGATCTGCTCGACACTGGCCGGAGACATGCCGAGGTGGTCAACGACGTATTTCTCCACGGAACCGTACTTTTCGTGGATCAGCGCCAGAGTCCCGAGCATGTTCTCTTTCCTGAAGCTCGAGATCAGTCACACAGCATTCTCTCATGAGAAGGACGAAGGGGAGTGCCACTCACCTCGCGCTAACCATCCGCTCCGCCCTCTCCCGGTCCCCGAACAGCGCCTCACCCTGGATCAGGCGCCGCACAATCTCATCCTTGCGGACGGCCAGCCCGGCGTCGGTCAGGCTGTACTCGTCTGCGATGGCGTCGTCGTCGAGGCCGCAGAGGGCGAGGACTAGGGCGATGATGACACCTGTTCCTGTTTATAGGGGGAGGGGGGGTTAGTGGGATTGAATGGGGATGGGTGAAGATGGGGGTTGGGTTGGAGAGCCAGGGGGTTGTGAGAGGGGTACTGACTGTCCTTGCCCGCGCTACAGTGTATGAGCAGCGGAGCCGGGGGTGTCGATGGCGATGCGAGGTGTTGGAGAATGGTGTTGAAGGGAGAGTACGGGTGGTCTGGATCCGCCGCGGACGCCAGGATGGCGGCGTACGCTTTCACGAAACCCTGTGTTCAAGTGTCAGGTTGGTGGTGTGGTTTGTGGGGGTGGCTGCCGTCCTCAACAAACGCCGTTCAACGGCCAGACACATGACGAGATTCTTCTCCTCGCAGCGCGTGTTTGCTGTTTCCTCCCGCAACTGTCCGTCCCGTCCTGCAAGCGGCCGACACGTGGACGGCAGGGGATGGAACAAGGGGTCCAAGTAGTTTGGGCAAAAAGAACAACTGGAGACAACGTTGATCAACTGACCTCAGGCCCATCACTGTA
Organism: Chloridium humicola; assembly: GCA_027569505.1. NCBI lineage: Eukaryota > Fungi > Ascomycota > Sordariomycetes > Chaetosphaeriales > Chaetosphaeriaceae > Chloridium > Chloridium humicola. The sequence goes on from JAPDFF010000019.1 coordinate 104,278, forward strand.
ATACCGAAACCGCATGGCCAGGGCCTCGGGGCTGTAGTCCTTGTCTAGGAAGATGGGCGCAAACACACGGGTAACTCCCGGCCAGGTCGGCTGCGCCTCATCGCCATTGTCCTTTGTTATCTCGACTACGGACCGAAGGTCGAAGACTTTGGTGATGCCGAGGCCCTGGAGGACAGCAAAGCCGTCGTCCTCGAGCTTGTTCAGATGGGCTGAACGGTAGAGGACGCCGCGGCGTATGGCCTTGCCCGGGTTGCTCTTGATGGCATGCCCGCCTGCGTCACGCAAGTTGTCGACGCCCTGAGCGTGGATGAAGGGCGGGGAGGGCAAGGGGGGTGCCCGGTCGGGATCGGGCCCGGCCATGGGATCGGTCTGTGGTCTACCGAGTGCCCGGAGATAAGATTTGCAGGGGCCGGAGCTGGATTGGAGGGGTCGGGGAGAGGGCTGGATGGCGGGGGCACTAGAATGCCAGAAAAAGACTGAGAGACTTCTTATAGGCACAAGAATGAGATCTGAGGCAGAGAAGAGGGGTGACTGGGTGAAAGCTTGACCGTGTGGAAGGTGGTGTAAATGTTACCTACCTGTAACTTACCCACTTGTATCGGCACCAGCTTCCTCTTTTCACCTCGGCAGAGTGTCCCACCAACTCCTCCCAGGTCATTAGAACCAGCGAAACCTCCAACCAATTCTATCACTCACTCTGTCAATGTCGCTTCAAATCTAGACCAGCCTCATTCCAGGATCCGCGGCCAGCACTCTGCGGGGGTCACACGGGACCTGTCGCTCAAGATGGTGGTGGGCGCGGATGCCATGTGGTTCGCGGACAAAACCCCTCTTCCGGGCCTCCCCCGTCCTCCACGCCCAATTGCCCGTTGTCGTTGGCGGCAGTCAACTCGGGCCGTTGCGCGTTTGGGACAATCAACGAACATCGGTCAATCGCCCAATCACCGGAATAACGACAGCGGATTGACTGGCACTGGGCAACGTTGCGCTCTCCAGGTTGCCCGCACCCGCCGAAAGTCACCATATCTTTTTTCTCCTGGCAAGAGGCTCGGCGAAAGCCCCCGAATGCTGTGGCGGAACGACGCGTCTTCATGAATCGCCTTGCAGACTGCCAGTATCCTGAGCCCTGCGCTAAACTCATCCGTCAACGCCACCTCAGCCATCCCTGGTTGCCTCGTTGGGGCCGTCCAGTTGCCCAAGATGCCGGGACTGACTGTCGGATAAAGGAACGCTGTTTCATCCCCGCTGTTGGTGTTTGCAACGTCGATCCGGTCAGGCAAGATCTCGATGCCACCGCGGTCCAGTCACACGCCAGAAGAGCCCTGCATCCCGTACCTTGCTGCCGACCAACTCATCGGGCACCTATCAGCGGGTGCTGTATCCGATGTCGACGCATGACGTCCATTCAATCTGGGGACCTTCGCTTCTCAGCTGCCTGGACCGGTCCCCTGCTCAGAAACAGGTCCGTCGGATACGTCAGGCGAATTCTGCCCTGTGCACTGCCTTCTTGTCTCATCTCCCACAGTTGTTCCTCCGCCCAGTTTCCTTTCACATCTTTTTGTCAGTGATTGTCGGATAATATTGTTGAGATATCATGGGCTTCATCGCCCTTGAGGACAGGAGCCCATGAGCTTGCCCCATCGTGTACTGCGCCACCCGTGGAACACGCCTCACCTCCTTTTCTTTGCCCCCAGGTGATTCCAACAGCAAAAATTACCAGACGATGCCAGGAACAGACTGCTATGAGGGTTCTTCTGCCACTTCGCCTGCCACATCAGTGTGTTGAGTAACCATGGGGGCAGAGGGGAAGAAGTGTGAAGTAACAAGACAGAGTCAATTCCAAAACGCTGTGCGATCTTTAGGGTAACGTACCCAAACAACAAAGGAAATAAACCTGGAGAAGCCCAAATTCCAAATGCAAACAACACCTCTTGGCCACACCATGATGTGTTCCAAGGATTAATTCTAACCCATGAAGCCGTGAGGCATCCCCCAGAAGTCTCCTCTACCTGTGCTCACACAGAAGAAAAAAGACAAGACAATCCAAATACCACGACAATTGACCAAAAACAAAACCGGCGCAAACTCAAGACGCAAACACCGGCATCCAACCCGCCCGCTTGACCACCCGCCAGCCCTGATCAGTCTCCGAAACGCCAAAACACCGCCAAAAGAAGAGCCAGAAGCCAGAGAACAACTCCTTGCCTGGCTGTACCACTCCACGCCCCAGATACCGCCCCAAAACTTCCTCTCATCCATCCCCCTTCTCTCATTCACCCCCCTCCTTCCACCACTCCCAGCCACCCCCCAAATATCACATGTCAGCCATCTCCATCTCAACCGCGTCCCTCAGATTCCCAGCTCATTCATCCAAGACCAAAACTCCCCCTATCCCTAAATCCCAAGCACCCAGCCCGCCAGAAGCCTAAGACAAGTCGGGCAGTTGGCTGTTGTGTGTCCGAGCAGGTGGGCCGGCAACGGTCTTACGCATCAACGCGCACGCGTCTCGCCTCCTGGCCGCAGGTGGAGCAGCGCGCGTGCTGGCAGCTGGAGCTGATGCACTGGACGTGGTTGACGCACGAGTTGGTGAACTTGCATTTGCAGCAGATCCAGTCGTACTCGAGGCGGTAGACGGGTGTGGTCTGGAAGGAAGAGGGTGTTAATATTGGTGGTTAATGGAGGGGGGGGATTGAAGGGTGGAAGGGGGGGTTGAGGTGAGAGGGGGGAAAGGGTGGTGGTGGAAAGGGGGTGGAAAGGGGGTGGAAAGGGGGTGAAGAGGTAAATGGGGAAAAGATAAAGGGGTGAGAGAGTGGGGAGAGGGGAGAGGGGAGAGGGGAGAGGGGAGAGGGGAGAGGGTGAAATATGGCGAGGAAAGGAAAAGAAGGAAATGCTTTCAGAGGAAATAAGCAAACTGGAGACATACAGTAGTTTCGCCGGGCATTGTTGCGGTGGTGGGAATAATAGTTTTGGTGTGGTTGCTATGCTGATACACTCTGCAGAATAAAGACCGGCGGCTAGGCTCGAGGTGTTGAGGTTATCTAGCGAAGGAGTCAAGCGAGATGTTGTTGTTGATCGTCTTCCAACAGCTTCTCTGGCCCGATTCTTATACCATTGAGCCCCATGGTAGATGCCCACGGTAAATGCCATCTCTGACTCTGATGTAACGACCAGGCGACGTCTCAAAACACAACATAATGGCCCGTCCGGTGTGAAGATACACCGTGTATGCTCGCTCATCCAATCGTCGCTGGCAGGGCTGTCTTCAACAGTGTTGCGTAGGAAATTCCAACGTAGGTGACTTCGGTAAAAGCTGTTTGTAATTGCTGCGGCCCAGGGTCAAGTCAACAGAGCGGTGACCATTGTGGGCAATATTCCCCGGCCCCTTTCCTCAAAAGCTCGGTGAACGGTAAAGCCCCTGCCGAAACGAATGGATGGGAAGGTTTCCTTTGAAGGTCAGCAAACTTTTGGCCGTAATCGGAGGCAGTGACTCGAACCTAAGGCCCCGGGAGGGCCAGAAGATATTTCAGGAGATGCCATTGGGAGTCAGCTGACGGGTCTTGTGTCGGTCTTTTCTTGCTGAACGGGCGGAGACTTGGTAGTCTTTTGCCCATGGCCCGGCTGAGCTTCCTGAGGCCGATAAACTGTTGGGCAAACCGACCACCGGGCACGCGGTCATGTGGGCTTCTCTTCCTTCTTCCAGAGCGAACTCGGAGATTAGACCGCAGTCTCATGTCTGGCGTGTAGAAAAACGATTAGCTGCCATATTGATACCTTCAACGATATCGGGCTCTTTTGCTCACCAGCCTCCCCGTGACGCCCCCCCCAATTTGAAATCTTGTGCCCGTGGGAGACGCCCGGAATGCAGACGCATCTTTCCAGTCAGGCGTGGATGACAACCTCAGCCACAGTGGTCTTGCGCGCAGCATCGGTAACTCTTGCGTCTGTTGAAGTTTGCAACTGGGCGCCGGTTACCAACGCTCAATTTCCAGCAAAGGTCTCCGGATGTCGGCGCTTGGTGTCCTTCAAGCATCATCATGGTTGATTGGCCCTGAAACGAGGAGCAGAAGACGACTCATCCCGGGAGAGGTGTTGAAAGTGCTTCGCTGGCGTCCTGGCGTCCTGGTGGCACCGGTGACCGAAGGTCCAAGGGGTGATGAAGTTCCTTTGGTGTCGCTGCAACGACAACGTCTGTCATTCCAAGTCCAGAAGTTTGCGACATGGGATTGTTTGAGAAGGGCAGCATCACCAGGAAAATGAAACAAGATGATAAATATTTGCCGGTCCGCAGCTTCTTTATACGTACAACGACCACACTCAACATCCAATTTGGTTGTATGAGGAGAACGGCTGAGAAAACCAACGCCCACCGAGATCTGTTCGGGAGGCTCGCCCAGCTCAGCTCAAGTTGGAACAAGCCATCATGCGTACTATCCAACCATTAGGAAAAAGCATTGGCAAGAGCAGATCTTGAGGTAAGCCGCGTGCGTGAAGAAGATGAGGTCGAGAGCACCCAAACCTCAGCCATGAACCTTAACTGAAAAATCGTGAAGGTGTGGCCAACCATAATCTCTCGTCCGACCCGTGCCCCCGTGGCTTATCCCAAGAAGGAAACACGGTGAAGGCTCGGATACAGACCAGGCAAGGCTATGTGGGCGAAGCTTCGGTCTGCCCGTGGCGGCAGTCGGTGAATGTCAAATCATCACCAGAAAAAAAGAGAAATACGCTTGGTCTTCACTACGAACGTAGAAGAATGCTTCTTCTAAGTTTTCGGAAGAGATACAGGAGGACAAGGAAAAAGGAGAAAAACGAAGCAGACGAACACCAACCGCTACTTCGTACTGCTTGAGAATTGGGACAGATGAGGCCCGGGAGGTATGAAGAAGAAATCCGAAGAAGAACTGTTAATAAAACAAATTCAGCATATTCGGAGTTTGTAATTTCATTTTCCAACCAGTTTGTTGGTGAATTCAACAGCCTGGCTCATCATCTCATGAGTGAGCTGTGGTTGGTGTTGATGGCTTGACGTCGCGATCCGAACTGGAGACTTGGCAAAGGGATTGAGTCTTGGCATATCGAATGCTTAGCGCCTTTTACGTGGGGCTGTGCGTCTTGTTGGCTCAGGCGAACCTGGACATCCCTGCTGAGCTACGTCATCGGTGAGCAGCTCATCTCAAGCATGATGTTCAGTCTCAAACCGCCGGTTTTCAACCAAAGCTCCAACATCCCAACAAAAGACTTCACTTGTACATACTCTCTTGCAAATTCATTTAGCTATTGTTTACTAATACGATTGCTGCTCCTGAGGTTTGGACCTTGAGTGACTACCTCCTGCTGTTGTCAACCAAATCCCCGCTGTCATTCTTCACGAATCCGCTGTCGAATCTGCCAGGCCATCGGGTTTTCTGGCCCAGTCCTCAGTTTTCACCAAAACCCAAGCACTTCATCTAATTAAGTGGCGGACTGGGGGGATATACCCGAGACCACCTTCTTTAGGCGTTGCCCTCCATTTGATCTAGTTCCTTTTGCTCTTGATACCCGCGGCAAAGCTCAAGATGGCCTTCGGCGGCTGGTCAATAAGCTACTTGCTCTTTTCGCTTTTACACTTTGGGGAGTTTGTTCTCGCTGTCACAGTCTGCGCTCTCTACGGCGTTGATCTTGACCGCGCCCGGAAAGCCGGTGTCCATGCCGACGGAAAATGGGTTAGTACCTGTCCCCTCCCGGTCCCTTGAAGTCGTGTTGCTTAAGTTCTGGGCTAACATTTCTGGTCAGGTGTATGCTGAGGTTGTGGGAGGTCTGTCAGCTCTGACGGCGGTCCTCTTCTTCGTCCCCTACATTCTCCGATTCGCCCTTGTTTGGGCATGGAATATGGTCCTCTTCATCTTCTGGATCACCCTTTTCGGGCTCTTTGGCCGGGTATGTTTGCATGCGCTCCCGCTCAGATATTGTGAAGCTGACAGCAACGTAGATGTACATTGGCGAAAACGCTGAAGGAAACGGCGACATTCAACGGATGAAGAATGCGGTCTGGGTCGTTCTCGCCAGTACCATTTTGTGGCTCATCGGCGTCCTGGCGCACTTCGTATATTGGTGGGGTCACAGAGAGCGTCGCAGCCGTTTTACAAGTCGCGCGAGGATCTAGGCTAAAAATTTCGGCCGACGTATTCAGAGACTGAGGTGATAGGAGGAATGGTGGTTGAGCGATACCCATGGGAGTCGTTGGTGGGAGGCGCACGGCAAGATTGGTTTTTGGCTTATGAGACCATGGGTTCCATATCCATATAATGCATTTTAATAATTTGTACAGCTTAAGTTGGACGCTCAGAACAAGTCTAGGTCCCGTACCTTATTCTTCTTTTCAGCACATTCATCCGTCCGTCGGGTGTTGCTTCTGGCTCGAGGGTTAGGGTTTCTGACTATCCAGATGACGTCATGCGCCCGCTCGCAACCATTCACCGAATGCCAGAACGCAAGACGCAGTCGCTGTTCCATCAAGACTGTGTTTTTGCTCGACAAACGCTTTACCAAAACTGTGTACGTATTGGAAGCTGGCCGTATCATAACTCCGTTGTGGCTTTCTCTCAACTTTTGATGGCGGAATTTGTGGAGGGTTTCCAAAGCGTGCCAAGGGCGCCGATCACTGCGGAGAGAAGTTGGAGGTGTGGATACCAGCAGGAGGGTTTGCTTCGCGCACAAGACGGAGAGGAACGCAACCTGACATGTCGTGGGGGAGGGTGAGACAGAGCCCTGACCCCGCTGTTTGTCGACAGCGTGGCTCTCAAATCGCACCCATGCAACTAGTTGGTTATTCATGGAACACTCCCCTGCTGCCGAAGGGCCACCGGGTAGCCATGCAAAGCATCAGAAAGGCCCCTAGTGCCCCTCCACCTGCACTTTGGGAGCGAGTGGCACCCTTCGTGCAGGAGATCAGTCTCGGAGGAGAGCGGCATTGGCCCGTAACTTCTGCACTTCTTCTGCAGCACATCATCCCACAGTTTGGCCACATGCGTGCTGCTTCCGGAAGGGCAAGGGGCGGACCACTGCGCCTTGGAATTTCGTGGCTGGCTGCAACCAAAACTTTCCCACGCTCGTACGAGAGCGACGTCGATCATCGCCCAAGGGTCCCGTCGCTATCGAGATGAACGAAGCCGAAAAGAGCACGCCGCGGTTACCGCCAGAGGGTTGTTCAGGGTCACACCCAAACCTGCCCCCAAAGACCGATGATTCATTTTTGCCGGCAGAGACAGACCCTACTTCCGATAACATCTCTTAAACCATGGCTGTCATGTGGGCCCGTGTCCGGCTGTCGGCATGCCACCTTGGTGTTCAACCCTGGAAGCGATTTATCAGGTGCCATTCGGGAAGGCTGTCCTCCGCGTATGCAGTCCGGAGGACACTCAAACAGCGCAAAGCTGATGATTGGAGGCCAAGCTGCAAGTTTCCGTCGGTTTGGATGTGGTCACTCGCGAAGGGAACCCCGCAGCTGGTCCCAACGAGCCCTGGGGCAACAAGGGCTCCGATGATCGATCCAGGGTGCAACAGCAGGATCTCCTGTGGGGCAAGCACACTTCCTGACCAGAGGGATGCGTGCTCCGATTATCCGTCCCAGGCATCCAGAAAACACAGCGGATATGAAAGAAGCGAGGGTCCCGGCCGAGACGCTCTTGATCCTGTCCCATACTCCAGCCGACGACCATGCACCACACCCATCGACAGACCACGAACCCATGCCCCTTACCGACACCAGACTGACGCCTCAGTTTAACAATCACCAGACCCCGTAACTCATGAGCCCCTCTGGCGCTTCTCTGCTCAAGTCTGGCGCTTCAGCTGCCGACTTTGAAACCCCGACTCCCTGATTCATACCTCTTGTGTACCTTTCTACCCCCTCTCTTCTCTAGGACTGCAGAGTCTCGAGATACAAAAACAGGTACACCAAGGTGGATATCCAAACAGGACAGTGTCGATGTCTCTTTGGCCTTTTTAATTGCCATCAAGCACGCAATCGCTCCATAGCTGCCTGAAACAACGAGTGGCAGGCGGGAGATACCGTTCCCACAATCACAAAGAGCTGGTACGTCAATGTCTCGTCTTGCAGCACACGGCCAACTCCGATTCGAAGCTTCTCGCCGAGACGGATCACTAGAGTCGTTGGATGATGCCAGACCAGCCCTTCTTCATCCCTTGTCACAAAGGCTCGTTGGCTAATTAGTCTCAAGCCATATAGACCTGGCATTTGAGCCTAAACACATCCCTCAACCTCTCTCTTGCCCCGGGATTTTACTCAGCCAAGATGAAGAACCTGAACTTTCCCTGGAGATCGCTCGTGCCTGGAAACAAGCCCCCCATGCACCGGCGAAGCCTCTCCAGTTCGTCCGAGGCCTCGCATCAGTCACTGGGTTCCCCCAGCTCCCGTGTGTCTGAGGATCAGTTCTACTTCTCCCCTGCGAGCACTCCCGCGAAGGAGAAGCCTCCAAGCCGAGTCAAGGCTTCCCGGAGGACGGTCACAGAGCCATCAGCACCGAGTGGGAGGGACAGCCCCCTTTTGAGTCGGGGTACGTTTTCTCCACGTTTCCTCCAACTTACGTTCCTGCCCCGACCTTTTTATGCCCCTCTCAATGGGGGTTGAAACTTTCGGTTTCTCCTTCGGTTTCTCCTTTGGAGGTGTCTCAGATGGGCTGGGGTCCTTCAGCGACCCCATGGGCACCCCTGCCCCCTAACTTTCCCTCCAGCGGGGAGAGGTGGGCGCTGTGGAGACAGCACCCCTGCTGGAACGGCTTGAAGTGGAAGCGACCAGGGACCTCTAACACTGCGTCATCAGGCATGGAGATGCCGGACAACCGAAAGCTATCGGCGAACCCTTGAACTGACTTTTTCATAGAAGACGACACTTATACCCGAGATGCAGAGGGTATTCCAAAGGCACCAAGCTATCTCAAGATCGCACCAAGTAGCCAGAGCAAGCCCATCGCCATCGAACGCCGTCAATCAGTTACATCTCCTCCGCATCCCACCGAGGCCCTGTCCGCGAGAGGCGACATCGCTGGGTACGATACCCTGACAATGCTGCTGATGATCCAGTGCTGACTTACAATTCGACCAGAGGATATTTTCCTCTCCACGAAGACCCCCAGGCCCGCGTTCGGGCAACCCATCCCTTCCACATCGACGTCGACATGGCCCGACAAGCCTCCCTGCGAAGGGCCGCCGAGTCGAGCAGGTCTGGCCCAGAACCTTGCGGAACACGTTCTGCTGGCCCGGCTAAGCCTGCTATGCACTCTCGATACCCAGGCCCTCCAAACACATCCGATGCTGCTGCAAAGCTCCCTTCATACGGGACTCCAAGTAAGGTTGAGCCTTCCGAGTTCCCCTTGACCAACACCACCAGTCTCTTGACGACCCCCCACACCCCGGTCTCGTCATACAACCCCAGCGGTGTCCATGACGGTGTTGCCCTCCCCATCGGGAAGTACTACCCTACCAACTGGGAGAAGCGGCATGGAAAGGCTCCCTTGCAGCACAACCACAGACCGCCAACGACGGTACAACCTCTCGCGGCCGCGGTCCGATCCGAATCTCAGGTGCCCAAATACCACGGCGATTCCGGACATGCAAAGCCCGGCTCCGACGTCAAGCGCCGCCTGCAGCAGTACCAGCGGGATATGGTAGCGCAGGCCGCGATGGCCGCCAACGCGGTCCTCGCCAACAGCCCGTCGGCGGCAGACCACCCCATGGCTGCATCGGTTGCTGGGCCGTCGGTGCCCAAAGCCAAACTCGCCGCGACGTTCCTCAAGACGCACAAGCCGATTTCCCCGAGGCTGCGGCCTGTTGGCAGCCCCGGCCCCGTTGTCACGCCTATGTCTTTAGAGGGCGATTGCTATCTCAGCCTCGGCTCGCCTGCCTCGTCTTTGCCTTCTGACGGCGGCGCGTTGGCCATCGCCATTCCGGCTGGGAAGGGGAAGCAGCGACGGAAGGACTCCGGGTCGGCCGCGGGGGAGATGAGTGCTGCGTCGATTTGAGCATGCCTCTCTTCTATGCAAATATCCATTACCAATAAGACTATGGACAGAAGGTGGTGCTGGCTTTTCTTTGTCGAGTCGACAAAATATGATACCCACGAATGAGACTGGGACAAGGTCCTGGTGAATTGAGAAATTCAGGCGGCGTTTTGTATGGCAGGCCTGTTGGGGGATGGGCCCGGTTGGTCGTGTGTTTTGATTCAGATGGGAACGACACTTTTGGAGGTTGCACTTTGATCACCCCTGAAGGGAAAATAGTTGTCTCCGGAGGAGGGTCCTGTGTGGTTTGTTTGAGACCGCGAGACGACAAGTTGGAAAGAAGGATTCTGGTTAGATATGTACCTCCCCTAGTGGTTTATAACAGTCCCAAAAGAGGTAGATGGTACAAAACTTGCGAGTATTGCCATCTTGCGAAAGCACGTTTTGTCCAAATATGCCTTCAAAGTCTCCTCCCATTTTGCTCCAAATTCTTTGTCCAAGAGTCAAGAGGTCTCTCCCTCTATTCCAGAAACGCCAGAACCTTAGCCAGCCATACGTAAATCCGATCATAGTTACCGCCCATACTTTAGCTATCCCTCGTTCTCGGACCATGGCCACTTATCAAAGAGGCCTGCAATAATTCGCTGGGAAGCTGCCCTCAACACCTGCTAGTTCCCCAACCCACCTGTACACAGTCAGTCAGTCGGCCACCCCTTTCTTCTTCTCGAACCTGAAGTTGGTTGCAACGGAATGAGTCCTCTTTACGTACCAGTCCTGATCAGTCCCCGTCTTCTTCACCACCCTGATCCTATCCCCGGGCTGGAACGCAAGATCCCCCTTGCCCTCACCGGGAAACCTGAACTGCGCCACCACCCACTCTTCCGGTTTCAGTTTCTTTGGAGGCGGCGGAGGGGGCTTCTTCTTGTTGGCCACGATGAGACCGTTGTCGAAGTGTCCTGTTGTTCCATTCGTCACAAAATTATGGACTTTCTTGGCTCCGTTGGATATGGAGCTTGGTTTGTGGAATGCAGGCGACAGGCCGTCGAAGTATTCGCGTTGGGCGGGAGCGATGCTTGCTGAGGAGGAGGGGGTTGCGGAGCGGCGGACCATGGCGCCGCCGAGGATTGTGGCGGTGGTGAAGTCGGTCGCGGTGGAGGGGGATATCCCCGCATGTGTGGAGGAGGAGGGAGAGTTGGGGGTTGGAGGTGGCAGGGAGTTTGCCGACGGGGCGCGAAGCATTCGCGCTCTCGGGCCGCCCGAGATCAAGCCTCGTGCGGTACGGGGGGTGCAGCTGGTGGGGATGGGTGCTGTACGGGGGAGGGCATCGATCCCAATGCTCTTGGAGTCGCGGGCTGCCTTGCCGCGGACGAGGAAGCCGATGGATTCGATCTCGCTTCTGACCGGACTGAAGGCTGTGTTGAATGTTGAAGTGACCGTTTCCATCGCAGGGGGCGGCGATGGGAAGTCGACCTCGGTGCAGTAATCGTGCAGGATGGTGTAATACAACCCCATTAGTCTGTTCTGTATTAGGATGAGGTTGTAGAGCAGGGGCTCCACCAAGGTAAAGGCCGCCCTGATGAGAGGAGGTAGGGTTTGCCGCAGGTGGTCGTCTGCAACTGCGAAGTCCTGGTTTGTTGTCAGCCATGGGTGAGATCAGTAGGCGGATTGGTACTGTTTTCTTACATCGGCCGTTCGCGAGACATCGACCTCAGCTTTTGCAAGGGCAGAATCCTCCTTTGGGGTCCGGCCGGGCTTTCTCTCCAGTTTCAGTGCCTTCTCTTGAGCTCTTTCGTAGTCCAACCTCTTGTTCTCCCGCTTCTTGATGGTCTTGCGCATGGGAGCGAGGCAGTCTCGGGCGTCGGTTGCTGGGTTCAAGACATGGGTCTCAACCGAGGCCAACTCTTCGGTCAACTCCGCCTTCAAGCCGTGGTAGGCCGTCTTCAACTTGAATGTGCGCTCCAACAACAGTTCCGGGGTTGGGACCGCCTGGCGCGAGAGTCCATCAGATGCGCCGGTGATGGGATCATAGAGCCCTTCAAACTCGGTAACAACCTGAAGTTGACTGCTGACCAGGGCGACCCAAGACTCTCTCCAAAGCTTTGCATCCTCGATGATCTGGATGGACTTTGTGTCAGCAAGACCGTGGTTGAGACGGGGATGGTTTAACTGGATGACATTCTGCACATACCTTGGCGAGGACCTTGTCCACGTCCTCATAGTCATTCAAGATGGCAGAGACTTTCGCGTTGTCGCCGGGACCTTTGGTCAAGAGCCTGCCGAACTGCCTTTGCATAGACTGCATCCTGAATAGGTCGCAGGGAGGTTAACCGTTAACGGTTTCGGTGAGTTGATGGTTAGAGACACGAGAAGCACACTCTCGGACCATCGATGTAGCGATCTGCGTCACACCATACCCATGCCCTACGTCTGTGCTGGAGGAGCACAGTCTGAAACCGATATCACACAGGGTCGAATGCGGCCTGACATCCACAAGACCGCGTCGCAAAATGCCTTGATATTCGTCCCCAAGTCAGAGCTTCGGGTTGTCAAGCACAGTTGAGGGGAGAAGACGGGGAAAACGAGGGTCATCGCGGGAGATCGGCAAAGTTGACACATTTCTTTGAGGTGTCACAGGCCGCGTGGTAAGGTAGCCCAGAAGGACATCATGCTGAGATCGGCTGCAGCAGCGGAGTCGAGATCTGCTTCTGGGCCTTGCACATTGAAAGCACGAGGCGCGAGGAGCGCCTGATTGGAACCTAGAAGGTTTTGATCCCCCCATCGTATGAGCACGGGCAAATCCAGGCCGTCGAATGTGCTCCTCATCAGCACATCTCGCCAACAGACTGCTTGGGGGAACTCCAGAGCGGCAGGTGCAACGTCAGCCTGGAGGGCCGGTGAATCGATCCCCTGCGGGTTGACCGTTGCTCCACCACTCGTCAGTCAGCCAATAGCGGCCACACAATAAGAAAGAGTGGGACCAGGCACAAGTGTGTCCGTTTCGGATCAGGTGACCTCGCGTCTCCCAACAACGCGCCTTCTGGAGAGACCCATCGCGTCGTCCCGCTGCCTGCTGCTTCGCTCGACAGACACCCTGACGGTCGTTCAGCCCCGACGGTCTCACTCACTCTGCGGAAACACCAATGCGATGACCACGAAATACCAGCACGCCGACAATGCCGTCCATCCTCTCTTCGGGGCCGGCCGGGACAGGGGTTGCCAATCCTAGCAGCGCCGGCCACAGTGCTCCAGTCATCGAATTCATCTGCCTGTTTACCCATGACCTCAAGAGGAAGCAGAAGCGATGGGAAGATGGCCGCCTCAAATACCACACTTTCAACAAACGCGTCATGGTCTATGACGAGCGCGGCAACTTTGTCGGCGACATGCATTGGCAGCGCGAGTGGGACTTCGACGAAGGCGAAGAGGTTCGGCTGGAGCGTGGAGGCATCATCGTGCAGGTTGTGGAATGTATTGGGCGCCAGGAACAAGATCTCACTGAACTACTGGACAAGCGCGTGAAAGAGAAGGAAGAGCGGCAAGCAAGGACAGCAATGCGCCCATCCCCGTCTACCTCATCCGCCCAGACACCATTGAACCACTTTCAGACTCGACACCGCCCTTTACACCACGTTCTCGGCACCCCGACAGGTCACCATGGCCGTGCTGTTGTCCCCGCCGAGTCGCCGTTTGAGCTTCGACAACAAGCCGCTGAAAAGACTGTCGACCACACCCATCCACGTCCTTTGAAGCGGCGGAGATGCGACACCACCCCGCCAGTCAAGATGGGGTATGCCCAGCAGCTCTTTGGTGCCACCTTAAGTCTATCTGCGGTTCCCTTAAGCTCGGCTCCTCCTAGACGACCCGCCGTTCCCTCCTATCGGCTTCAGACAGAGCCACCTTCATCGCTCGAAGAGAAAAGGGATAATCAACAATCAGCGAATAGTAGCCGAGCTCTATCTGCTGGGGACGTCTCGCTTGAAACTTCAACTCGGGAAGCTGTCGATGGCCGACTGTCAAAGTCGAGCCTAGATGCTGATCGAGAAGATTTGCGCGAGGATCGAGAGGTCCCGGAACCTGCACCCCGGCCTCTTCATCGTTCACATCAGGTCAGAGCGATCCCATCTCTTCTGAAGCAGGTGTCGCGGTTATCAGACGCTAGAGACAGTTATCAACCCACCGTCGCCAACAAAAAAGGCCCGACGGAGAAAGTCAAGCCTAGGACCATTTCCAGCACACGCTTCGAAGAATCATCGAACGCGCAGGCTATGCGCGGAATGGGATTGGTAGATGGGGTGGAGAACGACACCAGCTCGGTTGACATTTTGGAATCGGGTGGTTCTCGGTCACAAGCCATTGTTCTGGACGAGGAGCCAGGTTTTACATCAGATGGGGCAGAACAAGTCCCACAACCTCCCAGAAAGGCGACCAGAACCAACAACTCAAAGCGTACCGCCACCACAACGAAGCAGAATCCGGCTAAGCGGGCTAAACCTTCAGTCCCGGGCACAAGAAGCACGGGGCCACACGAAGCGCCGGAAGAGCCTTGTAGAGAGGAAAGAACGGAGCTGCGTCTGAAGCCCAGGCAGAAACGCGGTCTGCTGCTCCTCTCCGAGAAGAAGAGAAACAAGCCTAAGCAGCCGCACAGACGACAAGAGGATTTTTCCAGGGAGGAGACTCCCGCTCAGGAGCCCGAGGAGGCGCCCGACCGGGTTCTCCGGGCAGGCAATCCTCTCTCTCCAAGTCAGGACGACAATCCATTTGCATCCCTACCAGCTGATCCAAAAGATATCGCGCTATTTCCGCCTTCGAGTGAGCTTCAGCCTGCCCAGCCAATGGATGACCCAGGATCCGACGATGCCTGTTTGCCGCAACATGATGCAACTCCTGACCAAGCTCCAGATATGGCGGCGGTGACAACGCATGACCCACCTGACTCACTCAACTTGAAGCACGGTGGCTTGGACATTTCGGAAGAAGCAGAGGCCGACTCATCTCCACCTAGAGCAAGGAGGGCAAGACAACGGCGGCGTGGTTCGCAGCCCCCGACACAACCGGGCGATAGTTTGGGCTCAGAATTACAAGAACCCGTGGCAACGCTTTCTCTGCAGCCTGCAAAGCCAAAGCGCACTCGCCAGAGCCGGACGAAGAAGAACGCAGACGATGAGAGTTCAAATCGGCAGAGAAGAAGAGTGCTGAGGGAAGATTCAGAGGAGAGTGGTCACGAAGAGCCGTCTCCAGCTCCGGTTGCTCCGCGCCTCGCAAGACTGAGCAGGAAGGGCCTCAGGAGCAGGGAGATCATCGGCTTTCTGCCGTCTAGCTCGCCCGTTGTCGACACAACATTTTCAAAACGGCTACCACCAACTCCCCACACCCCGCACTCTGCGGCGGGTGAAACAGGTGGTGTCCAGTGCTTTTTTGAACCTGCATACAAGGAGCCTCCAACAGCAGACAACACAAGCACAAGAACTGCCCCGGACATATCGCAGAATACCTTGCCGCTGCCAATCGCAAGACGGGATGTGACAGCTTCTCTTCAGCGGCACAGCTCAATCCCAAATGGGAGGGAAAGCGTGACAATGATCAGCGACGCGGAAGATGCACAAGAAGCCATTTCCACGGCGAAGCTGACAGATGCGCCCGCCAAACAACGCGGTTTGGCACGCCACAACTCTGTCATTTTTCCAACTGGGAGCGTCGAGAATCCAACCATTGCCGCTTTAACCCCCGTTTCCGCAGTACAAGGCATTGCTGCAGCAGAAACAAAAGCAGCACCGCCGACAGCGGCTTCCCGTGAGGACCACCAGGAGACACCGCCTGCATTTACCCCTGCAGTGAAACAACACCTACATGGGCTTCCGAGCCACACCGAGAAACTCGGGGATCCAATAGCACACGCGGGCGGTCTTGGACCCCCCTCTTGTGTAACCGAGACCAACCCCGCCAACAAAGAACTCCCGGACGCACCCCCGGCAGTCGCAGGTCGACCGAAAATTGTGAACCCGGCCACGCGTGGCCGCAAGGCTGCTCTGAAGTCGCATGCCGCAGGCCAGGCCCCGCAGTCCATCCTGCCAACGGAGCCTGCACCGGGAATCCGCGCCGGCGTGCGACCACCTGCTGCGATGGTATGGCAGGATTCTGCGGGGACTGAGAGGCCCAAGAGGACGATGAGGTTTCCTGGGTTTGCGTCGGCAAAGGAGGGTGGCCCGTGGAGTAGGGAGGCACACGACCTGCTGGAGAGCGGTCGTCCTGGGGGAGATGGAGGCTGAACGTGTTTACGAAGGCTCATCGTGTTTCAGGAACAGAGATCCGGTGAAGGGGGGTTACATCATTGGCTCGGTGTTTTGCTTCCAGGTTCTCATAGGGCTGGGGTTACGTAGACGCTTCCGTGTGTAGACTTTGGGGAGGAAGAGACCATGATTCAACGTGAGACGGATGATTCGCTCGAGGCACAGGCTTGCCAAAAAAAAAAAAAAAACACTTGTTCCATCTCAACCACAGGTTCAGTGTGCTGTCAAATTTCCAAGATGCATGTTTGCTGCAACTGCGTGTGAGGTCTCACTTTCGGGATAAGCAACAGCACGGTTTCCTGTTCGGTCCAGCTTGGAAGTGCATGCGGTGTAGACTCGGCAGCCGCTTCACAATGGTTGGACCTTCGCCAAGTCGACGGGCATCCCGGGACGTTGTCCGAGATAACTTCATCGAGTCGTTGCGCTGACAGACGAGGGGCCATTGGCTCGGCAACGTCGGTCAAGACGAACAAAGAAGCCAACAGAGACATTTCCTTCTGTTTCTGGCATGGGGACGCAAATGCGACACAGGGATGGCTGCATGACACGGCAGGTTCTTTTGAAGTTTTGGCGCCCTCCAACCAGAAGCTGTCCCAGGAACATGGAGAGGCGGCTGAGTGCCGTGGCAGAATCTGGGGCAAGTGGCAAGTGACTGTGAACTCCTCGAAAAGCCCTGTGGGATTGTTTTCAGGTTGGCGGGTGCCGGTGGGTGAACTTCACCAGACGTCGGGAAACAGCAGCGGGATGGCCCAGAAAACGTCCAGCTGGAATCCTCTCCAGACGGGAATTAGGAGGAAATCAACCTCTCGAAGAGGGCCATCCTGAGCGGGCGATGAGCCGGGTGTCACCCACACGCCGCGTGTGCCGCTCGTGGCCCCAGGGCTGACTGGTCAATGGCAGCCGGGGAGAGACCATCCTGCCGGGCAGCCATCCACAGAAATTTCTCCCACAAACCCCACTGGTTTGTTTGCCTGCTGTGTATCGAGGGGAAATCCAGTCGCATGCGGTGACGGATGATGGACAGCCCCCTTCAGAAATTTGGAATCGTGGAGGGCCGAGTCCGGGTCCCAGAACGCAACGTCACTTTGCCCACATCAGCTGAAGAGTCAAGAACAAACAAACGACGAGATCGCGATGCCCAGCCCAGGGCGTCGTAGAACTGTCATTTCAGCTGAGTCTTGACGCTTGCGGTGTGGTGGGAGAGCCCAATTAAGAGGCTGGGAATAGAGAGCTTAAGCGGGCAGGATGTGTCGTGCATATGCATATCTGTAGCTCCGGATCTTGCTTATCTGGTCGCCAACTACTTCGTAGCGTTATCTGTTTCCCACAGCTGCAAGTGCGGGGCGTTGATGAAGCTCAGCAACAGCTCCCCCGTCCCCGCAACCAACTTATTTCCCTTAATCAACCTCTGGTGCCCGACCTTGGTGCGCGAACCACGATTCGCCTCGACTTTCCGACCGAGATTCAAAATGGAAATTCGCTGCCATTTTTGGCCTGAGGACGGCATGGTGCCACCAGGCGCCATGCCCTTGGCCATGTGCCCCCGCGAGCTCTCCGCAACGGTGACGATGCGGGACCTTCCCGCCCTTCGTACCAACGGCTTCCATTGGCCGCCGTCATCGTCGGCAGACTCCCGCTGCACCAAACCGATGTGTGGGTGGCCGTCTTTGGTCCCGGTCGTGTGAAGTACCTACACAGTACTGTCGTCAGCTTTCCCTCTGAAGAAGCAGAGGAGCCTCTGCTTTCTCCTGGATGACCCCTTCTCTCCCTCTCTCTTTCTCCTCTCCTCGATTCTCACCGCTATCCGCCCACCAGTCCAGGACTTCAGACGTCATCGCCCGCTTGACCACCAGGCTGAGTCCTCGACCGGGTTGTCCGCCCGCGGCTCTGCCTTACTTACCTGTCTGTCCAATGAAGACTTCGAATCCCCTTCAGAGCACTTTCTCAGCCCCCCAAGCCTTTCTCCCCCTTCTTCCCCCCTTCTTCCGTCTCCCAAATTTCCATCCCATACTACGTCCCGAGGTTGCAACCACCTTTGTTATTTCGCCCTCTTGCCGCAGTTATTTCCCCTCTCTTCGCCAATATCACAGGACGACACCTTCTCTGCTCGAGTCCTGCTTCTAAAGCCTTGTCACTTGGATTATTCCACGACCCCTCCACCAGCCTTGCCTGTCTTGAGGGCCACCGCCACCATGCCTGCTGGTTGGAAACGGAACCTCAAGTCCAATGAGGATCGCCCCGATACCATGGCATCTCAAGATCCGGACCCGGAGACGGAACCCACCCAACTAGTTCCCACTCCTGAGACCCAGGAATTATACAACAACTGGCGCGAGGCCCAAGAGAGGGAATCGATGACAGCGATCTTGGGTCGCATTCCGAATGGCACTGGCTATCTTCTACCCCCTTCACCGCCCCAAGGAACAGTGTCGTCTCCGTCAGTCTCTCACGCCAGCACTACCCAATCCATCTCCCAACGGGTGAGAGACTTGGATGTAGGCGGCAGCCAGGCGAAAACCGGCAAACCTGACAAGTCTGGAAAACGCCGATCTGGTCGCCACGGTCCCTTAACTGAAGTGGGCAGAACGAAGGCTGCTTTGACACGCGAGGTGCGTGCATGCAAAGATTGCCGTAGACGAAAGGTTAGGGTAAGGACCAACACAATCCCCCTCCACACGCTTACCTGATACCCCTTCGCTAACCACCCACAAGTGCGGACACTTCAAATGGGACAATTACGAAGCCGCATATCAAGCCAAGAAACGATTGGCCGCACACCAACAACGCCAGCAACAATTTCGGCGCCAACGGGCCCCCACGACCTCAGGCGACGCACCCCCTCCACAGGGTGAAATGCTGCTCGGTGTCGGTGTCGGCCTTGCACAAAACCCCAGCTTCCCCATCCAAGAACGCCAGAGCGGGATGGATGAACATTATGAGGATCAGGACCCCTTGGCGGAACAGCAACTCCCCGTTCAGCCAGAGTTGCAGATGTTCTTGGACGCCTTTGGGACTTTGAATGCTGGCTCCTCTGGACTGCCCCCTCAACACCGCCCGGCTGCTCCTCATCACCACCAGCCCGCTCCTCAACACCTGGCTGCTCCTCAACACCTGGCGGCTCCTCAAAACCATCAAGCTGCTCTTCAGTACCACCAGAGTGCTCCTCAACACCAAGCTGCTCCTCAATACCATCAGCGGGGTGCTTCTCAGTACCATCAGGTCACTCCTCAGTACCATCAGGCTACTCCTCAATACCACCAAAGTGCTCGCGTAGCTCGAACTATGCCAATGGGTATCTCAACCGTTCCTCATTACCAAGCTGCCCCTGTCTTCCGGGCAGCCCCTCCAGCAGCTCCCATTACTCCGCAGTATCAGGCTATGAGAATCCCTCAAAGCGACCTACGAGTGGCTTCGTTTGTTCCTCCACTGCAGTCTCCCCCGATTCCCGAGGATGTTCCGGCACCGGCTTTCATCACCCCTGCGTACCAGCCGGTGAGCATTCCTCAGGTGGTGCCCGCGGGAAATCCAATCTTAATAGGAAAAGAGTTGTCTCTCAATACCAACCAGTGGCAGTGCCTCGGGGGAAGCCATATCGGACAGGCAGATTGCGACTGGCTTATTTTCAGCCAGGAAGACCTAGAGCTGCATTTCATGGCTTATCACGCCCCCTTCCGTGACGGCTATATCTTCTGGCACTGCAGCGCGTGCAACCTCACAGGACCCCACCAGCAGTGCCTTTGCTCCCAGCAGCAGAGATGGTACTGGGGATATTACGATGCCTCGTCAGCGTCTGTCTCGGGCCAAGCCAGCCGTGTCCCGAACCAAGACGGATTGTTTTCGGGCCCATCCTCCGAGACCAATCTTTCATCCCCGTTCTCGGGTTTCGCCGGAGGCTACAATAACAATGCCGGACGGCCTTACACCTCTGGGTACGCCAACCCCAACGGCGGCGGCGGGCAGTCCTACAGAACCGCGCGTTCCATCTCGTCGCGGGTGAGCTCCCAAGGACTGCCCAAGTCTGCCTCCGCAAAGGCCTCCGCAAAGGCCCGCCCCGCGACATGCAAGCCTCCCGGCTACGACCTGTCGTGGCTGTTTCCTTCCTCCAGCGCATACTACTCCAAGGGAGCCATCTCAAAAACGGCCTTGCTTCAGTACGTCGGCACCGTCTGTCCCGCAGCCGTCGTCCTCTTGTTCTTCACCATTGCTTCGGTCGACGGCTGGATCCAAGGCTCGCCGGACCAACACTGCGGCGGGCTTAGGAATGTCGTCTCGTGCGTCATCGGCGGCCACGGCATCCAGGCGAGCAGCGCCTCGGAGCTGGCGGCAGGGTGCGTTGTTGCAGGGGTGATGGCCGCGTGGCTCTTTCAGCATGTGAAGGTCCGGCTGAAGGGTCGGTTGAAGGTATGTTGAGTTGGCCTTGCTCTTATGATCAGATGGAGTCCTGACTGAATTGTGGGCAAGCGATTTGACCGCCGGTATGGGTGCAGTATCCGCGGTCTTTCGCCTGTCGTCGAGGATGCGCGTGTGGCCATCGCTGCTGCGTAGGGGGCTGCGAGAACGCTGCTTGAGGAGATGTCGTTTTTAGTGATGGTCGCGGCGGCGATGCCTTCAAAGTCATCGTTCGTCGCGGTGGTGTGTTATCGAATGCATTTTTTGCTTTGGTGTATTTGCGGTATCATGTTGGTTGGGCAGTTTTATGTTTGCTCTTTTTTCCTTTTTCCCCTTTCTTTCTTGTCAATGAAACCAGAAACCACCAATTTTGGGAGGATGAGGGTATTGATTAACGGCATAGTCTTTTTTTTCACTTTATTCTTCTACTCTTCTTGGGTTTTTTTTTTTTTTTCTTTTCTTCTTTTTTGCTGCTTTAATTGTCATTTCGCGTTTCGAGGATCATCAGGGCCAAGTGGGCGGTGATGGCGGGGGGTACGTTCTTGGGCCGATTGAGGGTATCAGGGTCTCGGTTGATGGGTCAACGGGGTTAATGGCAGACCATATGAAGCATGAAAACGGCGGATAGAGAAACGTTCTTTGGTGAGAGGGAAGACTCGGTGCAAAACTCGGGATGGACTTGGTGTGGACTTGGAGATTTCGGGAAGGCTTTCTGGATCTGGGAAAACTGGTGGACTCTTATGACAATAAGTGAATGAGTCATGAATCAGGTATATTTCCCTCCCACTGAACACCTGGTGACTTGTCCTCGGCCATGTTGGTCTGCCTGTGGGTGACTGTCGTCGAGGTTGCCTCTCACCCCACGGGGAAGGTCAGATTGGAGGAGTCCCTGTTCGTGAAGAGGCTCACAGCACAGCCTCAGCCTGGCGAGGTTGCAGCGGAAGCAGGGTTCAATGGCGGGACATGGGACGCACCGTCTGAAGAAAGGACCTGAGAAGGCTAGCTTCCGCATCTCTTGCAGTGAAAGAGTCATCGAATGCAGGCTCTTCACCAATGAAGACTGAACATCTGATTCTGGGCCTGTTTTCATCTCTCAACTGGAGTTGAGCAGGATGGATCGACTCAATGGACAAGGGTGGTGGAACAGGGTGGAATGAGGTTTCGCACTGTGTCAGACGGGCGTCAGAGGCCCGAGCTTCTTCCCCTCTCCACCCGTCCGCCAATCGAGGCATCCAAGAAGCTGTCAACCTCGTGAACTGCCTGTCAGAAAATGCGGAAGCTGCGGTTGGCTGTCTCAGGTAATCAGAGCAGAGTTAGACTGGTCAGCGAGGCTGCCAGCAAAGGAACCAACACCAATTGCTGGAGATGATGCTTTGGGAGAGCGAAGCAGCGGAAAACTTCGAAGAGCAACACGTTTGATGACACTTGCTTTGAGGCTCTCAAATCGACCGAAGCTCCCGTCACCACATTCACAGGTTGCCATCACAGTGCGTGGGAGGAACCGACGCCTGCATCCATCTTTGACTCATCCTCTCGTCCAACACCACTTTCTCGAATCAGACTTGACTGTTGCTGTTCTCCTTCGCGATGGATTGTGGGGCCACGGCCCGCAGGGTTGCTCGCCGGCGCGACAACCATGCAGGTCAGGGGCCCACGGTCGTAGGGACAGAGAGAGTTGGTATCTTTTGTAGCCAGCAAGACAATACTCATTCTCAGAAAACAAAAAAAGAAGTCTAAAAGTATAAAATTATTGCCAGCGTTTGGCATAAATTTGAAAGAGATTTTGATATAGCTTTTCGAGTTGGGACCAAGCTGGTTGCAATGCTGCTCAACGGGCAAGCGTGGGCCCGTCGCAGGAAACACCACAGTGCCATGTACCGCGACACCGACGGGAATCCAGACGCCATTCCTAATTCGACTCGCCGAAGAACACTCAAAGTCCGTGGCTGTGGGCGTTTCCGAGCAAGGTTGCCCCCCCCTTCGAGGACTCGTTCAAGGTTGAGCATCTCTTGATTCAATTGAACTGAAATATCGGGCTGACTCCTTCGGCCGCGTTTCTGCCTTTCTTCCCTCTTTTGCCCTAGGTATCTCAGATTCGACAGTGCAATTGACCGGTTGCTTCTCTACCGCAGAGACCTTCTCATCCCCACAGACCTTTTCGCCACCTGTCCCCGCGAACCAGGATCTTCAATCCGCCCAGCGTCCCGCCAGACCTGAGCACCTCCAAAGACACCGCCAATTGCTTCCTTCGCCCATCAGGCAATTCTGCTTTGTCAGCGAGACGACTTCAAATTGGATTCTCACCGAGATCCCTTCACGTTGCCATCGTTTCTGAATCCGAACTCGTTTGACCCTAACCCGGTGAAGCCACGTTCTACCTTCGCCATATCCAACATACACACTTACCCTTTCTTCCCGTGCGTCCCGTTCGACGCACACCCGATGGCCAGCATGGCCCGACACGGCTCAGTCGGCGGTGCCTTGCCCTTTAGCGGCTTCTCCGTGTGCCAGCCGGCACTCGGAGCTGCCCTTCAGTGGCTTCCCGCGATTGGCACCCCCGAACTCGACACCATGATCAACAGCTTTCTCCCGGGCCCCGCTTCCATCCAGGACAAGCGGGCGCATATCTCCATGGACTTCTTCGAATACTACCGTCAGACTGGCGAGAACTTTAAGTTCTACGCCGTTCCTGCGGGAGCATCCACCCCCGTCACCGCATCCCCCGCCGGCTCTGCCCTCTACGACTCCGGCTACGCATCCAGCTTCAACCACTCCCCTGTCCTGTCCGACCAGGGCTCATGGACCCAGTCCCCTACCCCCTTCGCTCCAGTCTCGTCCCGGCCATCAGTCTCCAAGAAGTCGCCCGCCTCCAGCTCGCGGCAGCAGACGGTGGACTTTGCGAGCCATCCCGGCATGCGCATCCTGACCAAGGATGGACGGGATGTCACCAACTCGGCGTCCCGGGGGTGCAAGACCAAGGAGCAGAGGGATCATGCCCACCTGATGCGGATCATCAAGGCTTGCGACGCGTGCCGGAAGAAGAAGGTTCGCTGCGACCCGAGCCACAGGAAGCAGCGCGCCGCCTCGCAAACCTCGGCTGCTCAGGCGGAGCAGAGGCCTGCCAAGAGATCAAAGAAGGTGGCCGACCCACCTCCTGTCGGGGTGGTCGATGCTCCCGCCGACTTCCTCGCCGGGGGCGCCTTTGACACAGCCGAGACAACGTTCTCCCTCGACACAACCTACCCCCAAGACTTTGAGCAGTTCTGGAACGACTTCATCACCCTCCCCCAGGAGCCCGTTGCCGCTGAGCCCGCCATTGACGACTTCCTTTTCGATTCCTTCACCGACCCGCAGAACTACTTCTCCCCGAGCTCTGGATCGTCCGCGACCTCGCCCTCGCAGACCTTCACTCCCTTCACCCCGGTCCGCTCCGGTGCCTCCCTGATCACCGCATCCGATCTTGCGGTTGATGTTCCGGGCGATGTTTTCGACTCGACGGTTCCCTACCTCAACCCGGGTGTTGCCCTTGGCACCAACTATGTCGACTTCAACCTCTACTCGCCGGGCCCTGAGGTCTTCGATGAAGACCCTGTCCTCCAGATGAGGGATCTTGCCAGCCGCCAGCACTCGCCACAATCCCCTGGCCTTGCTACCGGGTACTCCGTCCAGCATTCTCCTCGCATTTCCTCCGTTGATGCCGGCGTCCAAGCGCCTGTTTCTCGAGAGTCATACGCGGGCGAGCAATTCGGCGGCGCGAGAGATACCGCTCCTGCATCCCCCGTTGACCTGTCCTGGTACTATGATCCAGGGTCGACGGTTGATGGCCAGCTACAGCGCAGTACACATCGCTCACTCAGCGAGAAGCGGTTAAAGACGAATCACAACAGGCATGTCGATAGTGGCGGGTCGCGGGTTCCTGGTGCCTCTGCGGACGAGTCCCTCGTTTCGAGCACCGCCCCTGCCTCGCCCCTGCAGACCTCCAGCACTGTGTTCGCCAGCATCCCCGAGTCGTCGGTTAGTCCGAGCATCCCCGCGAGACCGAGAAGGATAACCTCGACATCACAACCTGGCGGCACAACTGCAACTTGTGCAACTAGGGGCACAATCGTTTCGTCGGTCAAATCCTCGCTGCCCACAGTGGCCGTTCATCACAACTCGTCCCAGCATGCGACAAGCACGACTCCTCCCACAGCCGGCGATCAATCACGCCATGCCGTTGGGCGCGTTGTCCGTGCCAGCTCGTCATGCAATGGACAGAGTGTTTCGAGCAGCCCCATGCCAGGCCAGCTCCTGACCGGCCGCGGACCCCACTCACCTGCCTCCCCTCCGGGACAGCACCTTGTCCAGCGGGAGACCGCCGCAACCAATGCGGTTTTGGCGACCATGGTGTTCTCAACCCTGCCGACGCGGCGCAACGTCGCTGTGGAGGAGCGCGCGAAGTCGAACGACTCCGCGTCCTCCTTCCAGCTTGCCGTGTTCGGTCTTGTCTCTTTTCTCTGTGTCTGCGGCTTGCAGCAGACACACCTGGCAAGCCAAGTCGACCTCGTCAACATTCTTGCCATCACAAGCTTATCGGTGGCCCGGCTGGCACTTCGATGCTCTGCCGGGTCGCAGTCGTCGCCTTCGACGACGAAACCAACCTTGCTACCACCGTCGCCCTCGGGCATCATCGGCAATGTCAAGTCGAAGATTCAATACGTCGGCCGGAGCCTACAAGGGCTCCAGTCTTCGGTATTGCGGCAAGCGGGGAATTTAATTCCCCGATTGCCGTCGGTGCGGACCTTACGGGTGTAACAACATCCATTTGGTTCTGGCAGGTTGTTTTGATACGGTTTTGTGATGGTTTCTGTTTGTTGCTAGCGAGTGCTTTTTGACTATGATACCCCAGGCGTGAGATTTTGAGACATGTGGTCGTCCTCTTCTCTTCTCTCTTGTATATACTTTTTATCCAGGGCTTCATCTGTGCTTTGCACACAGAGGAGCACCTTGTTTGGCGGTATGGGATTTGGGTTGAGGGGAGGACGAGCTTTTTGGTGGACTGTGAGGGCTTGACTCTGGAGGGCGATGCTCGTCTTTCCCTGCTGTTGGTTCCTAAGTAAGGGACTGCTAGATAGCGCTTCAGGCTTGACAATTGAAGGTCCTCGCAGGCCATTGGAAATTTACTTGACGGCCCCTTTGCTTGCGGTGATGGTGTTGGTGATGGATGACGCTGTCACACGCATGCAACAAAGCAGTTTCCTGTACCCTGGCCCCCTGTTGGATATTATCGTGGGTAAATGAATATTAGCTCTACGCAGGGCACGGCAATTGAATGGGCTCAAATCTGGTGATATTCTCTGTCCTGCTTGACTTGGTTGGGACTGATCGGCTTCGCTGGAACGCAGCCGCGGTGCGCCCATTCTCCGCACCCAATTTTGGTGGGCCCAGGGGCTGTCTGGCCTGAGGCATCCGGATTACTCATCACCTCAAACATCCCCCTGTATCCCCTCAAACCGTGCATTTAACGGGGCTTTTGCTGCTCAACTGAATTTTGCCCAGGCCCACTTTAACTTTTCATCCTCAGTCCTCACTCTGCACTCCGTCTCACAGTCTTCCGTGTGTGATGTGTTCAGACGCCAGCCCTTGATGTCGTATGGAGAGAGTCTCCAAAATAAACGAAACAACTCTGGATTTCAGTTTGCTGCACCAACCGTGTGGCTGGACTCTGTTCTTGGCCAGAGGCGTGCGTCTGGTGTATGACAGGGCCGCACCTTCCACTTAAACCTCACATCCAAACACATCCGATCCGAAGCCTCCTATGAGCCATTCTTAACGGAACCACGTATTGGTTAACTGGTATCCTTAACTCAGGACTCAAAGCAGGCCCTGGAGGGCTGTGGTTGTGGAAGAAGTGGAGGACTTAATTGGGATCAAAGGGCTGTGAACAAAACCGGCAATGGCGTTCTTCAAAGCCCTCACGGGCGTTGGCCTCAAAACAACTGCCTTCCTGCAGTCGCTCTTTCTCGTTCCTTTCAACACGTTCCTGCAAGTGGTGGAGTACTTTCCCAACTTTCGCCGACCAACCCAACCTGCTCTTCCTTGCTCAACTTCCTCCGGTTCGACCTCTTCCGGTTCGACCTCTTCCGGTTCGACCTCTTCTTCTCGGCAATCTCACAACGACAACGTTGGCGACGGCGGCCGCCAAAAAGACATCGATATGACGACCGCCTCATCCTCGACTCCGTCATCTGGCTCGCAGGCCCGGAAGCCCCCCCATTTGAGAACCACCTCAACTCTTTCACGCACCCCCCTGGCTGGGAAAGTCAACACATCGTCACCCCAGGCCTCGACCACCGACGCCGCTCAACTCAGCGAAGGCATCTCCCGCTTGAACCTCGCCGAAAATGGAACACCGAACTCACAGCCTTTTTTTGGTACGCCAAATGGCACCGACAAGCAGGTCACTGGCGCGGAGAACGATCCTGCGGCCATGAGCGGCGTCACTGCGACAGAGGTGGTGGCTCGGGCGGCCCCGGTCCCTCTGACGCACGCTATTTCCCAGACTAGTAAGCTCAAGGAGGCGGCGTCGACCATTCAGCTGGGCGGCGAGACGGTGCAGATTCAGTCGAAGATCGAGACGCCCGAGCAGGCAGCCGAGCGGGCCATGCATAGCCGGTTTATGAGGGAGGCTTTGGATATGGTAAGTCTGGATCACCTTCCCGGTTGGGGGGAACCTCAATAGTCTAACGCGACTTATAGGCCAAGCTTGCCCTCCGGACTAATGAGACCCCCGTTGGCTGCGTGCTCGTCTACAAGAACCGTGTGATCGCGAGGGGCATGAACGCAACCAACGTCACCCGCAACGGGACGAGACATGCTGAGCTCATGGCTATCTCCGCTCTCCTGTCCTTTTCCCCGGCTTCCGACCTTGAGGCCTCTCCGGAGAAGGGCGCCAGAAAGCCCCTCGGCGACAAGACGAACGCGGCGGCCGTCGAGGAAACCAGCACCTGGGGCGACGTCGATCCCCGCGACGGCCACCTCTTCCCCTACGGCCAGAAGCTGCACCCCGCTCCTCGTGTGGACCCGACTGTCATCCACGAGTGCACGCTGTACGTTACGGTCGAGCCGTGCGTCATGTGCGCTTCGCTGCTCCGCCAGTTCGGCATCAAGAAGGTGTTCTTTGGCGCCGTCAATGACAAGTTTGGAGGCACGGGCGGTGTCTTCCGGATTCACAAGAACTCGCCTCACTCGATGGCCTCGGCGCCTCCGTCGCCCGCGCCGCAGAACGGCAAGGGTCTGGTGAGGCCCATTCTGGAGCCTCGCCCTGCTTCTGCCGGCGCTGTGATGGAGGAGAAGAACCCTATGGATGAGGCCCAGAACGACAACAGCGTTCCGGTGACTCCTATGGAGATACAGGAGAACTGTGTCTCTGCCACGCCTTTCGACAGCTGTTTCCCCACCATTGCTATTGACACCTCTTCTCTCCCCGGAGACGGTGGTAACATTGAGCGGGGTTACGAGGCAGAGGGCGGCTGGGGCCGCGACGAGGCTGTGACTTTGTTGAGGCAGTTCTACGTTCAGGAGAACAACAGAGGTAAGGATCGTGGCGTGGTCGGGGCTGTTCTTTTGTTGACATGATGACAGCGCCCGTCCCGAGGAAAAAGGAGGGCCGAGCTGCTCGCCTGGCTGCGATAATGGAGCGCGACGGGCATGCCGGCGGCCCGATGAGCGAGGCGCCGAAGATCGAGGAAAAGTCGGGTGTCGACACGCCCGACGCCGAGGAGCCGATGGCCGAGAATGTTGCTGAGGTCGTTGCGCCCGCGGCGGCCACCGCGGCTTAAGGTGTCCTCACTGCACCAACTCAGGCCATATAAGCCTCTGAGGCAAATCCGTCGTCTCTTGGAGTTTCTCCGAGATCTGTGTCGGAACAAGCGA
Organism: Chloridium humicola; assembly: GCA_027569505.1. NCBI lineage: Eukaryota > Fungi > Ascomycota > Sordariomycetes > Chaetosphaeriales > Chaetosphaeriaceae > Chloridium > Chloridium humicola. The sequence continues at coordinate 132,863 of JAPDFF010000019.1, forward strand.
AGGCCAACACCATGTGCGATAAATATTGGACTGTCAGCTTGGGCGATGGAATCATTCCCATCCAGCACCTCGTTTCTGAATTCGAGACGCCCCAATGTCAGTTCCCTTGACCCACGGCCGACCACTGTACGTTCATCATGCTGACATTCCGCGGAGTGAACAGGGGAGGTTTGGTCCAACTGGATGATACAAGGCTCAGAGGTGCTTGCATTGTCAGGAGTTTAGCATCATGTCGGTTTATCATGTTCCCTCTTCTTTTCTTGTACTCTCTCATACTGCCATCCCCGGCCTATATCTCGCAGACTTCGTCTGCGTCTCGTTGCATGTTAAGCATTTGCATCCCATAGATGTTGCCCCACAGCTACAACAACAAGAAACCAAACATTGAACCATGTTCTCCAGACCTTCACTGTCCCTCCTGCCATTGCTTGATATTCTTGGCATGCTCCTTCAACAACCCTTTTTCCAACTCCCCAACAGCCCCCTCCCCAAATCTCTTCGCCCCCCCTTCCCTCCCCTTTCCAGCCTCCTCAGAGAAACTAACCCGCCCAGTCCACCATTCCAGCCAGCTCTCTGCACGAGCCCCCTCTGCTGCACCCAACAGGCCCACGCTGACGTCGATTAGGTCCGGGCGGAACTCGTCGTGCCAGAATACGGTGGCGCCGCAGCGGGAGCAGAATTCTCGGATTCGGCCGGGGGTGGAGGAGTAGGGTTTGAGGGGGTGGGGAGGGGGGAGAGGAAAGGTGAGGGGGTGGTATTCCGAACCAGGCCCCGGGATGGTGGTTGGAAATGGGGTTTGGGAGGGGCATGTAGTGGGGGGAGATAAGCTGAGGGATTGGGGGGAAGAGATGAGGATGTTTTTTCGTGGAATGAAGGCCCAGGTTTGGATCTCAAAACCGGAGGTTAGGCGGCAGGAGGGGCAGGCGCAGGTGCCGGCGAGGTATTTGGATGGGGTCTTTGGGGTAGGATCCCCCTCGGGCGGGTTGTTGTTGTTGGGGACGGGGCGGAGATACCACTTCTCGTGGGAAGGGTTGGAGATGGTGGCCGGGGATGTGCTACAGTAGGGGAGGAGGAGGTCGGGGTAGGGGGAGTCCGGGTTGGCGGAGGGGGATGGGGAGGGGCGGGTGATGAGGAGGGAGATGGAAGTGCAGTGGCAGGAGGCGTGGAGTTTGCCATCTGGGGAGGAGGGGGATGTCAGGGTGGTGGTTGGGGGGAGGGGGCGGCTGGAGGTGTTGGGAAGCCAGGGGGAGAGTCCGCCGTCTTGAGTGTCCTCGACGTGGAAGTGGTTCCATTCCTTGGGGAGTCCAGAGTCCGGGGCGCCGAGGATAACTCCCGTGGCCACCTCCCACTCCCATTCCTCTAGCGATGATGAAGCCGACGAGTGCTTGGCCCGAAAGACATGGCAGCCACAGGTGGAGCAGAAGTACCGAGTGGATGAAGGAGACGCCGAGTAGCTCTCCAGGCGAGCAAGTGAGGGAGCTGGGAACGAGGATACTGGAATGTAGGAGGTACAGAGCAGGCCCGTGGAGTGGCGGCAGGTGTCACAGTGGCAGAATGAGACATCTGAGAACGGATCGCAGTCCTCCTTTTGGTAGACTGTCTGTCGCGCCGTGCCGCAGTGGCAGGAGATGGCGAAGTCTCTGGTGTCAGGCTCCATAGTTGCAGAGGGCCGTGTCATTCAGAGAGAGGAGAGGAGCAAACGATTGTGCCGCTTTCATGTTGCGTGCTCTCTTCTTCCCCTCCTCGTTGAGTCATCGGCAGCGAGAGAGCTCATGGACTGACGGGCCAATCGGGGAAATAACCTCCCGAAACACGCCGCGAAGCGATGAAACGGCAAGAGCGTTCGCGTGGCTTAAGATGGCTGGTGCTTACCGCGTTTAATGTTTTCTAGACCACATCCCCTCACATTTAACGTGTTCCAGTCCTCAAGCATCACATCTAAAGCACAAGACACAGGCAACACAGGACAGAAAAAGTTGGCAGACGTATTATATTTTCCAAGACAACGCTGAGGGTAACACACTCGGTTACACCTGATCTCCTATTACTCCCAAAACACTGACCCACAAACAGCACCCTTTAAGCCGCCTTGTCAGACCGGCCAGTCACAACAGCGGTATCCGGATCCGACCCAGCGGCCTTGCCCTCGATCTTCTCTGACACGCCCTCAGCATCCGAGACCGACGGGCTCGGGCTGTTGCGCCAGAAATCCTTCCTGCCCTTGGCCAGCCGGCCCATCCACGGGGGCATGATGCCGCCCTCGGTCCGCCATGTCCACGGCTCCTTGAGCTCCTTGTTGGGGGGCACAATGCGGCCGCCCGACGCCTTCTCGATGATCCACACCAGCGTGTTGATGAGGATGTACAGACAGATGCCGGCGATCAGACCGTCGGCGATGGAGTAGGTGAAGGGCATGATGGCGATGGTCACAAACGCCGGGAGCGAATCGCCGAGGTAGCTCCAGTTGATGTCGGTCACGGCCTGCACCATCATGGAGCCCACCAGGACGAGCACGCAGCCCGTGGCCCACGGCGGGATCGACGCGAAGATGGGCGCGAAGAAGATGGAAATGAAGAAGCAAAGGCCGGTCGACATGGCAGTCAGACCAGTCTTGCCGCCCTCTCCGATACCTGCACCCGACTCGACGAAAGCAGTGACTGGCGGGGTGCCGAGAACCGAGCCGATAGTGATGGTCAGCGAGTCGACCATGTACGCCATGGTGGAGCCCTCGAAATCCTGCGAGACGGGGTCGACGAGGTTGGCATAGCGCGCCATGGAGTAGAGAGTGCCCGTGCAGTCCAGGATATCGACATAGAGGAAGGTGATCAGCGCCAGGCCGAACTGTCCGCCGTACTCGCCGATGTTGAACTCCTGCACATTCAGGACCTTCTGGATCGGGTGGAAGTTGACCACCTTCCTGAAGAAGTCGAAAGCCGCGTCGCCGAGGGCGTCGTGGGGGAAGTAGCTAACGGGAGTCGAGCGGGGCCAGGAGATGATGGAGACGAGGAGGATGCCGGCGATGATGGCGCCCTTGACCCGATACATCATCAGCATGGCGGTGAAAACGCCGCCGCAGAAGATACCAATCCACATGACGGGATTCCGCATTTTGACCGAATCGGGACACTGTCCCGCTTCGTCCAGCGACCCAGAAGGGCAGCCGGCCAGCGCGATGGGGACCGAAGTGCCGCCAACGACAAGGCCAATACCCTCAGCGTACGTCAAACCGATCAGCGTCAGGAAAAGGCCGATACCGACGCTCGTGGCGAGCTTGATGCAGCGGGGAATGGCGCGAGCAAGCCACTGGCGAAGACCGAAGAGGGCGAGAGCGAAGAAGATGAAGCCCTCGATGAAGATGGCAGTCAGAGCGACCTCGAAGGGAACCGACCCGATGCCGTGCTTGCCGACGACGGTATAGGCGAAATAGGCGTTCAAGCCCATGCCAGGCGCGATTCCAACAGGACTACAAGAAACCAGTCAGCACACGTTTCCCCCCCACGGCCCACCACGTGGACTCTTTCGGATTTGACGCACAGGTTGGCGAAAAGACCCATGCAGAAACTGCCGAGGGCGGAGATGGCGGCGGTGGCGGTGACGAGGTCCTTCTTGACGTCGGCCTTGCAGAGCAGGTACTGGGTGTTGTCGGCGCAGGGAAGGTTGCCGCCCACGACGGGCTCGTTGCAGATGCAGGTGCCTCCAGTGTCGGAAACGATGCTAGCGTTGACAGCAATGATGTAGCTGCGGCCCCAGTCAGCACTTTGGTCTGTCGATATCGCAGCACACAGAGCACGAGGCGGGTGCAACTCACGCCATGGCGAAGAAGGTGGCGAGTCCGGCACGCATCTCGGTGAGGAAGTACGAGTTCTTCCGCTCCTTGGGCTGTTTGGCAGCCTTTAGCATCGTCCCGACGCGTCAGTCACAGACACAGCTTGAGGCGCTCACATGTCCACAGCCATCCAGCTTGAACCAGCGGCCGACCACGCTCTTGGCGACGGCCTGGTTGATCTTGTCGATCCAAACCATCTTGTCAATGTGTTTCTTGAGCAACGAGGCCCAAGGCGAGGGTTCGAGGGTGCTCGGGGCGGGGGGGGGGGGGTTTGGGGTTGTTGGGCGAAGCCTTCAGCAAGCTCAGCTGGGGAGAGAGCGTTGCTGAAGAACTTGAAAGGCCTTCAAGGTTGTGCGGGTGGCAACTAGACCTTTAAGAGGGCGGCGGCTCTGGAATGGATCCGTGGCGCCGGTGCAGGGCGCCAGTGGGCAAGATGGAAAAAATTGGCGAAAATCTCTTATCTCTGAGCCGATTCGGGAATTGGACGTCGTTCATCCCACTCTGGTAGCCACTCTCCAGGGATCGGCTTGCTCACTTTTGTTCTAGCAAACATGGAGCAACATGCCTTCTGGGACTTGGCAGGTGGGCGAGCCCCGGACGAGGTGGGCGTTCGAGAATGCGGGCATGTGCTGCCCCCCACCAGCCGCACGTCGAGATCTGCATGGAGACTGTGGGAGAAGCCCTGCCCTGCCCTGCCCTGATGCCAGAGCGTCGACCATGCGTCAGCTCTGGCATCCGGTCAAGAAAAGGGCAAGAGATGGGGTTTGCGACAGTCTCACGTTGTCCAGTGGCGAGATTCTTCCGGCATCATCCATCCAGCGACACCAAACGAAAGCCAGCCGTTCGGACGGACCAGGCCATCGCCAGATGTCGTCCGACCCCCGTTGTCGTTGGGTTTTTCTATCAGGTAAAGCGCCCGCTGTGATTGGGGGAGATCCGTCATTGCACGATGGCCAGCCAAACTATCTCGGTCAAGGGGAATCCCTTACCACATGGCAGATTTGCCTCGGCGGCCATCCCAGAGAGGATGCTATTCCGGGGATGTCTGGCTGGGGCTAGCCAGAACAGGGCCTGTCTTCATGCAGCGCATCTCTGCTGATTCGCGAGCCATCATCGGCCGTTGCTGGGGGATAAGATAAGATATCGAGGGGGCCGAGACATGGCTGACCTGCCGTCCTCCCCCCATGCCCCATGCAAGCCATCGCCACGCGACAGCGGCAAGCCTCCCATTCTCTTATCTGCCAGACTGCCATCCCGGCGGCATGCCGCTGTCAATGCTCGACAAGCACGGTCCGATCCGACCAGTCGGGACTGCATTCAGGCGAGTGCCGGCTGCAACCCCCCGATATCACATTGCGGTTGGCGGCCTGCTCCGACACACAACAATCCCATCTCGGTCGCCATCCTGCTTCTCGACGAGTTCCTCGATGACTCGGCAATTTCTGGTGAGACGCGTCTGAACTCTCACAGCGGGTCAACGTGGCTCAGGCACAGTCGGGACCCGGGACCCCCCGGTTTACGCTCGGCTTCCGGCAGCTCCACCGCATCGCGTTTTTATCAAATCTAACGACCGAGTGGCGGCAGTCGGAACCTGCAGTGTGACTATGCTAGGTAAGATGTCTGTTTCCAAAGGATGAGAGAAAGGTTCGCCGCAAGTGAGATATGTATGTGATTAACACAACAAAGAGCTATGTACAGCATGTTGTTATGGACTGATGTGAAAGAAGACTCATCTGTTGTGAGTTGTGTCTCTTGACGCAAACTGTGGAGCTGGCGGTTTCGGTGTCCACCTGGAGATCGCTTGGCGACGCGATGACACACCAGAGCCGCTTGTTGGCCGAGGCTCAACTCTTTGGCTCGAAAGATATCTTTCCAGTATCTGGTTGCTCCTCGTGGCTTAGTATGTGTCACGGAGAGCGCTTCAATGGTTGACACGTGAAGTCCTCCCTTCCATGGAAACGTGTGAATCATGGCTCCAGAAGGATTTCACTCCAACTCTGGGGTAGGTTGCGTGGTATCCACGCCGAAGCATCCGGGATGCCTATGTTAGACCGTTGAGTGATAAGTCTTGTTACAGTGAAAAGCCTACTGAAAATATATGGGTATCACCACCACCATCAGTTTGTTTGCCCGTCATCCCATTACATAGATATTGAGCTTCCTCGAGAGCTCAAGTGTCCACACTCTCCAGTTTCTCAAGGCGTTACAATCTCAAACATCTGCATAGCTCCAGAGTAATCCGCCACCGCCAGTCGTGTCCCATCGCTGTTGAATGCCGCCGCCGTGACCACTTGCCCTGTCCAAGCAAACTCGCCTCGGAACTTACCCGTCGTCACATCGCTGACATCAAAGCCCTCCTCCGTCCGGCAACATAGATACCTGCAGTCCGGCGAGACACACAGCGGCCACCCTTCGCTCTGCCGCACCGCGTTCAAGTTGTAGTTGTGCACCCTCCCCGAGCCCAGATACCACAACACCACATCCCTCCCCCACACCGTCACCACCAGCTGCCCATCATGCGACACCTGCAACATCTTCGCCGGCGCCCTCGCCCCAATCTCAATCTTCTGCAGCGTCCTCCCAGACTCCACACACGTCACCCTCAAACACCAATCCTTCCCCGCGCTCACCAGCGCCGTTGTCGCCCCCGACGAATGCGTCCCCGGCGGCAAAAACGCCAGCTGCGTCACATCCCCCTCATGCTTCATCAACACCCTCTCCATTTTCGGTACGACATCCTTCCTCTGCCCTATCCCCAGCACCACAATCCGGCTCGGATCCGACGCCGCCACCCCGGCCAACCACCTGCCCCCGGGACTCCAAGCCACGGGCGCCCGCACAGGGATATCCTGCTTCAGCATCCTCTCCTTCCTGCCCAAATCATACACCTCCAACCTCGACACAAACTGCCCCATCGTATCCGCCGTCATCGGCGCGGCATGCAGCAGCGGACACGCCACCACCATATCCGCCGTGGCGGTCAGCGGCTTGAACGCGAACCCGCCGTTGACCCTCAACCCCAGCGCCGAGCTGGGCAGCACGATGCGGTGGCCCTTCGTCGCCGACCACACCACCAGGTGCCAGGGCCCCTCGGGGTTGTGCAGCCGGGTGTTGTGCACCCGGGGGAGGATCGCGGCAAGGTGCGTGCCGCACGGCGTGAAGGTCAGGTGCCGGATCTCGGCTTCCATCATGTGCGCGCGCGCCGCGCCGGATTTGACGAAGACCATGGTGGTGAAGTTTTCGGGAGGGGCGGTGGGTTCTTCCTCCGGGGGGTCGTCCCATCGGCGTTGTGTCGAGTGGCTGCTGATGCTAGTGCGGTGTTCGGAGGGGGGGAGGGGGGTGTTGAGGCTGTCCTCGAGGTCGGTTGTGAAGCGGGGCGGGAGGTCATTGGCCATGGCTGAAAGTGAATGTTATAATAGCAAAAGCGTTCGTAGGCTTTTTGGTGCCCTGAGGTTGTGAGAATGGTGATGAGCTGGGTGTATAGAGGTAGGTCAGGCTTGTGTTTGTGTTTCACCACTGATGTCACACTCGTGAGTTGTGAGGGAAATGCAGGGCCACCAGGATGAGGTTGCAGTGCGTGCAAGGCGCAGGGGTGATCGGCTGTTGGGCAAACCGCTGGGCTGAGCGCGGACGGGAGACGCGCGATTCCGTGACGTCTGCCCAAGTGGACTCTTCCATGTCATACGCGAGCAGGGGCTATTAAGGATGGATTTTGGCCCTCCCGCGAAGGAATCGCCGTGGCTCAGGGTGCGCCTGTGGGGTGGAGATCTGGGGTGCAGAAGAGAGCCTGCCAAGTAACGGACCCTCAGTCAGCCCCAAAGGATGAATCCTGATGCAGGTCATGCCTCATCGAGGCCGTTTATCCTACAAATGGGGGGTGAAATCCTTTGCCCTTCCTGACTTGTGAGAATCGCCAAAGCTCGCTACACATGGCGAGGATGTGATGAACAAGATCCGAGGATTGAAAATATACAACGTCGTTTTCATTACCCTCCACGCCCTTTCCGGGACCCCATGACCATGCCGAGGCGACGGTAACTGGTATCATACAACGCCTGAAACTGCCGCTCTACCAAGTGGACTACCGGTTGTTGATGTGCTGGATAGCGGTGAGCCACTTCTGTTCGTCGGCTCTGTAATCATTTTGTTAGTAAACAATTAGGGGGCAGTGTGAGCAGGTGGACTCACTTGTCGAACTTAAGCAGCTTCCCCAGCACCGGCACCAGCTGCGCCCGAAGCCTGTTATCCTTTTGCTCCAAGAACTGCAACAGGATCGTCTTCAGGTACATGGCGTCCGGGCCGCCGCCTTGTTGTCCGTTCAGCCCACTCCCAGACCGCGTCGAGTCTATGGAGCTCCGTCCAGAGCTGGCCACAGCGGGCGACAGCCTCGCCTGTAGCGTCTTTGCCTCCTTGGCCAGCTTATCATACCGCAGCCGGTAGTCGTCCAGCCCCCTGCGCAGCTCCGCGTTCTTCTTCTCTGTATCCCGAACCTGTTGCTCTGAGGCATCTAGCGTCGACCGGAGATTGGTCACAGTCGTCCGCATTTCGTTGACCTCGGCACCTGCCCGCTCCTCATACGCCTCTAGCTCCTCCCTCCTCCTCCTCCACTCCCGCTCCTTATGCTCAAGGTCATCCTTCTCGCTCGCCAGGGCCTTAACCTCCCTCTCTAAATCCCTAATCTTCTGCTTCATCTCCTCCGTCTCCCTCGCCTTCCGCCGCGCCAACGCACTGCTCTCATCCTCAAGCCTATCCCTCTCCTCAACCGCCGCATCCATCTTGGCGCGCATCTCGCGCACCCTGCCGTCAGCACGCTCATCCACATCCGCCAACAACCGCCTCATCGTCTCGGCCTCGCGCGTGCGCTCGCCAAGCATCTTACGCGCCTCGGCCAGTTCCTCGTCCAGGCTCTCGCACTGCCCCTGGCTCTCCTTGAGCTGCACGCTCAGCTCGGCCGTCTGGTCGCGCATACTGGCCAGCAGGTTCTGCGCGCTGCTGTACTGGCCCGTCTTGAGCTCCACCTCCTCCCGCAACATGTCCTGCTCCTTCTTGGCGCGGGCCGCTTCGTCCTCGAGCTCGCGGATGCGCGGGCGGAGTTTGGCGGCCTCTTCCTGGATGCGCTGCAGCTCGCGCAAGGCCTTTTCTTCGCGGGCCGAGATCTCAATCTTCTCCGCCTCGGAGCGGCGCAGGTCGCGGCCCGCGACGCGCTTCTCGTCTTCGACGCGGAGGCGGGCGTTAGTCTCTTGCGAGACTTTCTCGTGGAGGGTTTTGATCTCAGCTTCGCGGTCGGAGGCGAGGCGCTGGGCGCGCGTGAACTCGGACTTGAGGTCCTTCTCGCGCTTCTCGAGGTTGCGGAGCTCGGTCGTCTTGGCGGCAAGCTCTTCGCGGGTGGTCTTGAGGGCGGCCGACTCTTGCCGCAGGCTCTTAAGCTCGGGCTGAACCTTCTGCAGGACTTCCCGCAGCTCCGTCAGGTCCTTGTACCGCGTCTGGGCCAGCTGCTGGACGGCGGCCAGGTCGGACTGCAGGGTCGACGTCTTCATCTTGAGGCTGTCGAACTCTTGCTTCAGGGACTCGTGCTCGCTTTGGAGTTCGGTGTTGCCCTTGACGGCTGATGCGGAAGTCTCAACCTCCTTCTCGAGCTCCGAGATGCGCTCCTTCAGCGCCTTCTTCTCGGCCTCGAGTTCTTTGATCCTCTCCTTGGCCTCCACATGGTCGTGGCCGATAACCATCAGATTCTCCTGGAGGTTCTCAATCTCTTCGCGCAAGTCCTCCTCGGTCTTGCGCTGCTTCGACAGTTTCTCGATCCGTTGATCCTTTTCGGCCAGTTCCTCCTGAAGGCGGGCCAACTCGGCCTGCAGCTCTTCCGTTGGCGGGCCTTCCAGTGGTGCGGCGGGAGGCTGGTCTGCTGTAGCCTCTTCGCTTGGAGCGGGCTCAGCGGCGACGGCGGCTGCGGCTGCGGCTGCGGCAGCACCACCCTTCTTCTTTTTCTTGTTCTTCTTCTTACCGCCGCCTGCAGGTGGAGGCGCCTGCGGGACGCCTTGCGTCGGTGCTGGGCTTGCAGGAGGGGCAACGGGTGCTGGTGTTGATTGTACCTTCTTGGTGAGCTCGCTGATCTTGGACTCATCGTCGGCCTTGGCCTTCTTTAGTGCCTCGATCTCCGAGGTGAGGCTTTTGATCGTTCCGTCGAGGGAAGACTTGGCCTGGCCAACCTTCTCTAGTTCAGTCTCCAGCTCCTTGGTCCGAGACGCAGAGGCTGTAAGCTGGGAAACCTTCTCCTTCAAGCCCTCTGATGCGTCCTTCTTCGCCTTCTCAACTTGCGATTCAAGATCCTTCAGCTTCGCCTGCGCCTTATCTAGACGGTCGGTAAGCGTGGCGATCTCCGCATTCCTGGCTTCAAGTTGTGCCTCGACAGATGCCTTGACTGCAACCGCGTCCCTGGTCTCGCTCAACTCCCTAGTGGCGCTCTCCAGGTTCTTGACGAGGCCAGCACTGTGATCCTTTGCAACCGAAAGCTCGTCCCTGAGGTTGCTGACTTCGGCCTGCAACTTCTCGACTTCTTCCGACTTCTTCTGGACTTCGGCCTGGAGCTGGGGAATTTCGTTGTCCTCCCCTTGTTCGCCATCACCCTTCTTTTCCTTTGGTGACTTTTGCTCCGCCTTCGAAGGCCCTGCCTCCTTTGCTGAGGGCCTCGTCTTCTCTGCCTCCTCCAGAGCCGTCGCGGCCTCAGCTTGGGCTCTTTTCAAGCCGCCGAGTTCCTCCTTCACTGCAACCAGCTCTTTATCTGCCTCGTCCACCTTCTTCTTGTAGGTGTCCTTCTCGGTCGTGACGCGCTTGAGCTCCTCCATGACCATGTCGCCTTTCAGATTGATCTGGTTCAAGTACTCGACCATGGCTTCGGGGTCCTTAATCGACGTGAGCGGGGTGTTTTCCTTGAGAGCCTTTTCGAACGGTTCGATGGACGTCGCGCGGCTGTGCGCAATGCGGTAGGAGCGTAGGAGTTCTGTGACCAACAGTGTCAGGTTTGCGACCCACTTCAAGTGTTCAGGCATGAGCATCATCACGAACCTGGATACGTCTTCTCGAGCTTCTCCAGCTTCCGTAGACGGGCTCGAATTTCTGGAGGGAGGTCGGACGTAGCTGAGCCAGTGGCTGGTGTGGGCCTCGTCGTTTGCTCTGCGCTGGTCTTGCCGGCCTCGCCAGCCTCGCCATTTTGCGGCGAGTCAGCACTCCCGCTCCCGGAAGTGTCGGCAGCAGCCTTGTCCCCGGCCTTTGCATCCTTGCCCGCCAGCGACGGCGTCGCTGTCCTCGAGGGAGGGGCTGTGTCATCGGGATCGTCGATTACGAAGGCAGCCTCAAAGACGGCGGGGTCCGGGTTCGCGGCCGCTCCATCGCCATTCCCGTCTTTCGATGTGAGATCCTCACTAGCCTTCTTCATGGGCCGGGGGCGGCGGGCAGGGGAGTGAGTGCCTGCGGTGCTCGAGGATCGTGATCGTCTCTGGGAGCTGTTCCCTGGTGTCGGTGTCGTCTTTTGGGTATCGTGGATGGACCGCTGCCTCGCCTGCTCTTCAGCAATGGTGCGGTCGATTGCACCTTTGAGTCTCTGTCGCGGTGACTGTCAGCTGGGGTAGAGGACAAAAGTGGAAGCGTTCTCAACCATACCTGGAACATGGTTGCGGATCATGCACAAGATCACGGCCAGGGCTGGGGCGTTGAAGATTGTCTTTGATGGACGTGCTTAGGAGGAGTGGACACAACTGTGGCAAGGGAAAGACAAGGAACCACCCAACATCAACAATCAAGAAGCAGGCGTCGAACACAACACTCCAGAAGGAACATCTGTCAACCGCGATGCTGACGGAACTGCGCTTTGTCTAGTTTCAGAAGAGAGGTGTTGTTTCGCCATTGCGCCGCAGACGACTGCCCGTGCACAGCCCTGCATCCCAGCAGCGCTAAAACCCCACAGCAGTTCAGGGGCTGAGGGCGCTGTCACCCATTGCTGGGACCCTGGGCCCTTGTTGCATGACTGCCGACGGCAAGCAGCCGATGTGGAGACAGCAAGGGGAGCTTGAAACCCCGATTGAAGGATGTCAAGATCTTGTCTTCAACCATCACCAAGCTCACAAGGTCTTTGGCACCAATAAACCTAGATTCATACTAGTTGTGATTTGTCATATTGATTCTATTTAATTTTTAATGCTGTTCAAACCTTGGGCAATGTACTACACCAGCGTTGTAGGTATTTCAGTAGGTAACCCGAGAGTTCCGTCAACACAATATCGCTGTAAGCGGTAATGAGGTCACCACACTTCAGCTGCTTCTTCCTTGTCCCAGGTTGTCCTTTTGCTGTCACGGGGAAGTGGGAGGCCAAAGACAACAACCCGACATTCCTTCACCGCAAATCTGCTTCTGCCAGCCACCTTTTTTCTGGACGGCAAGAAACTCTTCTTCTCTTCGTACACTCATTGCCTTTTGAAGACCACAACATCAAGCTTCAGTTCCTCCAACGATGGTTTCATTTTGGCCGTGGGGCGTAAGTGGACAGACAGCAGACAGCTTCTGGACGACCTCGTGCAGACAACCCAGCTGACCTCATCTCCAGCAGAAGGACGACTCCTCCCCAGCTTCGTTTGAGAAGGCCCTCTCAGCTCTCTCCGTGAAGATTACCGCCACCCAATCCCAGCTCGATCAAACCCGAACAAAGTCGAGAAGGGTCAAGGCCCTCTGCACACTTTACCTCGGAATCGCATACCTTGTCTATGGCGTCGTGCTGGTGCTGGTGGTAGGATGGCGGCATATGGGGCCATGGGAATGGACCGGCATGGCGGGCGGCCCAATACTGATCTCCCTCGTCCGCGGCATCTCGACCACCTTCTTCGACTACCGCATCGACACCCTCAGTGACCGCCTCAAGGAATACCAAGCCGAGCGGGCCAAGACCATCCAGAAGCTGAAAGACGCCACCAAATACGACTCGACTCTTGAGTTGCTAGAGAAATACGGCGGGGTTGAGAGAAAGCAAAGAAAGGGGAAGAAAACAGGCGAGGAAGACGAGGGTGCTCAAGAGAAGGAGGGACATGGAAAAGGGAAGCATCTCGGCCTCCCTCAGCGAACCAACATGCCGCCACCGCCCACTGCAAACATCCAACGGCCCCCAGCGTCTCGTCCCGAGACCCCTCAGTCGAGGCCACACAGCAGACTAGGCACCCCATCTCAGCCAGCCCCGCCATTCTTCCCCGACACGGACGCCTCAGCCGACTTCGCGCCGAATGCCTTTGACGGGCGTGCTCCACCAGTTCCGATGCAATACCCGCCCGCTTCCGCAATGGCTCCTCCCGCCGAATCGCATTGGTACGACCGCATTTTGGACACGCTGCTGGGCGAGGACGAGACGGCTGCCAAGAACAGGATTGTTTTGATCTGCTCCAAGTGCCGCCTGGTCAATGGCCAAGCGCCGCCAGGAACAAGATCATTGTCTGAGCTGGGCATGTGGAAGTGCATGGCCTGTGGCGCCCCCAACGGGGAGATGGACGAGGGCAAGCGGATTGTTCAGGAGGTGCTCGGAGGACGCAACATCGACATCAAGGCCGAGGCCACTGACGATAATGCGAGCAGAAGCTCGAGCGATATTGTGGAGGTGGACAAGGACACCCTGGAAGCCGAGCATGGGGCTGCGGGACCCAGGAGGCGTAAGGGAAAGGGGAACAACTAAGGAGGAGGAGTTATCTGCACTGTACACACAATCTTTTCTGTTCTTTTCCTTGTCTGATTACATTTTAGCAGCCTTTTGGTTCCCTTTGTCTCAGCATTGACCCTTATACCCGTTGAACAGCGTTGTTGGAAGAGGCTTATCACACAATGTCAATTGTCCTCCGCTGTTCCTGCCCTTTGCCACAAAGGGGTTGTGCAAGCTCACAGAACACTGGTCGGATCTCTCGTTGTATTTAAACTCCCAAACCAGCCATCTCTCAGCTCATTGTAGACACAGCAGCTCCCATCAGATCAAGGTAACAAGATCCCATCCGAAATTTGAGAGAACTGACCTTTCCAGACACAGCATCCACTCAACCACATTCAGATCAAGGTAACAAAGACACCATCCCAGACTCGAGAGAACTGACTCTTCCAGACACAGACCCAGTCAAAATGCTCCCTCACGACGCCAACATCTTCACAAACATCATCTGCTCCGTATGTCTCAACAGCGGCTGCACCATGCGCTGCATGGAGACGCACATAGACTCTTACGCATGCCACAACAGTAACTGCCGCCTTCACTTAGAGCCTTGCGATATCGACGCCGAAAAGGGAGTCATCTATGCAGGCAACGCGCCATCAAAGGGCAAGAGCGGCACCAAAGACCGGAACCGACATCGATCCCGCTCGAGGCATCGCGATGAGCGCAGACATACCCACCCTCCTCATCGCAGGGAGACCTCGCCCCGCCGGGACAAGTCTTTCAGGGGTAATGCAAGAGGTACTGACAGACGCAGGGACGACCCCTTTCGCGTCGATTTCTTCGACCGGGACCCTATGGACACGGGCCGGGCCAGAAATGACCCCTTCGATGACGACTTTTTTAGGGGTGGCGCAAGGGACCCCTTCAACATGGGCTCCTTCCAGAGCAATCTGGACGATATGGACCGCGAGATGAAGGAGATGAAGGAGAGGATGCGAAGCAGGTTCGACAAACCCGGCATGCGTATGCCGGGCGGTGCCAGGCGGCCGCCGTTTGGTGGGGCTGATGCTCCTCACGGACACCCGGGGTACGGTGAGTACAAGCCCGACCCGTTCGGCGCCGGCGCCAGGGGCGGCGCTGGTCATGCCGACACTCGAAATCCCTATGATAACGCTGGTCAGGCCGGCGCTCGAAATCCTTACGGCAACGCTGGCCAGCGGACTGCCCAGCCCGAGCCCCAGCACAAGCCGGCGGAGCCATTCCGGTACGAATACGTTGGAACAGAGGGCCCGGACGGTGAAATCATTGATGGATTTGAGGACAGGAAGAAAGATGAGAGTCGCGGTTGCTGATGTGGCTCTGTTTGGAAGTACCTGGTAAGTTGGAGAGTGATGCTGTACGCTGACTGGACATCACAGATCGAGAAGTGGGAGCTTGTTTCGGGCCGCAACATGCCCTGTTGGGCCGCAGGTGAGAAAGGTAAGTCGTGGAATCCCCATGTCCCCATACCGGAAATAAAATGTACTTTTGTTAGTTCCACCATATCATGTCATCGTGTTCGTGCGTGTGTGCATCCTCTCGGGCCGTCCCACGTTCTCACAACTGCAACTCTGAACTGTCCCCAGCATTCGGGCGGCGATCTGGCGTAACTGCCAGTGTGTGTGAGGCTAACAACGATGATGGCACAGCTTGGGAAAGCCGTTGTCGTCTCGGTTTGCTGGCCTGTCGGAAACCGTTTGCTGCCCGAGGTGCTGTTTTGGTTCACCACGTGGCTGTCCTGGGTGAGAGGGTCGAGACGGTCACCCACCCACTCGCCAGAGTCCAACAAATCAACGCTTCGACACTTGTTTCCTCCCGTGGTGCTCCTCCTTTTCAGCATGTTTGCCCTACCAAATCCACAGCAAGCCGTTTGTAAATCTGCCACGAATTCTCTCGATTAGCTCAACCTGCCTTAGTCCGTTTATTGCGGCCCACACGAACCAGGCCACACATCCCGTCTCTTTCGATTTGGCAACTGGAAATTCTGCTCTGATCTTCCAGTTTCCGTGCCTTGGCACTTGGGTTGTGGGAGGTTCAAAGATCAGAGTATTTCTTTGCTTCTTTGCCTTGTTTGAAGAGATTTTTCTTCAACTTCTTTTCGCTTTCTTGCACAAACCCCTTCTTGACCGCTGCTCCTGCTTTCTCTTTCAGTTCCTCTTCCCCAATGTTTGAGTCTCTCTTCGTCATTCCCCAAGGAGTCGCAGCTACGCTGCAAGCGAAGATCAGGCATCATGGACCTCCGCGACGACCCCAGCACCACCACCACTACAGATTACGATTCAGGTGACAATGATCGCACCGAGTACGTCTACGAAGGACAGAAGGCTGTCGACAGAAGAAGCACCAAGGGGAGAAGCCCAAGGAGAAGGAGGTCTCCCAAGGCCAAGCCTCGCGGACTCGGCAGATGTACCTGTGGGGGAACTCGGGAAGAAGAGGATGCCGAGATTACCGTCTTTGAGGACACAGACACCGAGGAGGAAGGACATCGCTGTCGCCCAAGACGGTCCCGACCCTCTGAACCAAGCTGTGTCTCAGCCTCTGAAGAGAGAGGGCACCACAGGGGTGACAGAAGAAGACTGGCAGAGAAGAAACTCATACGGGAACGCACCCCCTACATTGAGGAGTACCCTGACGATACCCCGCGGCCAGTCATTATTCTGAAGGAACATACAATTCTCCGTCGATTCTCTGCCTCAGATACGAAACGTGTGCGGGACTCGAAGGACCGGTCGCCGTCGTCCGGCTCTCGGGGCCGGTCACCTTCAGGAAAGCGTCCCCCGCCGAGGCCACCTCGCCGCTCTTCCAAGGGAGCAAACAAGGCGTCAAAGCAACGCCGGCACCGCCGTCTTGATTACCCTGAAGTTATTGAAGGTGAGTTATGGACCGAGATGACAGACACTCGCCAAGCTTTGCTAACAACTACGGGCAGGCACATCTTCAGAACCCGACACGGAAAGCTCTCAGTCTGACTCTGGAGAGTCAGATCTGCCACCTAGACACCGCACGCGCCGTGAGCATGACTTAGAGCCACTTACCGCAGTCTCTCGGAGTTCGGCACGCACTGAACAACCTCAACCGAGATATTCCTCTTCCTGGCCGCTGCACGGCGAGTCTCAGCTCCCTGAAAGGCAACCCAGACGGCGTGAGCACGAGCACGACTCGGACGAAGATGAGGAAGAACATCTCTTTGACAAGGACGGAAGACATAACAATGAACACCACCGTCTTCGACAAACTCGGGCTCCTTCATTCCGACACCGAGAGCGGCCCCGTGTGCCATCGGTCTCCAGGGAACGCTGCCACCGAGAGGCACCGGCACCACAACGCGAGCCTGAACGGGCACGTGAGAGGTCTCGGGTCTCTCACCGCCATCCTCGCACCGTTGTTAGCCGCAGCAGCATGGCAACACACAACCACGGTGGCCGCTCTGTCGCAACCTCCCTCTGCGAAGTGTGGCAAGGCCGTCCAGAAGACTGGGAGTCCCCGTACCCCTCGGCCAGCGACGCCGACTGGGACTCAGACATTGAGGAGCCCGTCAGGCTCCTTCGGATGGACGACTTGCCGCCGCGTAGGTCTTCCCCCCACCTTCTCCCACCCCGCGGGGACAGGAGTGACTTTGGGTTCCAAGCGTTGTCCCAATTCGATCCTCCCTACCCACCTTACCCCTCCCCTGCCCTTGTCCCCGGCCCTCACCGCAGACAAACTTGGGCTAACCCATCCAGAACCAGGCTCTTCCTCCTGGAGGGACCACCGGCCCTAACTACCGAGCCAGATGTGATGACGGACGAGGACGACATGCTGCACAACAACGACGACATGCGCCCTCTCTCCCGAGCATCGGGGTGGTCGAGGCCGGTTGGGCCACGAGAAGCCCCCAGGGGCTGGACCTGTCCCCTCCCGCCGCGGTCCCGCGCCGTCTCGCCCGTGTTTTCGGCCCGGCATACGAGAGAGTTCCTCTCGCCCAGGCCGATGAGGGCGATGGTGCGGTTTGACTTTGGTGCGTGGGGGGTGGATCTGGTTGAGAGGAGTTCTCTGGCTTTGGGGATGCTGTAGCGGCATCAACTGCTGCGAGTCAGTGGATGGTGTGTTCGCTTTGGCGTTTGGTGTCGATGGGAAACATAGGCGTTGGGTAGAGCAAAATGCATGGTGGCTCAGGCTGCCGGGGAAGGCGTTTGGGTATTGGGGTGTCTTGAAGGTTGGGGCTTGTTTTCAGTTGACTCAGGAGTCCGGAGTCTGGAGTTTGAAGAGGGATAACGACACGACCTACTATTAATGGCCTACGTCAGGGGGGCTCCGACAACACACACAAACGAACACACACTCACACACACGCCCTGACATGACATACTTTGGGTTTGGGTTGCTTTTGGTTTTGGGACAAGGGGAAATTGCATGGCTCGGCTAGACAAAAGGGGGTTGCATGGACGGGGCGCTTGGTACAGACTCGCTTTATGGGGGTTGGCTTCTTGGGACTGCCTTGGGTACTAACTTGGGACGGGATTGTTGGAAGAGGTCCTGGAGGGCCACCATCACGCTCATTACTGATAGATATTTCCTTGCGTATCTTCGGATCTCTACTCCTTGGAGAGTTCTAGTCATAGATAGCTGAGTCATTCCCAAAATGGGTTGACCAAATCAGACTTGTGCTCCTTCATCATCCATAATTGACAGTGACAGGTTGGCAAGTCCACCACCGCTCCTCAGTCCTCCAAGAGATATGTGCTCTGGTGTAATGAGTGTGTGACAATACAACGTATAATGCACTCAGGCTCCTTGATTACCCCTGAGGGGATGAATTTTACACACCCTTAACTATTGCCAGTTGGCATCAAGAAAAAAGAGGTAAACAAAGAAGTGAGTGTCAAGATCCGGGCCAGAAGACAGTAAGGTTTTCAGGGTGCCATGAATAGCTGGCAAGTATCTCACGACCAGTATTTCCGGTATAAAAGGCACGGGAAGCAGGCCACGCTTTCAACACACAACACTTCAACACACAGCACCCCATCGTAATAAAGACTGGAATTGTTCCGCACCCTTAATCCATTATCCTGAACCCTCCGCTCAAAGAGTGCAACCCATTTTACCATGGACCCTAATGATTCTTCGTCCATTCCTGGACGTCGGTCACGCCGGACGTCCAACCTCACAGACAATGTTGACTCCCAGGGTGCGAATTTGGGTTCACTTTTCGTCTACAACCCAGTTGGGTACGACCCCATAAGGGATCCGTCACCAGCACCCTCACTCCCGCCCTACTATGCCCCCAGACCAGAGCGTCCAGGCTCTCGGGCCAGCTACCTCCCCCCTCCCAGCCCTACTCACTTCTACTACCGCCCTTCTCCCAGCAGCAACCTCCCTCTTCCCCGCTACCGCCACTCTCTCTCCCCCAACTTCACGTACACCCGGGGTTACGCCCAACCGTACCAACCCGTCCCCGAGCCATACAGCCTCCGCTATGCTCGCACTCCAAGCCCTCCTCTTAGCAATCCCTTCAACTACATACGCCACTCAAACCGCGCCTACCTCGGCCTCGACCCTTCCGACACAAGCCCAAGCCCGCCTCCGAGGATCGTGACCGTCTCGCCCCCTCGCCGAAGTTTATACACCCGCTACAGCAGCCGCCGCCCTTTGAGTCCCCTCCCGCGCAGCGAGTCGCCTCCAGTGGTGGACGACGCTCTCTTGGAGAGATATCGAAGATTGCGGTTGGGCACGACGGAGCCAACGACAAGCTACAGCGGTGGGACTGGGGCTGGGGCTGGCTCACGGTACTCTTCTGCTCCTGGGGAGGGGGAGTGGTTGTCTGGGTCGGTGGGGCGTCCGCCGCGGAGGAGGAATAGGTATGGCGAGTCTTCCAGAAGGTTTTAGAGCACTGTTTGAGGGGCAGTGGGGAGGTAGATAAAGGAAAAGAGGGTTGATGCAGAGGGTGTGTTTGGCGGTGCATTCAGGGGTATACCCCTTTTTCTCATGAAGACTTTACACCTTTTTCCATTAAGGGAGATGATTTTGGTGGGCTCAAGGAGCCTGGTTTGGGGAGTTATATGCTAGTTTGACAGAGTGTCTCTAAAACGAGTAGCTTTGATTATCAATAAACTTTGATACCAGCCTCATTATGCTCAAGTGCTGTCTGACAGCAAATGATTCAGGGCCAATAAGCGGCTGGTAACTGCAAAACTTTTGCAGTAAAGTTTTGTAGATGGGTATCAATAATGTCACGAAGCAAGTCTCAGGGGATTGTATATGGATGGAAAGTAGTTGTCTAGGTATTGCTACCTTTATCGTTGCATTGACAATACTTGTCAGTAAGATCATCGGACTAACGTCGAGTTCCCCTGTTATGCAATTGAATTTAACTACCAGTCTGCTCCTTGACTTCAAGCTGGAAACTTATCTCAGATTTCTCTCCTGGAAGGACCTTGTTGATAGCAAATTCAGACATGGGTGGCCCAGAATGAGAAAGAATGATACCCTAAATCTTCAGACCAGGAAGGATATTTGTTCTGGACATCCCCAGAATCTGTTGTAAAACGGTGACTTGACGTGGTATTTTTGAGTAGTGTTGCTCCCTCAATCTCACTTTCTTTGGCAGCACTGGTGTTGGCATGCTGACGTAGACGAAGGCTCACGTAACAAGTGTCTGCTGCTAAGTAGAATTGAGGGTTCTACACAAGGAACACTTGGCATATAGATTCCCCTGAGAAGTCCGAATCCCAGGCCGTTCACTGCATATAATGCTCCTTGACCCACTAACAAGTACTTCTCACTACCACTGCATCTAGACTTCGCTGCTAGTTTTGACACCATCCATTCAAGAACTTGCACCATCTTTATCATGGATCCGCTGTACACACCATTGACCTACAGATCCAGAAGACTTGTGGGAGAGCCTCCCACGTCCGCGGATTCGAGTTCTCGCTCCACATATCTCAGGACATCACACGGGCCTTCTGCAGTTTATGACACCCAGCCCTTTGGGGGCATTTCTTCGTCTCGATACGGCGCCGGCTCTCGTACCGAACCTGCTGGTTCCGGGTTTTTACTCACGCTCTCTATTCAGAAGCTACCCTTCCATCGACTTGCGGGTCAGCCCCTCCGGTCCTTTCCTCACTCGCCGTAGAACTCGGACGCCCTCCCCACCCTTTTCCCCTCCCTCTCCAACTCGGACATGGCGAATCCGGTCCCCGCTCGCTCACCCACTCCGGTCCTCGTCCCCGACCCGGCAAACGGCCGCGAGACCATCCTCTTCACTTGTAGAACGATCCATAAGCTTTGCTCGCCGCTCCACTCTCGATGTCAGAAGCCCCTTTGTCCGGTCAGGAGCTCCGAGCCCCCCGTCTGTCCGTTATGACACAACCAGCAATCCCGGTCAGTTGCCTCGGGTTTAACTCGAAACACCTCTATGGTCCGCGGAGCCTTCACGATTTGGCCTCGGACCCCCGTTGTTAGAGTCATCAATACCTAGAAGCACTTCTGCCTGGAACGGTCATCGGTATCGGGGGCCCGCTATTACCTCCACCCAGCTACTATTGCGGTCTAGTAGTGCTGGTTCCCGGGAAAGGGACGACGTCTCGGCGAATGGCATATTCTGCTACAGCCCTGACCACTCTTAGGTCTGGGTTGAGCTTTGGTTTTTACAAGCTACTCGCGTCGGATAGCCTTTAACCCAGATTGGTGCGAGGGTGTTATTGATGTTGCAGAGGAATGGGTAAAGGATGGTACCCAGTGGCAATGAAACAAAGGCTTCGGTTTGACTACGGTGCGTTTACAAAGGAGTTAGGGTGTTCTTGTCTTTTCAATTTGGTTATTAGTTCAGCCATAGCTCGGACGCCTTGATTTGGAAAGGGTCTTCAAATTAGTTTAAATCTTGATTTAAAGGGAACAGACATCTTCACATTCCTCAGATATTGTTTGAGTTGTTCTCTTGAAGATGTCCGACCCAACCAAGTTGTAACGTGCATTATAAGTGAGTGGGCCATCTAAGTGAATGGGCTACTTCTCACCACCTTGCAACAACCATCCTCATTTGCTACACCACAACACTAGGAACCAACTATAATTACATCAGAAGCAGCTAAATCAGATGCTTCCACAGCCTCCTGGCAAGTGCGGGCATTATGGACAGGCTTGCCGCACATACCACAGCACCGAACCCTCGTGCGCCCCCCCCCTATACCACTACCATCTAGCTACGTTTCTTGCCCCCCCCCACCCACGGCCCTCTGGCCCAGTACATCCTGTGCATCCTGTACAGCAAGTGATCCTCGAAGCTGTACACGTATTCTTTTAGTTCTCCGGCGCTTGCTTAGTGCCTCGTTGACCTTGCAGAGCGAAGCGTTCTCTGCCCGAAGGAGGGCCACCTGGTGCATTACAGCCGTTGTACTCTCGGCAAGCCGGTCTATAGCAGCTAACATCGGAGTTAGGGTGCTATTTTGATAGTTGGCAATGCGAGTCTTGATAAGCGTTGACTGCGAGTCGGCTTCTCGGGGGTTATAAGGTGTCTGGAAGACCCAAGGTTGGGGGGTGCTAGCCCGTAAGGTCGGGGGTATTAGAGTACGAAGCTTGACATCTAGCTTGGAAAGTACCCTCTCTAGATCGAATAGAACAAGGCCAGCCCCTGCAAATCCGCCCTTAATATTTTTCTCGCTGATGGAGGCAAAGAAGGCCTCGCGAAAGGCATAGAGGAACTCGAGCTTACTGATATAGTTGATATAGTTCCGCATCAAGTCTTCAACCTGGCGACCGTATACCTGCTTCAATAGCCCAATGTAGCCAATATTAAGTAGCTAGAGGAGGTACGAGGAATGTAGAGGCATATAGAGCGTAATAATATTGTTCTACTAGCAATAGAGCTCGAATTCAGTCAAGTAGTAGCTCTCTTAGCTGTCGAGTATTAATAGCCGGTATTTGCTTTTCGTACAAGGCGCTATATAGTAGTCGAAGTGCTTGATCCAATCCAAGCCTACTATATTGGTCGTCCAGCCATTGTCGGTGGTTACGATGCGCCAGTCGGCTGGGAGGTCGCACTCGGCATACCAGTTGGCGAGTTAGTATTGCGCGGCCAAGATAATGAACAGAGGGATAGCCCAGCCAAGGGCATGAACTCCCTGAATTACTGTTGTAACGGGCTGAGCCCCGTTGACGGCCTCGGAGACTCTCGGCCAACGACCATTCTCGATCATGACCCAGCACACTGGTCTATCAGCGCCATAGTCCAACTGGTGTCAGGGTAGGTATGGCGTGCTGGTGGACTATCAGTTACTCTCGGCTATGATCGGCAGCAGGCACCGTCAGGGCCCAGCGCCCTGGTCCATCAACGCCATGACCCGTCAGTGCCCATACAACCTCCATCACCATTACGCATTCCCTGATGCGGATGACATACCAAGGCACGCGCTCCCCCTCTGGTCATAAGAACAAGGTCACCTCGTGGGAACAGTTACTTTCCTTTCTCTTCTTTCTTCAAGTTTAGTGTACTCGTAGAGTCGTCATCAGCTAGTTGCAATACACTTGTTGAGACCGTTACAACTGTTGCCCACTTACAGTTGCTAGGCTGGGCCAGCTTTGCCTTGCCACGGCCGTCCAAGGTCGTAACTACCATACCCGCGAAGATAATGCCTATCATGAACCTAGTCTCGTCGAAGTTATAGGTATCGTCATCGAGGATCCTATACTTGGCCTTCACGTTCTATACGAGGGCAAACTACTTGCCAATGACCTTTGGATCCTCATACTTGGCCTTCTGGTAGTTGTATCTACGCGAGTAACGCATTTGGAGCTCTGGCTGGCGTTTGACGAAGTTGTGTGCCCAGAGCTTGCCGACAGGGGGCGCGTCGCGTTCGTGTAGCAGATGGTTGGCCATATCTTCCACACTACATAGCCTTGGTGGAAAAGATCGCGCACGTAGCTCAGTGATGTACTGAACAATGGCCTTCTCTTCGGAATCCGTGAGCCGGCGCGATTTGGGCGTGGTGTCGCGCTGTGCAGGGCGGCCAGCGCGTCGTCGTGTAAGAGTCATACGACTGACGTTGTAGTTCTTCGCTGCCTCTCGTAGGCTTAGATTTTCGTTATTTTCAAGAGCTTCAAGGGCTAAGATTACCCTCGCTTCCTTCGAGGGGGGAGACATGTTGGGTGGGTGAGGAAATTGGTGTTGAGTGTAGAGGTGGCGCGTCGCGTGGGAAAGTGGCCCATTCGCTTATATAGCCCACTCGCTTATAAATTACGTTATTCCTCAAGGACCTTATCCATACCACCGATCCTAGAACAGCGTGATAATGTCTCAACTAAGGCCTTCATTGCCTGTTGAGAAATACTCTACATTTCCCTCGTCTCAAGATTTAATGGGTGCGCAAAGATGGGTTTTCTTCTACTCTCATTTTAGCATTATGCCAGGTGGCAGTACTTACCAAAGCAGGGCAACTGGTTGGACTTCACCTTCGACACCTGGCATTAGATAGTTCACTTCAAGTTGTTTCTCAATATTCCCCCAGCTGAAGTACGGGTTTGTGCGTCCTTCCCAGCCAACACCCGTTCAGCGTCGCCGTGACACGTGGAAATATGCCAACAAAGCCCGCAAGATACAACAAAGGCCCTTACTACAATGCTGTCCAGTCCCTTTTGCTACACAGGTACGACTGCTTCCAGGGCCTGGCCAAGAATAAATACCACCATGCTCCCGAGATGGTGGCTAACTACATAAACGTTGTATACCTGGCTTCGCGCGGCCGAATCTTAGGTTTAACGCCCTCACAAACCCAACGATCCATAACCTTTGCAGTTCAACTTTGAGTTTTCTAAGAGGCAAAGGGCAGAAATACCATGTCGTACAGCGGAAGAAGGCCACTACGATCCTCGAGATGGCCGAGCGGCCTCTACGATGGCTACGACGCCGCTCGGGCATCATTATACGGACTTGGCGAGGGATACTCGTCCAGGCCTTCGTCATACAGGTATGTAAACTACCCTGTCAACGCGGGAACAGCAAAATAAGGGACACCATTTTCTAGACGCTAACTTGGTATTTCAACTCGGAACAGGGCATATGAGCCTCGTTCATATGACAACCGAGCCCCTTCACCTCAACGAGGCCGCTCAGGGTACGACGAGTACCATAGACCGGGCCGCGAGACAGACTTATCTTCAGGCTACGCGAGATTCTCCGCAGCATCTTACAGAAGCGATGCTACACTTCGTCCAACACGTCGGAAGTTGGTCCTGTCCCAGCTTCGAAGCGACAGGACCCCCACCCGAAGCGCTCTCAGGGATCCCAGTGGCGCCGACACTGGCCGTACCAATCCTTCTAGAAAGGTCAGCTTTTCCAAGGTGACCGAGTTAATCCCCTGCTCTTCATCCTACTCCACCTCTCCGAGAAGGTCATGGCGCTCAGAGCACAGGGGCCGCTTCGAATCTCCGCCGCCCTCGCCAACTGGAAGCTTTTCCGGTTGGGCACTCCGTCGCCGGCCGGGTTCTCAGCCCGGATATCGAGACGATCATGTTTCGTATATCCTATCACAACCCCTCTCAACCAGCAGAAGAAGCGAATACCGGGGAAGGCAATCATACCGGGGAGAAGGCAGCAGCACCGGAACCGGCTGGACATACTATGTCAACAATTTCCAGCCAACCTCCGCATACTCCGGGCGAGCAATCGCTGGAAGACAGCAAGTATTGACGTCTGATGGTCAACGGCCGCTGGAGTTCCGAACCGTTAGTGCGAGTGGCACTGTTGCGCCCGACGGTTCGACCATCATCAACCTGGCTCCGGTGCGTCGGTACTATTAACGGCCAGAGGGGTCTAGAGGGGGTTTGCGTTCCAATATACATGCTTTGTTTAACTACTGCATTTCCTTCTAAATGGAGTTTACGCGGTGTCAAACAACTCCACTCAGCAGAGCAGACACATTCAGGTGCTCAGGGGCTCAACATAACAAACTCATGGATGCACACAGTTAATGGCGGATAGAGCTCGCCTTTTCTAAAACTTAACCATAGCCTTGAATTCAGTATTCTTGCCACCTTCTCATTAGCTTCTTTTTCTCTGTTCAAAATGGTATCGTGTGTTGCAAGATGTGCTAACGTCTGCTCGGGACAGATCTGAGAGCGGAACCAGCCACAAGCTCCTTGGAGATCCAAATTAGCAAAACGACTGTCATATGCGAAAGACAATGTCACAAAGAAGATTGCAAAGGGAACCAAGTATGGAGATAGCACAGAGCTGAGATATTAGATTAACCCCGCTCTCTAACGAGCAGTGGAAGCGACCCATCTCTTTCTTCCCTAACAAAAAGCCATTTTCCCGCCTCCGAGGCCCTTTTCTCTTGTCTTAGTAGTAGTAAAAACACACAAAATTTCCCGCCAACGCCCACACAATGCAGCCCATAACCCGAGGTATCATTGTGGTCGAGAACCCCCATGTCCCAATCCCCTTAAAAACGCCTTTTCAAGAATGCCAACCCGCCAACCAACACCAAAGAAGAACGTAATGTAACAACATCCCCCTAGTTCCAAACACCGGAAACATTGGGCCGACTCATCAACATCATCTCCAACCCCTCCATCCTCCCTCTCAGCGCCGAGTTCTCGGTCTCCAGCCCGTGATTCCTGCGCTCCAGCTGGAGGATATACTCCGTCGCCTTGCTGAGGATCGTCGCCTTGTTGAGCTTGGCGCCATGCGCGAGCCCACCAAGACCCGTCTCGATCAGGTTGTCGTCGCCATCATCATACTCCTGCTGGCAGGCACCAGCGCCCTCGAGCATCTTGGTGCGCTGGGCCATGATGCGCAGCGAGGGGACGGCGTCGCGCAGCTGGGTGATCTTGTCGTTGAGGTTGGTGCGGTAGCGCTTCTCGATCATGTTGTGGGCGGTCTTCTTGGGGCCGAGCGCGGCATTCTCTTTAGGTTTGGAGGCGGAGGGGCGGCGCGCGGCGGCCTGGGTGGGGGAGGTGTGGGGGGCGACGGTTGCGGACTTGGCGGGGGGCTCGCCGTCGGACGAATCGCTGGTGGACTTGCGCTTGATGGCGCGGGAGGGGTACCGCTTGGCGGCGGGGTCGTTGGCGGGCATGGGCGCCGAGGGAGTCTGCAGGGGAGCCGCCATGGGGCCCGGTAGTTGTTGGTGGTTGGGGATGGTGGCCAGCATGACTTGTGGTGACTGGAACATGGTGGCTTGGTTGTTGAGGGGCGAGACGGCAAGGTCCATGGGGTTGATGGCCGGGCTTAATGGGCCGTTGGACGGCGGGCACGAGTTATAGTTGGGGCAGGCAAAGAGGTTCTCGGGCTCAGGGGAGAGCTCTGCGGAGTCCCACGATGTCCAGGCGTCGGTGGTGGGGAAGCCAAAGGAGCTCGCGGAGAGTGCTGGGGACAGCGGGGAGAGGGGAGAAGCTGCCGAGTCGGAGGTGAAGTCTGTGCCGAAGTCCTCAACCTGGTCGAAAACGGATATCGGAGAGAAGTCCGAGTATGTTTGCTTTGAGGATGTTAGCTCTGTGGTCCTGAGACTGGCAGTCAACGGTGCACGTGTCACTGAAAGCGGCACTGGACCGCCTCGCACCCCACGGGGAGAATAGGGGAAGGCAGGTCTTACCCCGCACAATGTGGTGTGCAAGAACAAACTCAAGAGGGGGCAGAGGGCAACTAACAAGCTGAGAAGCGTCAAAAGACGTTGCGTATGGGTCGAACGACATCGACGACTCAATGGCTGTGCCAGACATACCGGTCGGCTGACGATGGGGAGTGGCTTGACTTGTAAGGGGTAAATAATAAGGGCGGGTGGCGATGTCAGGTGTCAGCTGTGAACAGTGGCTCGGTGGGATGACTGTTCACAAAGTGTGGTGTGTGTGGTGTGTGTGGTGGGTGTGGTGGGAGTGTTGGATGTGGTGAGGTGAGGACCGTGGACGTGTTGATAGTGGTAGTCAGGTGTTGGCTGATGACGTTGCTGGATGTTTGATGAGGCTGGAAGCTGTGGTGATCCGATGTTGATGGCAGCAGGGGCGCCGGCTGTCTATTAAAAGAAGAGACGGCGGTGATGGCGTCGAACATGTCCGGCATCCCTCGGCTTCCATATGGAATTCGCAGTCTCGGCAGCGCGGTGTATGGTGGCACTACAGCGTCCTGGGACCGTTGAAAAATGTTAACAAACAGACCATTTATTTTCGAGTCGTACGAGAATGGACTGGGCCGGATATGCTGTCGAGACCGCCCGACCAGGCCCCCACGCAGATGCCCGCTGTGAGGCCGTTGGCCCTGTGGTGGGGACTCGGAGCCGCCCGCCCAGCACTCTCTCGAGTCTCTCAAACAGCCAAACTCAGCCTGGCTATCTCAACGCCAGCCGTTTTTGGTGCCCGAGTTCGCCCCACTTCTGCCGATCAACCGAGTGCCCTAACCCCTTGACAGCTCGCTTTCTCTCTTGGTGCGAGGCCGCCTCCTGCATGGAAAATCTAGAATGCCATGCAGCTCAGGAACCAGCATGGGGTGTTGGCCTTCCGCGCCCGAGTCTGAGGTTCTCGCGTCTCCACCGTTTCATCATCATCCATCCTCCTCCAGGGGATTTGTTCATGAGGTTCACATTTCTGACAGCTTCTCGGTTGGGTGCGCGGTGACCGCTGGATGGAAGGAGCCATGTCTGGGGATGGAATTGTTCGTTGTGTCTGTCGATGGGTCGATGCTGAAGCGACAACTTCATCGGACGTGCAACCGCAGAAATTACGTGGTACATGGCGGCATCATTCCGCTTGGCCTTCCCCATGTGAGTTCTGGTGTGGTGGACATTGAAGATGACGTTCCAACCCTCTGCTTGCTGCTGCTGCGTCCCTGTCCCTGGCCTCTCCTCGACATCGCTGCGAGATGCGCACTAACAGATTCTAGCGGGTGATGACGCACGCAGTGTTAGGCAGATCGCGGGCGTCGACCCGCAGGGCAGGGAGAAAGCGGGTTCGGCGGAGAAACGTTTGTTTCGTAGGGCAGAGGACGACGGCGCGGGATGGTGCAGTTGGCGCTCCCGCGAACCGATGAAGGGCGGGCGCCGGTTTTCTGGGACGACGCCAGATTCGTATCGGCCGAATTGGGCAACGGGTGGTCTGATGTCGGTCGAGACCACCAGCCGGCCACTTGACCCACAAAACGCGTGACCGGGAGACTCCGCTGGAATAATGCTAGCACACAGGTATTTTGCGCCAGGCAGCAGCAGGGCCAGTACCTGTCAAGCAATCGCGAGAAATTATCGTGAACGGCAGATTCTGGAAATTCTCGTCGTGCGTGCTGGTCCTCAAAACAGCCTGCGGCGCCCTCCAACCGCACGATTGTCGACAACTTACTTTGCTTCCGTCTTGTCTCGTCTCCCGCCGTCGGCCGTCGCCTGGCTGCCCGTGGGCGCACCCGGCTTTCTTTCGGTGACTCAGCCCATTTTTCTGCCTTCCGGTCCCTCGTCCACGAACTCTTGCTCGCTTCCCTCCTCACCTCCCTCCTCACCTCCCCCCCCTTCCGCGTTTCACTCCCGATCCCCCGCTCCCGGCAGGGGAACCACGGAGTCTGACCGAGACCCGCCGATACTGCTCCACATCGGCCCGCTCGATCGTTCGGTTTCAACGGCAAGCCCCCGGGACGGCTCCAACCTGCTCCAATACTGTCCCCGTAATTCCCTCAAAACCCATTCCCGGCCTCGGTTCGCCTGCCCAGAAGTTCAGTTGCCTATTTCAAGGCAAGTCTCCGCCAATAACGGGGCACGGACGCCGCCCCGGATCGCACGATTTTGTTCAAAATATCGAGCTTGCCTCCTCCCAACGTCCCAGTAGTGGACTCGCTGGTGGACTGCGGCAGAGATTTCTTGCAACCCTTCATCTTCATCGACTCGAGCAGGGCCAGGGTCGATCGGATTTCAGGCACGCTGCCTGCCTGGCGATTCGGATCGGCAAATAAAGTTGAATCCAGGGGCCCGAGGGACGATGGCAAACTTTGAAGGTGGGGTTCCCAAGCCACCGGACTTCGACACTTGTGCACTTGTGCAAAGCTATGACGGAATTCAAGACCCAGGGCCCTGGAATGGGTAACCTTGTTTGATCCGCCATCTCCTTCAACCGTCTTCCCCCGGTAATTCTCGCCGGCCGTTGCAGTTGACACCCTGGCCAAATCCACCCTCCGGATCCTCTGGTCCTCTTGAAGGTCGGTTGCTGACTGTGATCCTGTGTCCGTTCTCTGTGAAGTTCTTGAAGGTGGTGAGGCCAAACTTCTTGTTGTGAAGATAGAGGGTGGTGGCTTCCAGTCAAAGTGACTGTGACAGGCCAGGGCGTGTACTCTCGAAGGCAAAGTTCGAGGGATAATCGTTTGCAAGATGGAGCCCTTCAAGCCCCGAGTCTCACATCATGAAGTTGGGAAAGCCAGTTCATGAAGCCCTAGATGATGAAATTAACCTGCAATTCGCATGCTCAGCCTCTTATAAAGTATTCCTTGAGGAAGATTCTCAGAAATAGAAGCCCTCAAGGCCGTTATGCCTCGGCGACTGAGGCTTGCTGTAACCAGCATCCAAGGTGCTCCTCCTGCCCAGGTGCTCGACTTGCGTACACTCCTTGTTGGGCCTGTTGTGGTGCACTTTGCCGTCGAGGGTCTGCAGTCGCCTTGGAGCACGGTACTTTCGTGGTACGAATAGCTTCCCTAGCCTTCTCACACAGAGTAACTCTGACAATGAGGTGGACGCTGTGTCTTAGGGTCATCGTGGGTCTTTGGAGGCGGGTGAGTACTCTACAAGTAGTTGAACCTGGACGGACAGTCCTCGCTTGAGACGGAAGAGACCCGGGCCAGTTCTGGGAATGGAGCGGGACTGGCTAGACGGGAGTGGAAGTAGACCGGACTCAATGGAGGAATGTGTAGTTTCTTTTGTCCCGCCCGGGGAAACTAGGGGACCACCATGTGCCACAGTGTGGTTCCTGTCATGCCTTATCTTCCATCTAACTCGTCCCTAAAGTAAAAGTCGCTTTGCTGAATGAAAATATGTACAAATAATCAATGGTAACGTAAATGTGATTTTGGCCAAGATAAACATCATTGGGAGATCGCACGTCCAAGCCGCTGGCCCCCCACTAATACCGTGCAGGTGTGGCATCCATCTCGACAGGCGCCATCGTGGGTTGTTGGGCTGGTTGTCCGTTCTGCATTGGGCTTCCTCCAAGTTCGGCGTGCTGGCGTTCGGGGTAAAGCTCGGCTGGTGGCAGCTTATTAGACCCGGGGAGCTCCGTTGTCCCCATATCACGAGGCTTTGATGAGGGTACTGCGGCGTAGTATCCGCCTCCGTGGTCGCTGTTCGGGGTCGAGCCCACATCCTGTTGTCGCTTCCGCCGCCGCATGAAGAACCAGGCTGCGGCGGCAATAAGCGCCAACCCGGCAACGCCTCCCACCACGCCTCCGGCTATTGCGCCTACAGGGGTGCTGGGTTCGGGGGCGGCTGTTGGGTCAGGGGACGGTGCCGGATCTTGGAGCATTTGTTAGTCTCGCTGAACTGACGGTTACCAGGCAAACGGAAGAGCAACACGTACTTGCGGACTTGAACAGTTGCTGTACTTCGTCCGAAGACCACTGGACGGCGTCAAAGGATCTATGTCGGTCAGCCATGCACAATCCTCGTGGGAGAATGGCTACACATACCCATCACTGTAGAAGCTCTTGAGCTTGGCAGGTCTCTCGTACGTCGCAGCCTTGGGGTCGAATGAGTCTTTCCACTTCAGCTCAGTCATGTCAAACAGCAACAGCCCCTGTGGAGCGGGATCCCGCCTCGTCCATGCCCCGTCTGTGCCACCGATGCTCAGCATTTGTCGGTTGCCAACGGACACGCAGCTCGCATGTCTCCTCTTGCCGGCAGGCGAATCTGGGGCTTTGGTCCAGACAAACCCCGGCAAGCTCAGGATGTAGGCATCTTCGTAGATGTACTGGTCCCGCTGGTTTGAACCTCCACTCATGAAACTTGGTTCGTTAGCAAGTCAAGTCAAGAAATCGGAGCGTTGTGTTCGTAAAAGAACTTACATCTCATATCCGCCGTCCGAACTCCGGAAGCCCGTCACGCAAAGATGAACCCGCGGGGATGGGGGGATGTCGCCCGTCGCGATCTGCCAGTACCTTTGCTTGGTCTCAGGATCGAAGAAGCTCAGGTTGCGGAAGTCGTATGGCAAAGCGCCGCCCCAGTCTGGATCACCCACAACGGAAAGGGCCGATCCGCCTAGAACCATGACGATCCCGTTGGGCCCAAAAGTCGGGACGTAGTGGGCTGAGGCGCCAGCCAACGTGTCGAATGGGCTGAAGTTTGCTGTTCCGTTCGACCAGACTCTTGTCTTCATATCGAAAGCCACCATCCCGGGAATCACCTGATTCCGAGTTCTGCGAAACTTTGTCCATCCCGTCGACACCCCACCAATTGCAAACCCGGTGGTGTTTGTGTTTGCAAAGGCGATATACTCGGCTTGCTCAAGGTCGTCGAATCCTGCTACGTTCGAAGGGGGCACGGACTTCCAAGTCCCGGCGCCTTTGCCGTCGGGTGTGAACTTCCAGAGCGCGTTTTTCGTCATGTTGTAGCCGAACAGCCACTTGCCGCCCCAAACGTAGAAGACGCCCTCTTCACTGTCGGTCCAGATGGCTTGGTTGGCTTTGGATGCCCAGGGCCTCTCGATCATTTGGAATTCGACGTCGCTGGTGCTCCATGACTTGGAAATGTCGATGGAAAGGGTTGAGTTTACTGCATTACATGAACGTTAGCGCTGTGCAAAGCAAGTCCCCTGGCTCGTGGCTTGGTACGGTCCAGGCCGGCGCGTTTGCGCCAGAGCCCGACTCTCAAGAGGATGAGGAGGCGGTGGCTCACCTTGATTTGTCTGGCGCTTCGCAATTTTTCCGTCCGTCAGCTGTGAAAGCTCTCCTCCGTCAATGTACACATAGTTGCCGATGACGGTTGCTTCGCAGAAAAAGTTAGCACAGCTTCAGACCTCGAGTCGACTTGTCCAAACCAACCTGACGTCTGCCCTCTGCGGACAAAGTCCTCTTTTGACGGCACATCAGACAGCGCTGCCGCAAGCGCAACCCATCCCAGGCCCAGAATGGCCACCAGCTTTGACGCCGACCACATCACAGCAAGCTCCTTAAAGAAATGTCGTTGTGGGACCTTAATTCAACAAGCCATCGGGCGCTTGCGTCACAAGGGCGGCCAGGAGACTCCTAAACCAGCGGATCTAGCGCGGTCGTCGCAACAACGCGTCCAGGGAAAGGGATTGTCGGGATGCTGTTGACGAGGAAGGCTGCGGGGAACCGCGCAGATTTGCGAAAGGAGAGACATGGCACAGGCCATTGCCGACGTTGCCGTCAAAATCCTGTTTAAGGCTTGCGCAACGTCAGAGTACGACGGATCTGCGCCGCTGCAGCCTTTGGATAGGCCCCGCGACTATTCTTGGCGTCTGGGGGCGCGATCCTCCAGACCAAGATAGTAAAACGACCAGCCGATTGGAAAGTTAACATGAGGCTGTGCCACTGACGAGAAGTTCAACAAGGGAACACTCAACCTTGTCTGGCTGAGAAATGCTCCAGGCCGACTGGTTCTTCACTTTGACTTTGCGGGAGTAGCCGAGCTGACGTTGAGGTGTTGGAGGCTGAAAGGGTAAAGAGGAAGCAGATTGCAGGGGAAGCTAGTGAGACGCTAAAAGTGCCGTGCAGGGTGGCAGCGCCACTCCCGAACCTTCTCCATCTCTGACAAGTGCCCGCCATCCCCAAGCCACAACCGTTGTGCATGTCCAGCCCCAGCCCCGGGTGAGTGGCGCACCCGGCTTTCTCTCCTGAGAAAATGATACTAGAGAAGAGATAGGCAAGAAAGCAAACATACCAAGTGCTCGGTTAATTGGTTTTTGCTGTGTCCCAAAATCCAAGACATTGAACTTTTTTCATTGTGCAACAGTAACGCAACCGAAGGTTCCCTCGGCAGCAGTGAACCAGGGTTGGGGTTGTCCCTGGCTCCCTTCAGACCCCGAATCTGGCTCTCAGAGAACTCAGGGGGTGAGAAAGAAGATTCTCGTCATAGTGGGAATCGCATTGACGATTGTTCTGTTTTTCACCTTTCAGGTTGAGAACATTGAACCCAACTGGGGTCAAAGGGCCACGGGCAAAAGCAACTTACATCACAGATGTTCGATGGAACTCAAGTTGATGGGACTCAAACCACCAAGAACCAACAAGACCCTGAATGATGGACTGAAAACCCTTATTTTACAGTGGTTCAAGATGTGATGGAGCAGTAGGCAGATGGTGGGAACAGGTGAGAGGTAAAAGGTAAACAGTGTAGTTTGGAACATGAGCAAAGCACACTCGTGGTTATTGTGTTCTCAACCATCCATGATATGTCCCGGACTATCTGTTTGTGTTGTATTCAGCTGTTGGTAATGCTCCCAGATATGGGCATTAACCACTGGCATAATCCGGGTCTGAACAAATGTTTTGTTTAAATCTGAACTCGGCCTGTAAGATAAGGCAATAGATGAACGGTGCCAGCAAAGCTCCCGCATCCATGTGGAACTGCTAACATGTTCTGGTGCACGCAGCTCCTCAAAGCTCATGCCTCCCGGCTTGGTTTCGGCAGTGTTGCAAAAATTGTTGCAAAGGTTCTGGGCTGGCACATACAGGTTCTAAGCCAAATAAATCCCAGATGATAATTTAGTACTCTTACCTGCAAAGTAAGTTTGCCCACATCAAAACCAAACTCGCTGGCAACAACTTCCCAATGTCATGGCGTCACCCAAGGAAGACAACTCGAGCAGCCCGTTGAAGGCGCGGCTAGCGAACAGCCTCGTGGTCCGTGCAGCCAGAGCTGCCTCCAACGCGGCCGCCACAGCAAGTGCCGCGTTGGCCGACAGCGCAATCCAGACTTTTACCACCCCAACCACCAGTCAAACAGAACTTGAGCAAAGTTCCCGACTCCAAGACTATCGTCAACTCACCACCAACGACGACCATGCTTGCGGCATCGCCAGAACTTCAGAGGCTCGATCGGCCTCGACCCAAAGCAACTCCGACCTGGGCGGATCTGACACGTTTGATGAGATTGACACAGAGGATCTGACTCCTGAAGACAGACAGAGGCATAAGGAGATGCTGCGTAAGCGACGGGAAGTTCAGAAACTCAACAACGCCATCGACTTGCTCGACGATGCGTTTGTCTCGACGCTCATTGCCCAGGGGCAGGGAGCCCAAGATGACACTTTACAACGGCAGGCCAAGGAGATTCTGGGGAACTTGAGTCGACTCAGAAACAGAAAGGCTCCATTGAAGCGGGCTTTGGATTAGGTAGTTGAGCATCTCAACTTGGCCTGAGCACCATCTTTCAAGTTGGTCCAGCGGTCTAACCGGGCAGAAGACGGCGGCACCGCAAGCGACAACAGCGCTGGATCAACAACGATGTTGGGATCAACAACAATAGCCTCAGACTCAAGCAAGTCGTCATTCACGTAGGCGAGTCGGCGACGCAAAGCTCAAAAGGCCACTTTTCGCGGCGTGCTGAGCAAGAGAAGGACAAATGTTTTTAGAACGTGGAGTGAGACGGGAAAATTTGACGGGCGAGAGGGGGTGGGGTTATAGTCCTGGAACCTTGAGCCCATTACGCAATATTTTTGAACTGGCAAGCGGTGGTGGAAGACTCCTTCTACCTCCCGTTGCTGATCAATCTCAAAAAGCAACTGCCTCCCTCCCTTTTTAAGTTTCACATTTGCCCTCGGGAAAGTGCCATGACAACCCTGTTCCAGCTGTGACCCCAAACTCGTGTCACCCTTTCGTGCCTGGCGTTTACCCCAGTCCACACCCCCTCCCCCCACTGCCATGCCACCGCATCACCTCCCCTCCCACCCCATCGGCATCGCCATCCCCATCTGCTTCGGCGCCGCCTCCACAAATCCATTCTTCGCATACAGCTTCCTCCCCGGCCCGTCCGCAAACAGCGTCACATACGCCCCCTTCCCCTCCTTCGGCGCGTTCTCCTTGATGTACCCCAACAAGTGCTTCAGCACTGCCTCGCCCAACCCCTTACGCTGGTGGTCCGGCAGGACGGCCATGTCAGCGATGTGAAAGTACCAACCCCCGTCGCCGATGATGCGGCCCATTCCGACGATCGTGCTTTCCGCGTCGCTGTCGCTCTCGCGCTCGGGCGGGGTGAAGCGGATGTAGCAGCCGTGCCAGCTGCCTTTGGCGACGGGTGCGGCTTGTGCGGGTGTTTTGGGGGTGAGGCCCGAGGCGGCACGCAGGTGGAGGTAGTCTGGGATTGGTGGGTATCCGGGATGGAGGGTGTAGCCCTTTGGGAGGACCGGCTCCAGCGACGGGGAAGGAGTGGGGATGGGTGGTGTTGTGGTGGCCATGGTTGGTGGGCTGGTTGCTGATCAACTTGTGAAATTGGTTGCTTCGATCGTCACTCTTGCCATCGTTAAAAAGAAAGATAGCTGCGATCAATATTCAGGCAGCAACCACCTCACCGCCGCCCCCCGTGAGTCAGACCGGGGTCGTCTCCGTGTCGGCTCCGATTAAGTGGGGCACCCCCGCATCATCTTGCCGAAACAGGCAGGTCGGCTCCGGACCCGGCGCCGCACCACCGCCGATATCACCGAGACAGGGGTACCTTGCCGAAGATTGAACAGAGGAAACATTAAGTCAAGAATTTCGGTTTCTTGTTTTTTACCTCCCTACTTCTATCCCTGCAAGAATTGGGAAAAAGAATCATTAACAAGCTTGCTGTGTCCCGAGCTAAAGAGAGTTGTTGATTCCAACCTGGCTAAGAAATGAGAATTAATCCCTCAAAATCTTCATTAACACCACAGATTTCCGCCTCCAGAGGCTCCGGCGTCTGGAACTTAACCACCTTGATCTGCCTCTCCGGGGTTGTAGGCCGGACCGGGGATGGTGAGCGTGAGGGAGTAGGCTTGTCGACTGGGTCCGGGGGCGGACTTTTATACCATGGGCGCGGCCTTTTCCACGATTGATGTGCCCCCTCGTACTGTCCGTAGCCCGTGAGCTCGTAAGAATCGGGCTCATCTGGTACCGGAGTCACCCCTACCTCCAGGTCTTCCAATGTCTTCTGACAAAAGTCGGTTGTTGGGAGTTGTTTGAGCCACAGATGGACTTCAAACATATCCGAATTTTGCTCCGGCTCGGCCCAGAGGCCGGAAAATTCTCCGAGGAGGGGAGGCTCTGCGGGGGATTCGTCCTTGACACTGTGTTCTATGCCATTACCAATGACCATGTTACTCGAAACTTCGTTTATCGAGCTGGAATCCATGTTGTCAGTATCTGTAGTGTCGCTAACACTTACCTGAAGAGTCCTTGATGGCGTTTGCTGCGAGATACTTTGACAGCGAGCAACTGACAGCCATGGCAGATTTTCCCTGTTTTATATTCTAACTACAGAGAGAGGTTGCCCTTGATTGTCTTTGTTGCACCATTCCGGTTGCCGAACAAGAGTTTACCATTGACTTGTACGGGGGATGGACAAAGCGCGCAAGTGTCACAATGCCCACTTTCGAGAAATGGGAGAATGCAATCATCTTCGAGGAACAAAGATGCTGTATCAAAGGACAATGGCCCCGGGGACACGGTGGCTGAGCGAGTAAAGCGAGCCTGGGCTTCTTGAATGGGAAAAGAGTGTCTTTTTATGGCAACGAAAACTAACGTGATCCACCATCGACGACCCGGACACTTTTTCCCCCACCATAACCACCCAACTTCAAGACGCGTTTTCTCTACGACGATAATATCCGACTATATTGCAGAAAACAGAGTTCTTCTCGCAATTAATGCGATTCGATCAAAACCGTGTTTAAGCATCCGACGCGCCGCAGCTATTTACGATATGTGCACCGCGTTTCCGAAGCAGGAGATTGGCCATATCACCCACGTCGACAATCCGGGGCGGAAACCCTCGCGAATCTCGGTCGAGGATATATTGAACAATCACCTCCTCTTCTATCTTCGTCAAATTTGAACGAGCGTTGTAGCTGTCGGACGTCCAGAGCTAAAGACGCATTTCAATCGCGTCTACAACTACTAGAGAGGCCTCTGCAAAGATCCTACAATTATTGAGCCATGGTTCCGACTGGTGGCCAATATACGAGCGAAATACGGTATCCTCGACTGCGACTTCTATAACTTCGATGAGACTAGCTTTATAATAGGTAAAATACGGCCTAGGATGGTAGTTACGCGCTCCGATCGGGTTGGAAAACCAAAGGCTATTTAGCCTAGGAATTGAGAATAGGCGACAGCGATTTGCAGTATCGCTAGCGATAGTTAGCTATATAGTACTACGTTTCTTGGTAGTTCAGGGCCGTTTCTACCTCGCTAGCTGGTACTCCAAATACCAGATTCCTGACGACTGGGCTGTCAAGACAACTGTAACGGGCTGAGCCCCGTTGACAGCCTCGGAGACTCTCGGCCAACGACCATTACTCTCGGCCAACGACCATTACTCTCGGCCAACGATCATTCTCGACCATTCTCGATCATGACCCAGCACACTGGTCTATCAGCGCCATAGTCCAACTGGTGTCAGGGTAGGTATGGCGTGCTGGTGGACTATCAGTCACTCTCGGCTATGATCGGCAGCAGGCACCGTCAGGGCCCAGCGCCTTGGTCCATCAACGCCATGACCCGTCAGTGCCCATACGACCTCCATCACCATTACGCATTCCCTGATGCGGATGACATACCATGGCACGCGTTCTCCCTCTGGTCATAAGAACAAGGTCGCCTCGTAGGAACAGTTACTTTCCTTTCTCTTCTTTCTTCAAGTTTAGTGTACTCGTAGAGTCGTCATCAGCTAGTTGCAATACACTTGTTGAGACCGTTACACATTCAGAGCCGCCTTCTACCGAACTTTCACTAAAAGAAAACGTTCTTAGAGGCTGTCGGGGGGCTGGAATTATTCCCTATAATCTACAGGTTATACTTTCGAAGCTGGATGTCAGGTTGCGGACGCCAACACCCCCTAGGACTCCTAATAGGCCACCTTCGCCTTGGGTCTCCAAGACACCCTAGACCACCAACGAAGCCCTCTCGTAGTCTACACTCATCAAGGGTCGAATTGCTAGACACCAGGGCAGCTCTTAAACTCCGATTTTAACCGCTGTCGACCAGCTTTCGAAAGGAATGCAAGCGGTTTCCTCTCGGGTACTTCTATTAGAGGCCGAGGTACGGACACTGCAAGCGGCCAACGAAGCACTTTCTAAACGCCGGAGGGCCAAGAGAACGCGGCTTCAGGATGGAGGGGCTATCAACGGAAGCCAGGCCAGGGAAATAATGGCAGAGAAGGGTGTGATTGAAGAAGAAGGACGCGTCGAGGGGGAAAACGAGGGGTCGTCAAAAAGGCTTCGGACAGCTTCGCGGCTCTGTGGCATCTGCCGCAAGCCTGGCCACAATGCAAGGCTATGCCCGGAGGCTGGAGAAACAGATAGTTTAAGCGAATCTAAGTAGTTGCAATTGATTTGATAGGTTTTCGGTGGACTTTTGGCACTTTGTAAGAGTAAGGGCTAGAAAAGTGTCCGGGTCGATGGGGCGTCCGGGTCGATGCTGGATCACATTATCGGTTTGTTCGATCAAACTTTATTTCTTTGGCAGCTTCAGCCAGTGTAAGTATCTCGGACTTCGTGATGTCCACTGCGCTAAAACGAATCCCAACCCCGTTTTCAGCAAAAGGCGGACCTCTTTGCATAGCGAACGCAGCCCCTGTGACGCGAACACCTTGCTCCCACAAGGACGGGTCGCTCTTCAACTGTTGAAAAGAAGAAAGGCTCGACTGTGTGAATTTTGTCCACTGTCTCCTCCCCAACCGTATCTCCAGTGTCTAGAACTATAAAAACCAACGCACCCCCCCCCCTTTCTAACTTTTCGATAATATTTGTTGTTCAGCCGTGGACAAGGTAGACTATTCCGTCTGTCTCAAACAAGACGGTTGTTGAGAAGTACCACTGAAGGTATTCCCCGTTGACAATCTCGCGTGGACAATAGACGCTGGTGTGATCAGCAGGGTCATCTGACCGTGATCGGAATGCGGTTGGGTCAGACCAGACCGCGGTAGTTTTCCACAACAAGACAAGGGAGACTAGGGCCGTTGGCATTTATTCTCGCTAGTAGGAGCTGTGCGGCCGCGGGTTAAAGAAGGTATTCTTGGCGGCCACAGTTGTGTGCCCGGCGGTAATGGCGTTGATGATATTAATATGGCGTGGTGCTAGTTACTCAAAACAATAATTGGTAAAAGGAAAGGAGAATTCACCACCTGAAGAAGCGAAAACCATTGCCTAGGCGGTATTGATGCATAGAGCGGTAACCTATTTTGACACGCCTTCCCACAACGATTAGGCGCTCGCCTTGGGGATGACCCTGCAGACTTCTGACTACTGCGGATGGTGATGTAAGTCGCAGGGGTCCGCCCTAAAGCGATCCCCAACCTGTTCCCGGTGAAGAGCGGATCGGCCCACGTTGCCTTCCAGGCGGCTTCGGCGTGGAAGTGGTAGCTGCCAAACCTCCACTCAATCTCGATACAGTCTCTATGGCATGGGATTTGGCATCTTCCGTCTGGAAGATAAACTTTCGCTGGAAATATGCCTGTAAACAGTCGGCAATGTTCCTCGTCGGAGCTTCAGTACCACCGCGGCTCTCCGGCATTGTCCGCTGGCAAGGCCATTAACCGTAAGACTCGAGGCCTTCTTGTGGTAATAATGTCGGGGGCAGCCCAAACACAGACAATCCAGGACATTATGGAGTTCCTTGCCAGAGGACGGCGGTTAATAATCTGTGTAATAGTGTCCTTGAATCCCAGAGACCAAAGGACCTGTGATCTAGGGTAATGCAATTGTATATATCAATCAAGATATATGCAAGTGGCTGGGAGTGTGAAGCAAATCAAATTTGGAGTCTTCTTCCCAACTTGACCATACCTCCACTCGAAATAGACGCACTTTGGGCGAAAGCAAAGTTGGCTAACCAAGAAAGAGGTAGGAAGAACGCAACTGAATTCTGATATGATACCGTACACAAACTAAAAACAGAAAAACAGATACGTTCACAAAAGGCATATGATACAAATGTTAACAAGGCTGTTCCAATCTCTCCAAGATCCGCCGTCCTGTTCTCAGACATCGCAGGGGTCCGCGGAGGACCATCCTGCGACACCGGTAGTCGGGAGCCCCGCGTGTCCCTCAAACAGCGGTAGCTGCCGAACCGCCATTCCATGATACTTATCGCCCAACCCCGAACTAGGGGAATAACTTCCTCCACCTCGTAAAAGAAGTGGCTTTGGAATAGCTGCCTCAAACTGTCCGTGTTCACCAGGTCGACCGGCCCGGAGACCGTCAAGACCCTGATGAGATATTCAGGAACTTCAGGGCGGGGATTACGCTGGCGCAGTTTCTGGCGTGGAACCCGGCTGTGAGTAGTGACTGTGTGACGAATTATTGGCTGGGGGAGGCGTATTGTGTTGGGGTTGGGGCTTAGGGAGGAGGGGGGGATTATTAATGCTGCTAGGTGCTAGTGAGGTAGTAACAAGTTTGACCGTACGGGGGGGAGTATATGGACAAGAGTCGGCTGCGGAAGTTGGCTGTCTACTCTTCTGTGCCTGTTGGTAGCTGTGAGGGTGTCGCCCCGTCGTTCCTTGAATTTGATATTCGACTCTAATTACTTTGCCGGTCAGACTTGTTGATTCAGGACATTGCCTTGGTAGGTAATCTGATCCTCATACCATATAGTCATCCAGGTCCTGCTCCCTCTCATCCAGAAACTCAAATGCTTGCCACTCCATGTTGTCCCCGTCTCCGCCCACGAGATCCTCAAACGCCCTAATGACTTCGTCGTCTGGCCTCCAGTCCTCACCGACCTGCCACGTCACTTTTCCTTTCCCCTCTCCTCCAACGACAGGCGCCTCGTATTTCAAACCCCAACGGAACAGAACCGTCTGGTTTTCAGCTTCAGTAGGAGGCACCTCATCACTCCTTTCATACTCGTTCTCCCGCTCCTTGGAGGGCCGCCACATAAGCCACGTAAACAGTTCGGCGTCCTGAAGACAGGGCATCTTTTGGCGTTGCAGAGACGAGGCAAACGCCAAGAGCAACGGGTTGATGCGCTCCGCGATGGGGCGCGTGCGGAACATGTCGGGCTGGCGGAGGTCGTATAGGTCCGGTCCCTGGCCCCAGTACTTGTCCTCGTCGTCCTCCATCAGCTTGTGCGTCTCGTCGTCGTCCTCCTGGCCGGGCGGGTAGTGCTCCTCGCTCGTGATGGCGAACCCCGTCGGGTAGGGATCTTCCCCTCGCGGGCCGGAAAAGTACCAGCTGCCGTTGGGAGCGCACGGGTAGAATTCTACGCTTAGATGCCGCATGCGTGACCATCCCAAAGCGTCGCCACCGGAAGGGAAGAGATCGGGCGTGATGCGCGCGCGGATGTCCATTTCCTCCAGGCGACTTCCCAGGTCCCGCAGTCCAAGCGACACAGGGTCCATGTCATCGAATTCGTTGGTTGACGACGCACCATCGACAAGGTCAGGCATCTGCACCGCCTGGTCTGTCTCGTCCCCAAGGATGCCGGGCCTCCAGAACCAGAGACGGGCTTTGGTGAGGGAGGAGGATAGCAAGGGCATGGCGCGGCGCACAGCCCGCGCAAACTCCGCGCGGTCATCGCGCCAGGGGCCTTCCCAGATGCGGGTAATGATGCGCAGCGCCTTGGAGGTGAAGGCAACGGGGAGGCGCTCCCAGAGCCACGGACAGTCCAGCCCGCGCAGGGTAGGGAGGCGGGCGGCGAGGTCGATCGGCGTGCGCAAGGAGACAGGCCTCGTGTACATCTGTTCTGAGAGCGAGCCGCTCGGGGGGCGAGTCGTCGGGGAAGATGCCCAGTTGGGTGGCGTGGTTGAGGAGGGGCAGGCTGTCCGG
This sequence comes from Chloridium humicola, assembly GCA_027569505.1. Classification (NCBI taxonomy): domain Eukaryota; kingdom Fungi; phylum Ascomycota; class Sordariomycetes; order Chaetosphaeriales; family Chaetosphaeriaceae; genus Chloridium; species Chloridium humicola. The sequence goes on from JAPDFF010000019.1 coordinate 175,291, forward strand.
GTTCTGAACAGTGAGGCGGCGATTGTGGAAGAGCCGGTGCAAGCAGTTGAGAGGGGGGTCGATTTCGGATACCTGGCTGGGGGTCAAATAACTGGTTGCCAACCTGGATGACGGGCTGAAGACCTCCATCTGGACCAGGGCGGATGAAGGGGGGCTCGTCCAGGGACTGTTTGGCGGCCATGTCCTCGAGGTCGTGCAGCGCGTTGAAAAAGGCGTGTACTTGGGCTGAAAAGTGGCTGTTGACGGCCTCGAAGTCGGCGGCCGGCTCCCTGCACGGGAGGGGCGTGCCAGGCGCGTGGAGGAGCAGAGGCAGATCCGCGTCGAGTACGCACATGCCATAGCCAACGTAGACGCTCCTGGGCGGCTCGCTCGCATTATAGGGCCGGATGACCTCCAGGAGGCGATTAAGGATGGCGTCTTTGGACGGCGGCGTGACTGCCTGGATGTGATGGGACGCCATTGTAACGATTGTCTCGCGATGGCTGGGAATTAGGTGTGGGGTGATAAAGGCAAGTTCTTCGAGCAGCCCCAGAAATTGCAACGGTTTAATTTATATGTCATCCGGAACCTTGGAAGTGCTAGGTTCAAGTGGGGCGCCGCTGTATTCTTGCCCAATTACCCAACAGCTTAAGTCCCGAAACACTACCTTCTCCCGGAATGACGATAGCTTTTGATCTTGTTCACTCGTCGTTGTTCCAAGGGCACAGTTTCTTCTCTGCAAAGCTATCAGTTCTAAACCCCTTTGAGCAGACAGAGAACCTTTATTGCTTATGAGCAAACTGAACTAATATGATTTCTTGAGAAGAAAGGGATAACAGCATGATTCGTCTCTTCAAGCATCCCCTCGAGCGGCTCGTTACTCGGCCTGGTTGCTACCAATCTTATTAATTACCAACATTGAGAGCGGGGGCCCGAAAGCTGAGTAGTGTATTGAGAATGCCCGCTGACGATTTAATTACAGATTTGGTACAACATCCGGTCACATCCCGCACCCAGCCTTCTGGCGAGAGCATTCAGCACACTGCACCAACTCTGTTATTACAAAAGTAAAAGTACATGTGCCTCCTATTCCAACAATTTGGCCACATCCGGCCCATTTAAACCTCCGCTCAACCCTCCTCTTCCATGGTGCCTTCGTTGAGGCCACACCTAAGGCAGCTCCCATATGTCACACGGGTCGTGACTAAACCAAGTGCTCACCCCCCGGGCCTGCATACCCGCGTCGCGCTCGATGGCTTCCTACGCCATATTAGCTTGGCAGCGGTAGCTGCCAAAATGAAAATCGACTGTATTCGTGGTCCGGCCGACACCCCAGGGCGAAATCTCGGCCAGGTCAAAGAAGAATATGCCACGAAGAAACCGATCGAGGTATTTCACATTGACAATGTCTGGCGGCCCAGATATTGTCAGCACACGCGTGTGGTTCTCAGGTGCGTTGGGCCGCGCCACTTTGGTTCTGTTGTACCGAACGAGTCCGCGGTAGCCACGGATCACGAGGCACGTGTTGCCAGGCGTATTATAACGCAAAAGCAATCGTCTAGCACCCTCTGGCGTGAAGAAGGTAATCTTTGCTGCCGATGTAGTGTGGTTCCCTTGCGGTTGGTTGATGACCGTCTGCCAGATGCGGCCGACATTTCGGATGCTCCTGAGGAGCTCCCTGTACGTGAGGTCTGGCGGCAAACCTGTTACCCACAGGGAGCAGTTTTCGTGCTCGGGGATGTCGGCGGGCAGGTTGCTAAACCTGGTGGGGTCCCCTTGGTAATTCACTGACACGCCGACACGAATTCGACTGATGATGTCATCAGTAGGTGGGTTTTGACGCCTCTTTCTAACATCATCAAATAGTGCCTGCATTGGCTTAACCGGAGTTCTCTTTAGCTTGACCTCCTGCTCTGACTCTTTTGCAACAGGAATGGCGGGGGCAGACTTTGTGATGCCATGGTTGTTTTGTCCAAGACGGGGAGTATTGTTTTGGTTGTGGTAGAACCGGTGTTCCCGGTCGAAGCGAAGATAGTGACGGGGCTGGTTGAGGCGAGGAGGGATCTGGCCGAGGAGAGGATAGGCTCGAAAATGACGAGGATTCTCGGACTGGTGCTGGTCACGAATCTTCATGCTCTCAGAGCTCCGGCTGCTGGTTGTTGCCATGCTTGGTCTCGCATTAGACCCATCCGGTTTGGTGCACAATTCACCAGCATTATCAGCATTCCTGGATCGGAGAGGCGTCGAGGATGCCGCAAAGCCCAAACCTTCCTGACCTTGAGCTTCGCGGCAAATCATTGATAAGCCCTGGTTTTCATCGTTCCTTGATTGAGGGTACGCTTGTTTGGCCTGAGTGACGGGGCTCTGGTGGCTATTGCGCCACGGCTGGTTCAACTGGCGCGGCTGGTTCGGCCAATGTGCGTACTGTAAAGGTAAATACGATTAGCCATCAGAAACAATCCGACCCGGACATCCGCAAGCGCGGGGGGTGTAATTGCAGCCACTCACCATTGTGGGCAATTGTGCCGTGGGGTTTGGAGCTGCAGGCGCTCTCGCCATTCTGAACGGCGGCGGGTTCGTCCTCTGTGTGGGATTTCCTTGCTGGTTCTGCCCACCCACGGCGGGTTCAGGCTGGCGAGGTTGCTGAGGACCCCTCTCGGCGGATGAGCGCGAGGACTCGGGATCGGCTCCCTCGCCGGCGGCACCCCAAGGGTTTCGATTCTGCCAGGGGTGTGACATTGCACTTTTTCTTTTGCAGTGCTGGTTCGATGAAGCGACTGAACTAGTAAGGGACTCACAGCGACTGGAAAATGACCACACCTTTTCTTCAGCGGCCGATTCAATTCTCAAGCACAATGATCGAGATTGAGGCGCGAAAATATTTCGTCTCTTTCTCAGCGCAAGAGATTCCGAAGTGAGAATGCCAAAAAAGGCCCGGGTTTTTGTGCAGTCGCGTCAAGTACATGAGATGAAAACGGTTCCAAGTTCGGAAAGCCCCACCATTCACGGTTACTTCGAACATGTCATTCTCTGTGTGTTAATGCCGAAATCTTGGCAGGCTCAAGTAAACAGCATAGAGTTCCAAAGAACAAGTGACTTGTGTCTTTGACAGGAACAAAAGGCTTTTTCCGGTACGCGGAGCACTTCAACCCAGGCAACTGCCTGAAGCGATGAGATTGACAGGGCTCGAGAAACTCGGACAGCAATAGTTTAAGAGTTGTAGTAAAGAAGCTGATTGTAGATTCCTAGGTCTCCTCTATTACTAGCATTGAGATTCAACGCTCGAAGACGTCGATGCTGTAGAGAGGTAAACGGAGATTGCTAGGTATTGAAACCTTTACGCCTGATGGAAGACTAGGAGGTTTATATATGGCCATGGCACATATGCCGGAGTCAAGACACCTAGGTAACCATGAGTTTTTGGTTACTCACTGTTGAGGGTGGCCAGGAGATTGAGGAACGCTCTGGAGTCTGCAGTCATCGCTCGGGCAGGAGCTGTGACGCTTTCACACAAACACCCGCCAACAGTTTGTTGAGTAGTTGCTGTAACAGTTGGTCAAAATGTGGATGCTCTGACAGAATTAGCCACAGAAAATTGAGGAGAAAACCTGGGACAGGGCAAGCTCGGAAGGATGACATGGCAGACGCGACGATATTGGACGCTAGCGACCGAAGGGGAGACACTGATATGAAGGAGATACAGTTTGTTCACCAATCTTGCCATATGGCAAGCACCACATTTATTCTTTCCCCAGTCAAACAATTCTCGAGCCGAAACAGAGCATTGTGGGATGCTGTCGCTGTGCAGTGGCGGAGAGCGGAGATTTCGGAAGCAGACCTGCGACAACGCAACCATCATGACTCCTGCGACGGTTTTTTTCCTACTCTGAGACTGACTCAGCCATCTAACGTTTGCTTGCTCGCCCCAGCAAAGGGCATGGCGAGTTATGAGACTTCGTTGACCGTGGCTGCTTCGTTGCTGGGCAGAAACAGTGGTGTTGTTTGTTTTGACCCCTGAATGGACCCTAACCCTTATCCCTGATCGTCTTTGGTCGACGCGACCTGGAGGCCGCCAAAAGCCAACGACGGCACCGACCACGCGCAAGCCATTCCCGCTCCATTCCCGCGAACCTGCGAACAGATTCGTGGCACAGGAAAGGAAATTAAACGCCGTGCTGCCAGCAGCCGACGCCCAATCATCGACTGATAGGCCATTGCGGGCTGCTCACTCAGCCAGTCGTGGACTTCGTCCCGCCGAACCGTTCCTGACTCCCGAGCTTGCTGTTGTTCAGAGCTTGGCGCATCTTCAAGAGCGTCCGGTTGTGTGACAGCAAAACAGAGCGATTGTCTCAAAGCTCAAGGAAAACGCCGTGGGGTATTTTAATACGGACGACTATCGCGAGTTATCGGGAGAAGCCATTGCCAGAAAAACCGCCTTCGTCGACAATGGAAGAGTTGCGAAAAAAAGATCGTCCCCTTTCCCAAATGCCGTGACACACATCATCATTCCCGTCGTTTCCCAACCCACTTCCATGTCCACCGCCGCCCGTGTTCCGAGGCCTCCCAAATTGGGCTCTCCGCTCGCAGATGATCGTCGGTATTTCGGGTGTGCTTGGCTCAGAAGGGCGCATAAATGTAGGTGATGTTGTTTTGCGTCGGCCGGCTTAGAAGCAGCAGTCCAGGCAGTCGAGGCAGCACTCGCATGTCTCGCCGCAGAGCCAGCAGCAGCACATGGCGGCGATGCTACAGGATGAGAAGCCGAGTGGTTAGCATGGGACATTGATTCCACGGCCAAAGGGGGATGGGCGAGCTTACCAAGTGTACAAGCAGCCGTGGCTCTTTTCTTCCTTAGGAGGAGGCGCTTGCTGATAGTTCATCGGCTGAGGAGGAGGGTAGCCCTGCTGCGGGTAGCCCTGGGGAGCGTAGCCTTGAGGCGGAGGGTAACCCTGGGGAGGGTAGCCCTGGGGAGGATAACCACTGCAATGGAAATAGAGAGTCAATTGAACTCTTGAGTTTCAGTTGCAAACAAGAGCCATGCTTACCCTTGGGGGGGAGGGTACTGCGACATGTTTACGGGGTCGCTGATTCTGTGGATGGGTTTGCTGGCTCGACGTTCGGGGAGAAACAGCGGGCAGAGAAGAAGGGAGGGTAAAAAAGAGAAAGAGGAGCAACCCGAAGACGGGTCTCGGAGGCCGCTTGTGATGGTCCCCTTCCCAGCCGATGTGTGGGTACGCTATTTCCAGATGTCGCACCTGCGGTCAGAAGATCGGTGGCAGGGTCCACAATGCCAATGCTTGGGAACTGAGCAGCAAGGGTCTTTCAGTGCCGATCCATCCGGCACCCGACATCCGCCAATCGGCAGCGCCGGCGACGCCGTTGGGTGCTGCTGCAATGCTGCCGAAACCGAGTCTTGATGGTGGGCAGCCTTGCTTCTTCCGGAAGGAATCCTGGTCTGACTTCGCGGGGGCCCATCTCTGAGTGCCCACGTCTGCCCGTCTGTCCCGTCTGCCGCGCAGCCCGGCGCGCACCCCGGGCCGGGAATAAAGACGTCCTCGCCGACGGAGCCCACTCCGTGCTGACCGAGTGGGGCCGTTGCCAAGCCACCAGAACCCTCGCCCGACTCGGCCCGTCTTTGATGACATCTGAGAACACACGAACATTGACAAGAAGAACATCAAAGAAAACAGAATATGAGACAGCTAAGAAGAAAAGAACTACCCTAGACTCCGGACACTATTACCAAAGAAGATCATCTCCCCATAGGCTTCCCGCGCTCATAGCTGCACCAGTACAGCCTGACCCATGGGCCATCAGCCAAACTCCCAGCCCCAGGTCGCTGAACCAGTTAGCTCCATCCCTCCCAGATCACCTTCACAACTCAGATCCGCAGGGTCCCTGAGATTCCTGGTGTACTCGGGTTCCTTGCGTTGGGATCCTAACAACACGGTCGTCCCAACGGCAGATCTGGATGGGATTGCTGTGGCGGTATTAACGTGCATTATCAGTGACTGAGCCATATTAGTGAGTGGGCCACTTTTCCACGCAATGCGCCACCTCTCTCCTCAACTCCAACTTTTCTCTACCATTCAACATGCCTGCTACTTTAAATGAAGGCAGGGTAATCTTAGTCCTTCAAGCTCTTCAGAACAATAAAAATCTAAGCCTGCGAGACGCAGCCAAGATCTACAACGTTGACCATACAACTCTCTCCCGAAGACGCAATGGTCAGCCTGCACGACGCGATATTACGCCCAATTCGAAGAAGCTCACGAAAGCAGAAGAGGAGACAATTATTCAGTATATAATTGAGCTATCTATACGCGCATTCCCGCCCAGGCTATGTGGTATAGAAGATATGGCCAACCAACTACTACGCGAACGCGACGCGCCCCCTGTCGGCAAACTCTAGGCGCACCGGTTTGTCAAACGCTAGCCAGAGCTCCGTACGCGTTATACACGTAGATACGACTACTAGAGGGCCAAGTACGAGGATCCGAAGGTCATTATCGAGTGGTTTATACTTGTACGGAATGTTATAGCCAACTATAGTATTGTCGCTGACGATATCTACAACTCTGATGAGGTTGGGTTTATGATAGGCATTATCTTCGCGGGTATAATGGTCACGACCTCAGATGGCCGTAGCAAGGCAAAACTAGCCCAGCTTGGCAACCGCAAATAGGCGACGGTCATCCAGGGAGTCAATACCCTCGGCTAGGCTATCCCTCCGTTCATCATCTTAGCTACGAAGTACCACCTCGCTAACTGGTACACCGAATATAACCTCCTGGCTGACTGGCGCATCGTAACCACCGACAATAGCTGGACTACCAATGCTATAGGTCTCGATTGGATCAAGCACTTCGACTACTATTGTAACGGGCTGAGCGCTGTTGACGGTGTAACGGTCTCAACAAGTATATTGCAACTAGCTGATGACGACTCTACGAGTACACTAAACTTGAAGAAAGAAGAGAAAGGAAAGTAACTGTTCCCACGAGATGACCTTGTTCTTATGACCAGAGGGGGAGCGCGTGCCATGGTATGTCATCTGCATCAGGGAATGCGTAATGGTGATGGAAGTCGTACGGGCCCTGGTGGATCATAGCGCTGATCGACCAAGGCGCTGGATCATGGCGTTGATAGGCCATGGCGTTGAGGGTCTCCATGGCGGAGAGTCTCCGAGGCCGTCAACGGGCTCAGCCCGTTACATGCCCAACGACCCAACCCACTGCCCAACGACCCAACCCACTGCCCAACGACCCAACCCACTGCCCAACGACCCAACACACTGCCCAACGACCCAACCCACCCCGGATTCGGGGAAGTGGGACAGAAGTAATCCATGATTGAGCACGCAGCCACGCACCGCAGTGCCTCCCAACTTCCAGGCCCTCCATACGACACGCTATGAAAGAAAAATAGAAAGCAGATAACTACCAGATCCACAAAAGCAGCCAACGTTTCGTTCCCCATTACCATATTTTCTCCTCCCCTGATGGAAGCCCCTGTGGCCACGACTCCATTACCATGCTCTTGAACAATTTCATGTCTTCAATGCCGGCATTTCTGACCCCATCCGGCGTGTTTACATAGGACCACCCATCCTCGACATACCAACTCCATTGTTCCTCAAAGCTCCGCGACAAGAAGATTTTAAGTAGTGATCCTGCAGATGGACCCCTAAGAAGGGCAGAGTAGAACTCCTTATAGCCTCTCAATACAACCTCTGCCAGGCTGCCTGCGCTTTTAGAGTCTAGTAGCAGTGACAAGGCTCTAAGGAGCTCGTCGGATAAGCTAGGCTGCGCTTTTAAGACCATTAAGGCGGTCTCTCTGATGTACGTGGCCTCGTCTCTGAGGAGCGCCACTATGGCCGTGAGGTGCTCGTCGGATAAGCTGGGCTGCGCTTCTAAGAGCCCTAGGGCGGCCCCTCTGACGTACTTGTCCTTGTCTCTGAGGAGTGCCATTGTGGCCGTGAGGTGCTTGTCGGATAAGCTAGGCTGCGCTTTTAAGACCCCTAAGGCGGTCCGTCTGATATGCCTGCCCTCGTGTCTGAGAAGCGCCACCACGGCCGTAAGGTGCTCGTCGGATAGGCTAGGCTGCGCTTTTAAGACTATTAAAGTGGCCTCTCTGATGTAGCTATCCTTGTCTCTGAGGAGCGCCACTACGGTTGTGAGGGGCTCGTCGGATAAGCTAGGCTGTGCTTTCAAGACCCTTAAGGCAGCCCATCTAACGTACTTGTCCTCGTCTCTGAGGAGCGCCACCACGGCCGTAAGGTACTCGTCGGATAAGCTGGGCTGCGCTTTTAAGACCCTTAAGGCAGCCCCTCTGATGTAGCTATCCTTGTCTCTGAGGAGCGCCACCACGGCTGTAAGGTGCTCGTCGGATAGGCTAGGCTGCGCTTTTAAGACCATTAAGGCGGTCTCTCTGACGTCCTTGTCCTCGTATCTGAGGAGCGCTGTGAGGAGCTGGTCGGATAGGCTAGGCTGCACTTTCAAGACACCTAAGGCAGCCCATCTGATATACCAGCCCTCGTCTCTGAGGAGCGCCACCACGGCTGTGAGGTGCTCGTTGGATAAGCTGGGCTGCGCTTTTAAGACCCCTAAGGCAGTCTCTCTAACGTCCTTGTCCTTGTCTCTGAGGAGCGCTACCCTGGCTGTAAGGTGCTCGTCGGATAAGCTAGGCTGCGCTTTTAAGACTATTAAGGTGGTCTCTCTGACGTCGTTGTCCTTGTCTCTGAGGAGCGCCATTATAGCCGTGAGGTGCTCGTCGGATAAGCTGGGCTGCACTTTCAAGACCCTCAAGGCGGCCCCTCTGATGCCGTCGTCCTTGTCTTTGAGGAGCGCCACTATGGCTGTGAGGTACTTGTCGGATAAGCTGGGCTGTGCTTTCAAGACCCTTAAGGCAGCCCATCTAACGTACTTGTCCTCGTCTCTGAGGAGCGCCACCACGGCCGTAAGGTACTCGTTGGATAAGCTGGGCTGCGCATTTAAGACCCCTAAGGCAGTCTCTCTAATATACCTGTTCTTGTCTCTGAGGAGCGCCACTATGGCCGTAAGGTGCTCGTCGGATAAGCTAGGCTGCGCTTTCAAGACCTCTAAGGCGGCCCCTCTGACGTACTTGTCCTCGTCTCTGAGGAACGCCACCACGGCCGTAAGGTACTCGTCGGATAAGCTGGGCTGCGCTTCTAAGACCATTAAGGCAGTCACTCTAACATACTTGTTCTTGTCTCTGAGGAGCGCCACCATGGCCGTGAGGTACTCGTCGGATAAGCTGGGCTGCGCTTTCAAGACCCCTAAGGCAGCCCATCCAACGTACTTGTCCTCGTCTCTGAGGAGCGCTACCACGGCCGTGAGGTGCTTGTCGGATAAGCTGGGCTGCGCTTTTAAGACCCTTAAGGCAGCCCCTCTGACGTACTTGTCCTCGTCTCTGAGGAGCGCCACCACGGCTGTGAGGTGCTCGTCGGATAAGCTGGGCTGCGCTTTTAAGACCCCTAGGGCGGCCTGTCTGACGGACTCCCACTTCAAAACTATAGGTTCGTCATCTTCTAGCAAAGAAGTCACTAGATTGACGATGCTTGACGGGAGTGTTGGTCGTCCTGCTAGCGAGTTGAGAATTGTTCTCTTCACATCCGACTCTTCGTGCAAGGCGGCGAACAAGGCTTGCTCCGGGAATTCCGCTTCGCTTGCTAGTCGTGCCTGCCTTGTAAATTTGCATTCAAAGAGCAGCCACTCTTTCAGGCTCATTTCCAGGCTGCTCCGGAGTGGCATCTCTTTTGATGCTTCGCTCAAGCAATGCATGACCAGCCGTTGGTGTGTGGGACCTAGCAAATCGCGCGGTTTGTCCTCGATTGCCTTGAAGAATTCCTCTCCCTTCCCCTTGGCGTCCAATAAACCGGCAACGAAGCGCCAAAAGACATCGTAGCGCGCAGTGTATTTGTGTTTCCGAAGAAAGTTGCTGGTTCCGATATCCTGGCACTCCTGACACTCTCCGTTGCTGAATACTGGACATCTGAGCGGTTTTCCAGCTTGCCACTGCCGTACGAAATATCGCGCAGCAAAATATTCTTGGTAGGTCAAGTGCAGGAAGTAATAAGATCGGTTGTGCTGCTCTGATGAGTGATCTGATGTCCGGAGAAAAGAAAGGTTCGGGAGCGTTTGGTCGAGGGAGAAGCTCGTTGGGGTGTGTGTGAAATGTGTATATATGACCCTGCGATGCATCCGCTCGAAGTCGATTACATCGTTGTGCATCCCAGTGAACGCAAAGCCCTCAAGAAAACAGATCTCATCCTTGACGAGGTATTGGATGTCGAAATCGGGGTCCTGGATCTGGGATTCAGTCACAAGATTCCCATGACGAGTTTTCTTTAATCGCAAAATATCCTTCATCCACAAGCTCTGCTCGATGGCTTGGTAGATGGTCGTCATGGTGTCAAATGTCATCCCGGGATGGAAGCCTTTGTTCCAAGTAAAGCAGAGTGCATCCAACTGGATTGGAATCCGTACAAGATCCTGGAGAAGCGAATGGTCTCGGAGAAAGGATTGAACCTCCTTGGCCTGTTTGGGGAGTACCTGTTCAAGATACTCGTTAACTTGATCCGGGTAAAATCCGATCGTCTCTAGCTCGATATCGATCGCACGTAGGTGGGCTGGCAGTTTTGCCGATGGCCGGGACGTGATGATGACGTTCGGTTGATTTAACAGCTCCTTGAGGAAGCGGAACATATCGCCTTCACCGCTCAAGTCCATAGACACTTCGTCCAGACCGTCCAGTAGAAACAGAGTCCTGCTGCTCTCGGTCATATCCAATGCATCCGACAACGCTCTAGCGAGGCCCTCTCTACCCTTTGGAGAGAAATACTCGTGACTGAAAAGATGGAAGAAGTTGTATCCCGGTTGCTGCAGCCTTTCTTTCAACTTTAGATGCCGCAAAGGCACCCAAAGCACGCGGTCGAACAACTCGCTCCATCTACTCCATGTGCCATGGGTAAACTCATGGATAATCTTCTTGCAAAGGGTAGTCTTTCCCACTCCCGGGCGTCCTCGAATCAAGATCCGTCTGGGCTTCGTCTCAACATCGCCTTTTTTGCGTGGGTCGAAGAGTGCTGGCAACTCGATCTGTATGTTCTTGTCCAGAGTTTCCACCTTCAATCGAGAGGAGAGTGAAAAAGGGGAGGACTGAGTGGCCGAATCCCTTTCTGGTCTCTCCGAGCAGTCTGACATTCGGCCGGGTTGCTTGATGACAGCAAGGTTGATGTAGCACTGATCCATCGGCAACGAGGCGCCCGAGAGCCGTTCAATCTCGAGCCTGTTTGCAGTATAATGAGTGCTGCGAATCCAGTTGTCCGCCTGCACAAGGAGCGTTCCCTCACGAATCTTCTCAAGAAGCTCTCGGATCTTCCCAGCAACTTTCTGGTAATCGGCACATCCGGGACTGCCGAACTTGTTCATCAGAACGTGCCGTCGATCGAGTGGCAGTGGGTCTGGAACGATGTCTAGGGTTCCCGAGGTTTCATCGACCAACTAGTGAGCATTAGAATAGCACGATAAGAAAGTCGTGTTGTGAGATTCTTGCCTGTTTTTCCTGGCCGAGCCAGGCTGGTACCCAAGGAAGTATTTTGAGCAGCAGACTCGTCTTTCCTTTTTCATAGAAGGTAAATACCCGGTAGGGATGATCCCCGGCTCGACATAGCTCCGTGAACCTGCTCACAACTGCCCTAAGATCGAATGTCGACCGCTTTACCTTGTCGAGCAGCTTGCTTGCTTCTCGACCTCGGAACAAAGCCCAGGCTTTCAGACCCGGCTCAGCCCAGGCCGCTACATCTTCGAATGAAGTCCCTCGGAACGGCGTAGCCAGAAAGACAATACCGCATGTCGCCTTTCTAAGAGCGTGCTCCTTGTCAGCGTCTACGAGAGCCTTCGCCAAGACGATGCCCCCGAGACACGAAGCAATGAAGAAAACAGGCCGGCCTTCTCTTCTTGCAGTGTTTGTCGCAAAGAGCGCTCGATAGATACCATCGAGGAGAAGCAGAGAATATTCCTCAATTGTGTTCTGGACCAAGTCTGACGGTTGGAGCAGGTCGGCAGGCCAGTCGCAGGTGAAGATGCGAGCAGCTCCTACTTCGCTCGGGAGCATTTGCGGATGGGCCAGCCAATTAACGGATTCGTTGGGATCCCTGGGGTTTACCCATGTCCACGTGTCCGGGGACTTCGTGTCGAGGCCATGAATGGCAATGATGTCGATGTCGGTGTCTGCTTCGTTCTTGTCGGGGTTGACTTGACAGAGGTGGACGCCTCGTCGCGTAGATCGTGTAGCATCTGAGGTGGGCTTCGCTGGAGACCGTGCATGCTTGGAGCGCGCAAGCGGGAAATGGAACCAAAGACAAACGGTAGTCGCGCCGACTAGGAGACAAAAGACAGTTGTCCGTCCGGCCAAAGAGGCGCCCTGGCTGAAGTTGATGGAATTCATGGCCCGACCGCCGGGGGAGGAGGTTGCACGGCTGCGACCGACAGTTGTACAAGTTCCCCACACTGCAGATGGTGCGTTGCGGCGAACGTTGGCGGAGCCGGTCGTGGAGCCGGTCGCAAGTGGAGGCAACTCTGTGACTGTTGCGATTGAGGGCGCAGGTGCAGGTGAAGAGCGTTTGACGTGGATTGTCCAGGCTTCGTTTGAACGTTTCCTGCCAGCCCTTCTGGTAGACGATGCCCAAAATGCCTGGTGTCAACTGCTTAGCCGTGCGAAGAACCCAGCGCGTCCATGTCCAATCATTCTCGATAGCGGGGACTCGCGTTGGTCGCAGCCAGTCGCGACGCAATTGGACAGCGGTGCGGAGCCCAACTGCAAACCATCAGTGTGCGTTGACGACCTAATTGTGTCAAGTCAAACGGGTAAGAAGTCAAATCGGATTATAGCACCAGCGTGTTTGGCTAACAGTGTGTGCATAGTGGTCTCCGCTGTTCCACAGACGCCGTTCTGTCCCCGCCCAGCAGCCCACATGGCTCCGCCATTTCCCACTCTGGTCTGTGCGTTAGCGACCACTATATATCTGCGTTTAAGCGTCCATACTCCTGACGATAGTATAGCTCGCAACTAGAGTATTTAGGAATGTGAATGGGAAATGTACCACAGATGTTTTGCCAGCAACCTATCACTATCAGGAGACCACTGGAAAGCGCGCTATTGGTGACCCGGCAGAGGACACGCCAGCCTTCTTACGGAGGGAGCTATCCCTGGGTAACCTGGCCGGCTTGTTGAGGCATCTATGGTTCGCTGGCGCAAAGCGTCCTGCCATACCGCTGCACTCTCACGTCGCCATAGGCCGGGAGATCGTAGTCTTCGACCGGATGGACATACACCTCCTCTGGACCAACAAGGGCAGAGTCTTCGTCAAGCCCGTCCCGCGCTTCCTTTTCAGTCCGGCTTTTTGCCAGAGCAACCTACAGTGTCCTGATGGCTGTACGTGCCGAGATCCTTCAGCGAATGCGTGCTGGGGAATTCCGCGGAAAGGAACCAATGAGTCAATGAGCCAATGAGCCAATGAACCGTCTTTATGCAATGATTCAGAACGTAAAAAGCCAAAGGCAAAACTTCATATCATGCTATAGTCAAGTCAGCCGATGCCTTAGAAGATGCTTCTCTATACACACAATAGCATGTCTGTCCCTCTTGATACATCTCGACACACGCACAGTGCTTCAGACCAGATGGAAAACCTCACAACCGCTAACGTTAGCACTTTTGTTGGCGCAGCTGTGTTGAACCAATCGTCTTTTAGCCCGGCAGAGCAGAGAAAAAAAAGAGGAGAAATTCTCCTCTCTGGGTTACTACTCGTCGCCGGCCCCTTATCTGACTCCTGCCTCCCGAATGCAGCTTGTCATATACAGGCGGCTGCCCTTGCCTATCGTGCGCCTAGGTTCGTGTATACCTCACTGTTGATTAATGCTTTGTTCGTATGCTTCAGATTCTCTGTGCTCTGCATGAATGAAACCTAAGAACGGTACTATGACCTTGCTAGTGTGCAATTCAGACTCGCTATATACCTCCCTTCCCGCCTAGCTAAGCCGTGGGCCCCTTGCTCTATCTCCCGTCTTTGTCGCCTTAAGCGCAACCCGCATCTCCGTGCCCCTAGAAAACCTCCACCTGTCACAGGCAGGACAGGCAGGTAGTTCAATAACAGTGTATTCGGGCTAAGCTACAGTCTCGGGCTCTATTCCATCGGTACGGGCAGGCTTGATAGTCAAGACGTAGCTCGAGGAGCAACATACAGCTCTGGCGACAGCGAGGTGCAAGATCTTCAACCCACGGTAGCCCGTGCTTCCACATGTCAGCACGCCCCACTTGTAGGTTCTGGCAGGCACGGCGTGAACCGCCGTGACACCACCTTCCATCTTGAAACTCCTTTCCCCCTATATACCCTCCAACTCCTCCTGCTCCTACGCCTGCTTAGCCTAGGCTGCCCAGCTAATCCTGTCCCTTCCTCCCTAGCACACCGAAGGAAGGGTAAGGTGTAATAGAGTTCGGCCGCCTTATGATGAGACAAGGATCGAGGAGCTGACCGTACATAAACGCCCGCCTGTACGCTCAAGTTAGAGCGGTAGCAGGCTATGCTCTGCACGCTAGCGCTAGTCTAGGACTCGAGGTATCATTCGGTGAATTCGTCGCTGTTTGTTTTGGTGGCGGTCTCGGGCTTGCCATACGCGATTTGTTGACTGTGCCTTCCTTCTCTTATCCTAGGTAAATGAACGTAGGCAGTTCATCCATGATCCTGCACCCCCCTACGTAACCGACCCTCTACGATGCTGTCAAGGAATGGTGTTCTCGTTCGTGACAATGCTGCGCATAAACAAACCAATGCTTAGGCCCTTCGATCCTTCCTTCCTGAGGGTAGCCAAAGCTTGCTAGGCCCTGCCATCGAGTATTATATGGACTTCCTTCTTTATTGCCGTAGCGAGGCAGATTCGGGAAATGGCGTATTCAGGAGATATGAGACCGGTGAGGGCGCGTCATTCGCTGGTTGGTTGAACCGCCTCCCTGCTCACTTTATCTATTCCCCTGTCCGCCTCCGACACCAGCCTGTATAGCCGATCCTCTATGACATTGTTAAGGCCCGGTGCTCGCGCTATAGCATCCTCCCTATAAACGAACAATGCTTAGGTCCCTCAGTTTCCCTTCCTCAGAGCAGGCAAACCCTGTTAAGCCCTGTACCATCGAGCATTATATGCGACTCCTTCGGTGTCGCCTGCGGCGAGGTGTCATTTAAGCGGTTTGGTTGGCCTAGGGTTCTGAGTTGGGCTGCCTTGGGTGAAGCGCTGGAATCTGAGAGGTTATCTAAATTCAGCTGTTTGGAATCTTTCGTGATACGCTCTGCTGAAGTGGATGAACTACTCTTGGAAGTTTTCGAAGTCGGCAGTGGGTGTAGCACATGACACGTGACTGAGGATGTCCAGACGATGTGTCGTGGAAGAATTACGGCAAGAGGAAGCCCAAATTGATCAATGATAGGCTGAGGGTGGGGACCTTAGTAACAGGGATTCGAAAAGAAACCCTGTAGGTTTTGGTTTTCTGGGCAACTCTAGAACTGCGCGCTGTGCCCCCACCAGGCTCACCCTTGCTCAGGTTAAAGCAGCAAGAGCTCAGGACCATGCACAGCAAGGGAAATTGCTGAGGGCAACTTTCGGGGAATACAATGTGCTGTCGCCAGCTCTTTCACAAAACCCAAGGGAGGAAGATAGTCAGCCTTAACGTCTGAGTTTGGAGGGATGATACATCCCACTTTTCCATCACAAAGCCCTCTGAACCGTAACGAAACGGTTGCTTCCGGACAGCATCGGTCAGTTCTTCAGGCTTGGAACGGAGCAGGTATTCCTTTGGTCCGCCGTTATCCACGAGCGGACACAGCTTGACACTGCCGGACGAGTTTCGGGGCTTGAGGAGCTGAACTAGCACCCCGACGGTATCTGTGACTTCTTTCCGGTACTTCTCCATTGACTTCGAATTATCCACCAAAAGGATCTGGGATGTCTATTGCATTATTTTTATTGAGAACCAGGGCCGACCTTAGATTGTCTGAGGACATGATTGAAACCTAAACAGAGGGCAACACATACGTGGTGTCGTGACTCCATCAAGGTGAGTGCACTTGACAGACTGGGAAACGTTGCTTCCAACGGCTCTCCTCCCCGTGACCACCACTTCTGCGACTGAAGATTGTGATGGACAATGTCTTGGACAGTCACAACAGTCCTTCGGGTTCACACGGCGGTGGCGATGTGGCTCGAATCGAGGCGTGTGCAAACTTGAGGATTCCGGCTTCTTTGTTTCCTCGGGAAGGTTAAGTATAACTCGGCGCTTTAGAGGAGGAGGAAGTGGGATCTTTTCAAGTTGTATTTCCCCGGTTTGGTACGATCCGGAAATGCGAGATACTCGAAGTTGATGCTCGAGAAAGCTGAAGACTCCGGGCCCTGGGGGGGTGTCTTCTGCTTGCGGCGTACTCGGAATTCCGCCCCAGGTTTTGATGTCATAATAAGTGTTCTTGGTCCATTCAAGGTGTCGGTGATTAGAGGCTCCCAAACCCAGTCGGGACCCAAAAGTATATGTGCAAATGTTGTATCTTCCGGGTCGAGGCTTCTGGATGCGGTCTGGTCTCTGGGCTTGGCTTCCTGTGTCGGCAGTCCCAAACTTGGTAAAGGACGGGATAGAGAGGGTATGGTTGTCGAGGCTGGTGCCTGAGACCCGGCAACTGCTGCTGTGTCCTACTGTGAGTCTACTTCCAGATTGACGTGCGAAGCGGAAATTTTACCTTTTCTGGCAGTTTTGTCCACGTCCAATTGCATGACGCTGTTTAACCACTCAGATCTGATGGCTGATGCACCCTCCTTTCGCAGCTCCTTTGACACAAGCATTTGTGTGAGTGTGATATTACTCGCAGTGCTCAGAACCTCGTCATAACCAGACTTCTTAAGTGCCTCCTCGTAGAAGGTTTCGACACATGACAGCCGGCGGACGCCATTGCGAAAACACTGAGGCCCATAGTCTCTCATGACCGTGTCCCTGTTTTCGTCAATGCGGGCCTGTTGGTACCTTCTCACGCCTTCCTCTCCCAATGTCGATCTAATCAGCATCGCGCTAAACAAGCAACCCATGCTCCAGATGTCGGCCGCATGCGTATAAAGCCGAGGGATATTGTGCTCGTTGTTGTTGGTGACGGAACACTCGGGCGCCACAGCAGAGGGCATCAGCTTGGATTCCGCAGGCTTGGGTAATGCGCAGCATCAACAACCTTACTGTAAATACGATTGCCAAAGTTATTCAAATCCTCTAGGTTACCGGCACTAAAGCCTACAATACTGAAATGGGTCTTTCCTACATCCGTGAGCTTGAAACAGGGTGTCTCGCGGTCCCCAAGCGAGCCGTCTTCGCATGTATTAACAATGTTTAACTCTTTGATGTCCTGATGTGTGCTGTAAAAGTTAGGTGCCGATGTCAACATTGCTGGCCAGAAATTCGTGCCCGGAATTTTGGGCAGAGGCAGTTAAACTTACCTCTGAGAATTGTGTATGGCAAGAAGCCCGCCGAGAGGGTGGAACACTTGATGCCAGAGGTTCAAACGGCTGTCTCTTGAGGGGAACATGATCAATTCCATGTATCGTTGGCAGAACTTGGCCAAGTCGCCGCCGGGAGCATACTCGAGCATAATGATACGGGAGTGCGTGACGAACTGTTGGAAAACCGTAGCTGGGTGCGCGGGATCCTGCCATTTGGCTGTCGCAGAGGCTTACGCGGCTGGTGTCGAACCGAGTTTGAGACAGCTGAGGCATCTTGTAATAGCGTCGAAGTTGTCGGTAATTTTGAACAGTGGGTGCAAACTCCTGTCTACCTTAGATGAGCCATCGTGCAGCTTACTATAGGCGTTGGCTTATTTGGTCCACAAGTCGCTGTGATCTGGATGTATGTAGCATCTTTAAGACGACTGGGACCTAGGCGTTTTTTAGGCCTCGAAGGTTGGGAAACTCGGGCCTATGCAGCAACTGTAGACGGCTGCCTTGTAGACCACTGTTTCCGAGGGATCTGTGCTTGCCGTCGATAGTAGCTCCTTGTCAACAACAATTGGCAAGATACGTTCCGGATCTAGCCTGTCTGGGTCATTGACGTAGTTGTCGAGGATGAGTGGCAGGAACATCCATTGGACACTGGAACTCGCGGAATGTACGCTGAGAACTGGAATCCACGAAAGCGCCATATGTCTTCGGAATATCGGGGTCCTTGAGATCTGGGAGCTATTTATCACTGATCCTGAGTTTCCTGAAGTTCGAATATGCCGCCGGGCTACCAATGTAGCAAAGAACAGAGAAGACAATGAGATCGTCCTTTACGATCGTGCTGGCGAGATGTGTAGCTTTACCTCGCGAAGTAGCACGGCGCGGATCCTGTCATGAGCGGTCTAGTATAGCCTGAGGGCTTCTCTACAGACAAATTTCTTCTTCTCGCCATTGCCGTTGATACCTTGATACGAGTATTCCCGGAGTTCAGAGTGTATATACTGCTGGAAATCGGCAACCTCCGGACGGTCACGGTACGAGAACTCAGGCAATGTTCTTGTAATAGAAGCTCCATTCTCATCTGAGAGGTAGCGCTCCGGCCCGTTGGGTGAACTTTTCTGCGATGATATGGCAGGTGGCATGAGGGAAATGTCGACTCATCGAGCAGTAAGCGTCAGCGCGGCTGCCGTCGCGGCGTCGAAGCCCTGGGTCAGATCAAGCTGGCAGGTGTGTTTTGGTGTTCGGTTGACTTGTGTGTGATGCCCAAGCCAGCGTGAGGCCCAAAAGGTCCGACAACCCCGCACGGCTTTGTTTCCTTCCGGAATCCTGGGGGCTGCTTTCTTGCATTGCAACATTCGACACTTACACGGCCTCCGACGAGGGCTGGGGAATAGGAAAATCGATGTCTCTAAACTCTGACAAAGATGGATCGAGCTCTGATAGTTTGAGAGGGGGAAAGACCTTCCAGCAACTCCCCAAGTCGGTTCCTATGATCTTGTTCCGTCAAGCCCAAGGGAAGTCCCATACGGACGTACCGATGCGTTCTTGGGAAATGATCCCTCGAGATGTGCGTAGATGACTGGAGTAAGAAGCCAGTCTTCGGAGACTTTCTTGGTCAGCCGGGTTGAGGACCTGGCCGGAGCCGAGTCCTTTTCAGTGTATTACTAATGCTGTCAAATTAAAATGAGGGGTAACGTTAGCTGCATTTGTTGGGAGACATCGACGTTTGGTCAAAGGCAGCTTGAAGGCGATGAGGCTGATCAACTTTCAGATAAACACAACGTTGGTAGGGCTGGACAGGTCACTGAGGCCGGCAACACAACTTGAAAGATTAGTGCTCAATCGAGGAGAGGTGGCTGTTGGAGAGACTGTGAGGATGCCGTGTTATCAACCAGACCAGAAGACACACCCGGGAGGTTCTGGACAGCTGAAAAAACCCCACTGCTCAAAGGGTCGGCGTTCGGTAGATACTCCGGAGAATTTTCCACTTGGCACTCGACGTCCGGTCGCGCCTGCTAGACAGATGGCTTAAACGGGACGAGTGATAGCGCCATCGATGACGCCACCCTCGGTGATATGTCAGCGTGTAGTAGCACACGTTTATAAGAAAGCGGCGTTAGGCGGGACCGGGAACTGTCTATTTCAACGTCGTAAGGCCTTTGCCAAACACTCACCCGGAAGTTATCGAAGCCTAGCACATCGCCCATCTTTCACCAAGTCACTAGTTGAACTCAGCAGCAACCCCGAGGCAGCCATGGCTTCTCAGGACGCGAAAGTTATCCTCTACACCAACCACCGGTGCCCATGTGAGTACGTCCAGTCTTCCTCCATGGCGGAACACAACAACTGATCCTTTGCTAGGGGCGCACCGGGCACACATCGCGCTGGAGGAGCTCAAGATTCCCTTCGAGGAGGTCATCATCGACCTTGCCACGCCGCGGACGCCCGAGTACCTCAAGATCAACCCGCGCGGACTGGTCCCCGCTCTGTCGTACAACGGCGAGATCATCGTCGAGTCGGCCATTGTGTCGCAGTTCCTGGCCGACGCCTACCCGTCGCACCTGGTCCCGCCGTCGAACGCGCCGGACGGTGCGCTCCGCCGTGCGCGCATTGCCCTCTTCGTTGACGCCTTCATCTCCAAGTTCAACGGCCCGCTGCTCGGGTTGTATACCGCCAAGACCGACGAGGATAGAAACGCAATCGCTGAGAAGGCCCTCGCAGGGATTGTGAAGGAGGTCGAGCCGCTGCTGGCTGACGCAAGCCCGTTCTTTGGTGGCAGCGACAAGCTCACCTTGGCCGAGGTAAGAGAGACCCGCGAGGAGACATCCAGAGGTTGTTCTGACATGATTCCAGGTCCTGACTGGCTCGTGGGCCATCCGGTTCAAGACTCTGACCAAGGCAGAGGTGCTTCCCAGCTCACTCTGGTCGTTGGCGGCCGAAAAGGCGCCCAGCTTCATCAACTGGGTTGAGGCTGTGTCGGTCCATCCCAGCGTAACCTCGATCTATGACGAGGAGAGTATCGTCGAGGGAACCAAGGCGAGGATTGCGAAGCTGAGGGCGGATGCTTGAGCGGAACGTTCGGTTTGCTGTGCGAGTCTTTCGAGGGCGACGTCTTGGGTGTGGGAGCTTGTGGAGTGTCATTCATGTTGCCATGACACTAAGACAAAATTCGAGCTCTCTCAGTTGATCAAGCAAATGCTCGCTCCTCTCTCCTGTGTGTGTCGTTGTTAACGTTTGGAGGTTGTCGAAGGTGGAGGACGGAGGTTCCGCAATCCCCACCCTTAAGCCCCACATGCTGCTTCCCCAGATTGTGGGTCGCCCGGGTCTTGGCAAGCAGCTTCCACAGCCGAGGCATGGCAGCTGCGAACGGCAGGCCTGACCCCGAGCATCTGCAACTTTGGATGACGCCGTCCATCAAACGCCAACCTCCCATCACCCACAAAACTGAATTATTTACCTCCCACCCGAAGCCACTCCGTCTCGATATTAGGCTCCGCTGCTGGCCATAGGAATCCAGCCTAGCTTCCCCCGGATGCCGCACTCTCTTGTCTGATCGCGCTTCCCGACGAGCCCCTCCAACATGAACCACGCGCAAGCCAGCCCGGCGGCCCCAGCCAAACGCCCTGGTATCAAAAGCACTTTGCCGATGCCGTCGCATTGGGTGCACATGTACGATGATTTCATCACCAAGAACGCGCATCAAGTGTCTCAGATCGAGTCGACACTCCGGTCATTGACCTACATCATCCCTGGTACGGTGTCTGCTCCAACATTGCATGATCTCAACCGGACGAAATTCTAACTCCCCGTGCCATCTCCAGGCCGCTTCCGCGATGCCGAAATTGCCTCCGAGTCCATTCACAGTGGCGTCCAGCTGCTCTCTCTCTACCACGACACCCTCTTACGCCGGGCCCACACGCTGACGAAACTGCCCTTGCCGCCGTCCCTTTCACACCCGCCCTCTCCACACAGCCGGTACACCCGCTTCTGGACCCTCAAGAGCGCCCTCTACCGCCGCGTTGCCTACGTGCTACAGATCGTGCAGTATGTCGAGCTGCTTTGCGAGATGTCGGCCAAGCGGCGCGGCGAGCGCATCCGCTGGCGCGTCGTCATGCTCCTCGAAGCAGTCAAGGCCGTCTGCAGGCTGTTCCTGATGCAGATAACAAAGACGCGCCCGCTCGTGTCGCCCGTGCTGCCCGAGCGAGACCCAATACCCGACGAACCACCCGAGGAGGGAGGAGAGGACGGAGAATTCGGCGACATTGGCGAGGACGATGAAGACCGTGGAAACAGCCTCGTTAACGGATCCGCAACTCACAAACAACCACCACAACTCGGCCCCAACGGCGAGTGGACCATGCCCCGCACCGGCATGTCCCTCCCCTCGCTCCCCGCCCCCGGCGACACGAGCGGGTATCTGCTGTCGCGCGTGCTGACCGCCGACGACATCAAGCCCGCCGCCAAGCTGCTTAACCGCCTGCAGGGCCGCGCCCAGGCCGCCGAGGTCCTGCACATCCTTGCACCCCTCATCTTTGCCGTCGCGCTGGCGCGCAGCAAGGACAAGCGCAAGGCCTGGACCCCGTGGCTGCTGGGTGTCGGTGCCGAGCTCGCCGCCCGCCAGCTGCGCGACCGCGGGCTGAGGACGACGCCGCTCGAGCGCGAGGAGTGGAGCAGGAGAGGCTGGGCCATGGGGTGGTGGGCGATGAGGGGCACCTTCTATGAGAATGTCACCAAGGGCATGGTGCAGGGCGTAAGGAGGCGGATGCCGGGGCTGTTGGCCGGTATCTTGGAGGATTATGAGTATTTGTGGGAGAACTACTACTTCAGTACCAGCCCGTGAGTGACTGAATAGGGATGGGTTATGGAAGAGCATAGTGGGTCTGGCTTGGAGATGGGGAAGCATGCTTGGAGATGGATACTAACTTGCTTTGGGCGGTTGTTTGCGAATTGGGCATAGCAAGCTTTAAGATGGCTGCAGCAGGGTTTGCTGCAATGTACACATATTCACGACTTGGACAGGAACAACGGATTTTAGACTCTCACTGCGCCCGAAGGTGCCTTCTGTGATAACGAAGTTGAGGGGCAATAGCGATTGTGCATTGCTTCCAAATTGTTGATAATCTGATTACCTACCCGATAGGAACTGGTTGTTTGGAAAAGTGAAGGACAATCTGGCTTGGTGGAGGAAAGAAAGTTACCCGAGTTGTTCGACCGCCCATCATTTCAACGACCCCCAAGTTCCAACAACAAAAGGAATCCAATACCCGCGTGCTAACCCTCTCCAAACTAGCTTTCCAATATTTACACTCTCGAAGCAAGTCGGTTCTCGCCGGGCGCGTGGTAATCCGGAACCCTCATGTCGAGCGCTTCGCCCGAGTAGCCCAGATCTTCGGCCACGAGGACAGCCGCCTTCTCGCCGATCAAGAGCGCAGTCGAGTATCTAAAGATTTTGTCAGTATTGTTACTGTTTTGTCTTTGCAATTGTTCAAGCACTTACGTGTTGCAGCCCACATTGTCAGGGCAGATGCTCAGGTCGGCCACCTTGAGCCCCTTAACGCCATGCACATTCAGGCGTTCGTCCAAAACACCATGCTTGACGATGCTGTTGCCCTCCTTGGGCGCCATCGAGCATGTCTGCACAAGAACAAGTCAGCCTCATCCCAACCTCTTCCGCAAAGTCAAAGACTCACCCCAAGACAATGCCACGTCGTCTCAACATGCCTCTTCACCCACTCCTCCACCGCCTCCACATCCCTCTTCTCATACTTCAACTCCCTTCTTCTCTCCTTCCTATTACTCGTCACAATCCCTTTAACCGGCCTATCCTCCGGCTCCGGCACGGGCACGCTCCAACTCCCATGCTGAATCCCTGCCGTGATGTTCCCGGGCAGCGCATACCGGTTCGTGTCCTCGAGGTTGAGGTCGTGTGCCCGCGCCCCCGAGTCGTACGCGAACGACGGGTGCATCATCTGCACCTCGCCCGCGTACGCATCCATGCGCCGCGCGGTTTCTCGTGATTTGATGTACCCCCATACCATGGGCACCATGTCGCGCTCGTCGTTCATGAAGCCCGCGTCGAAGTCGGGGATGGCGTAGGGGTCCGCGGAGGTAATGTGCGTGTGGCCCCGCGAGAAGGGGTATTCGAGGAAGTGGAACATGGTGAAGAAGTTGCCGGGGGGCCTGGGGAGATGTCGGTTAGCATGGATGGGTGGGGAGGATGGGGTTGGGGTTGCCCCCTGATTTACATCAGCATGTGGTCGCCGAACCAGCCCGCGATGACCGAGTAGTGCATGACCGGCTTGTCGGGCTTGTCCTTGAAGTAGGACTCCCAGCCTCCCTTGAAGTGAGGCGTGGGCCACGACTCGAACTCCTTGAGTTCGGCCTCGGTTGGGCGGATCTTGACGCCCGCCTCGATGCCGTTGGTGGCGAGAGGGCCGGTGCCTTTGATATTCCACTCCTCGAAGACGCCTAGGATGTGTTATTTGGGCTTCATTCTCAACGACGGAAAAGAAGTACGAACGCTTCTGGACTTCCGGGTCGCCGCGGGCAAAGTCATCGAACGTCTCGGTGCCCGGCTTGGCGCGGTAGACGGAGAAGGTCAGGTAGTGGTCCTGGAAGTTTAGACCGACGCCCGGCAAGTCGACGATGGGCTCAACTCCAGCACGGCGGAGCCTGTCAGGGTCGCCTGGTAACTATTAGCCACGCTACGGGCCAGTTCCGCAGGACACCTACCGATGCCGGACCGCTGAAGGATTAAGGGGGAAGACATGGTGCCGCCGGAGACCACGATCTGCTTGCGAGCGCGGAAGATGCGAACTCCGGGGTCCTAAACAACTCTTGGTCAGTGCTTCTTTAGCCTCAAAGGGATGGACGAGTCTGACATTGCCCATGGGCTTCGTTGGGCTGTTCTTGTGGTCAGCAGACTGGATCCCAAGGGCACAAAAACAACATACACAGTTTGGACAGCAACAGCTCGGCCATTCTCGATGATGACCTTGTCGACTTTGGTGTTGCAGGCAAGGTACAGGTTCGAGTGAACCTCGCGCGTGGCATGGATGTACGCATGAGCGCTGTCACTGCGACGGCCAGTCTGCGAATGAAGTATCAGTACCCCCTTTCTCAGGACACAAGTTTAAGCATTGTTCATGACTTACATCGCGGTTGATCCACTTCAGCCTGGTTTTGGGTTAGTATTTTATTCCTTTGCTTGAGTTGCCCTCTCTCAGGGGTTCCGGGGGCCGAGGCAGCAACACTCACCATTGCTCTGCACCATGAGCGGTAGTTAAATCCTGAAGATCATCAACCACGGGAATCCCCTGGGACTCAACAGCACGGAGGAAGTCGTTTTTGATGGGATACGCGCTGTCTTAGTGTCAGTACAAAGGTGACGAGGACAGAAGTGGTTGCTTTACTAGTTGCCAAAGGACACCTTGATCGGGCCCTCGAAGCCATGTATGTCCCGGTTGTGGGAAGCACGCTGGTACGTCTCATGCTTCTTCATGAGGGGGAGGAGTTCCTCGGTTGTCCACCCCTTGGCCTGGAAGTCGTCATAGTCAGACGCTGAGGCTCTGGTGTACATCTACTCCCAGGTCAGTGCTGTTTCGCGGTCATCTTGTCGTGGTCCTTACCATGAAGTTGATGGACGATCCCCCACCAAGGACGTGGGCAGCAGGCACAATGGCACTTCGGCCACCGAGCCATTTTGACGGACGAGACTCATAGAAGGTTGCCGTCTTGGAGTCCAGCTTCATGTTCCGAGGGAAGATGCCAGGGCGGAACACCCAGGGGTTGTTGAGATTGGTCTCGCCGGCCTCAATGAGCAGGACCTTGAGATTGTGGTCCAAGTTGGCCAGTCTGAGAAGGAAAAAAACGTCAGCAGCATCCTCAGCGATGAGGGTTTGCCGAGACATACCTCCCTGCCACCACACATCCACAGCTCCCACCACCGCACACAATGATGTCAAACTCCTCGGGTAGTGGCGACATTTTGAGATGAGATTTGGTTGACCTTTTTTGGGATCTGCTGGGTCTCTCGGCTCTGACCTCCTCAGGTTTTCTCGTGCCTCCTGAGGGAGCCCGGCCCCTTATGTCTTCCGTCGACCATCACCATCGGACTCGTTCTACATGCCGAATCATCTCCGGCATTTGGCAACCCTCTCGAGAGTCCAGATAACCGTACCTCAACCCCTCTCAATCCTTCAGCAACAAGCCCGCGGTTCTGGTTGGCTGATTCCAGTTTCTTTCCACACTCGGATTGCAACTCGCCATCCAAACTGACCTTCCACCTTCACCGGTGTGCTTGAGCTTGAGGACTGCGCATGCATAGTTGGGAACCCCTCATCTCTTGGTCATCAGTTCACGACAAATCAGACATTGATGTCAGAATGACAGGGAGTTGAAGTTGACGGGAACAGACTCGGGAGATGATCTGACGGGTGCGATTGGGGCCCGCATCATCAACATACCGTCTACATGCCATGCAACTTTCACTAAGCTTAATGGCAGCGTACCCTTTTGGAGATCTTGCTCTACGGCGTGTCTCAAGCTGCGAAGAACTGCATTTGCCTGCCCCGAGCAAGAATGACGTGGTACTGCTTGAATCTCTGGAGCTTCCCAGTTGCCCGTCTGCGTTGCTCATCCGCGTGTGCTCATCAACCTGAGAGAGGAGGGTAGCAATCTACATATCTACAGCCGTTATTAGACTTCGGTTATACCATTACTCTCAACACATTGCATTCTCCCAGTCACAAGACCACAATTTATTCTCTTACAAACGTTAGAATGACCTGGCCTGGAGACGAGAAAAGGGGTTGAGTACGGACAACACCAACGCCACTCCGTCACTCCACCCCTTTTCACGAGCCGTTGGTTTTGGGAACAACTCCAATATGCAAGAGCCCCAAATAAGTAACAATGTCCATGCTGGGCAATTAGCCTGACGGCTCTCGATCTCCCGGTTGTTCCACGACATGTCTGCGGCAGAACAGACATTGGTCCGCGAAAACGCGGGGTTGAACACCACAACCACGGATCCAACGGCTTGTCAATGACTCGCGGATTCCAATACCCGTTGAGCTTCCCGCATCATGGCTGAGGAATGCCCAGACCAAATAACGGTCACGAGATGGGGAGGTGATGCAAATCCCGTCTTACACCCAGCGCCGAGGATCATGAAGTCCAGCAGGATGAACACAGACGTCACGGAAAGGTCTTGTTGCCCATATTATTGAAGAGCATCTGGGCATGCATGCAACACACCATACTCGCTCAATTTAACACCGAGATGGCCGATAGATCTTGGCTTTGAAAGTGGCTCGCAAGGCAAAGGGGGGGGTTGAAGCCCATCACTCGGCGAACACATCTCAACCTCGGCACCACGTTGTGTATCTGAAACGACACCTCCAATGCCAAACTAGAAACGCATTCCCCTCATCACCGGTCCGGGGTTTTCCACCAATATGAACCTCGGAACATCCTGTCGGAGGTATCTCCTTTACCTAAGCGTGAAGCACCATGATCTCTCCCCATCTGATGGGCAATTAAGCCCAGAGAGTCCGAGTCTGTTGACAGGTAAAGGGTGTGACAAACGACAGATCAAGAAGCCCTGGTAGATAATGGATGATTCAACTCTTAATGCAACGCATGTTAAGCGATATATTGTTGTGCTCTTACTCTCAACTGAGACGGACAAGGTTGTTGGAAGGTGAGATACGGACGACTGGTCCATCACCAAGACATCAGAACGCCCTCGACCAAGTTGATGTTTCAGGAGGTTCAACAATGTCACAAATCACGTTGCTTAAGACAGGCTCGACAAAAGTGAGACATTAGAGTAAATTCAAGACAAGCTCAATTGCCAGGTAATGCTACATGTACAAGAGCTATCGACGATATGTAACCTAGCCTCAGAAGAAAACAAGACCAATTCAGCCAACCCATCCGCTCCGTTTCGCCATGCTATGCCAGCCCAAGGATAATTCTTTCATGTACAGATCGTTCAAAGGAAACGCCTTCTCTTGAGGGCGGGGTCTTCTTCGCGTTGCCGCTTGTGTAATACTTGCAAGACGACTTTCGTCTTGCTCTCTACTGGTGTCGTTGTCTGGGGGACACCGGACGTTCCGAGTTTCTCGACCTGCGCGCGGATTTGTAGTCTCCGCTCTTCGACTCTGAGGACCCACAAGAGTGTGAGTAGGACCTCCTTCGACGGGAGCGCGGCTCCGTTCAGCCAGCCAGTCGGCCCGCGACGGTGCAGCTGCTGCTGCGACTCTCCATTAGCCGCTGCCGTCTGCGAAGCGTCACCTCCTGAAACCCGGTCGGCCGAGTGGCCCTCAGAGGACACCAACCGCAATGCCTCCATCGTCGCATCCATCAAGGGACGCGCCAGAGTGGGGCTGCAGGTAAGGATCTTCCGAAGGGTTCGGAGTCTCAGGGAAGAGGAGGGACGCGTCTGTGACGGAGCGGCCGCGGAGGTGCTGCGGCTGCTGCTCGTTGCTGGGCGCGATGTGGAGCTCGCCGTCGGCGATGAACTCGGTGAAGTCGAAGTCGTAGGTTGAGGACGGGTACGAGAACGGTGTGGCGTCGTCACCAGCCAGATGATCGTATTCAAGATCGGTTGAGTTGGGTGAAGAGAGAAGCCCGCTTTCAAGGACATAGCGATCTGCATCAAGGGCCTCTGGCACACAGAAACCATGGCCGAGGTCGAGGCCAGGAGGAACTGGAGTGGAAGGAGCAGCGCATGGACCGGATGGAGCGGTTGCTGGGACGCCGCCAGCCACGCCGAAGGTGGTGCTTCCGCCGACCGACACTGCAGGTCAGGGCACAACATCGCGGCAGGATGTTGTGTCGTATCGGGGGAAGCGTTCGCCTCGGAGGGCATGGGGACGTCCGGAAGGGGGGTCTGCTCATCGGCAGCCTCGGGGATGGGGCTGAGTGCTGGGGAGAGAGACGCGGGGTCGACGGTCTCGTTTGATGCTGAGAGTGAGGACAGGACGCGCTCGAGCGAGCTGGCGCTGCCGATGGAGGTGCCGTGGCTATCGTGGGAGTCGAAGAGCTGTGGCGAGAAGGTAACAGGGGGTTGGCGCAGGGCGTCGAATGAAGACGATGTCCTGCTCACAACACCAGTGGCCTGCTGTAGCTTCTGAACCTCCTCAAACAGTCTGAGGTTGACTTGTTGTACGTGAAGGAGGGCGGCCTCGAGTTCTTTGTTCCTCTTCTCCAGGCCCTCAACCTCCAAACGCTTCCGCTCGCGCGATGACTGGGCGGCGCGACGGTTCCGGAGAACGCGCTCGACGCGGCGCTGTTCCTTCTCGTCCTCCGTCTTGGCGCGTTTCCTCGGTGGGAGGTTGGTCTTTGGCTCCGGAAGCACCTGGCCCCATGATTTCCTCTTCTTGACGGACTTCTTTTCTGGTTCTGGGGTGCCGTCGGCGGATGTGTTGGGAGGATGGGACAGGGCGGATTGTGTGAGGGCCGAGAGCGCGAGCACGCCCAGGTCGGACTGCGGCTCGTCGGTGAAGGACTGTGGCGACATCATCTCGAGAGGGCTGACTGTGGTTGCCGGCGAGGATGTGTTGCCGAACAGAGAGGGATACATCTCGTCGGGTGCTGAGAGGAGAGACTCGGCGGGCGAGTCCTCGAACTTGATGCTTGGCGAGGCTGTGTGGGAGGCCCAGGAATCCATGTTGGCTGGTGAGCCTCGGACGACGCGAGAGGACTTTGTTTGTTGTGTTGTTTTGTGTTGGTGAAGACTGGCGTGGATGTCGAAGCGACCATGAAAGTTTTGGTGTCGAAGTTGGAGATTGACGGTATCAAGGCGCCTTCCCAGTTCCTCAATACAAATACGTCAGGGAAGGAAAGGTCAACAAGAAGAGTGCAGAGCGCATGACGAATCCATCAGTGGCTCGCCAGGCAGCCGTGACTCGGGTGGGTGGGGCGGGATGGCTGTGTCGTGGAAGAGGACACACTGGCTTCTTGAGTGGCGGCTGGGAAGGTGCTGTCAGACTCGGGCGGCCAGGCTTCTTTTATCTTCTGGCCACGTATTCGAAAGGGGGCTGTTGCCTCAGGCCAAAGTCGGGGAACCCCTGAGCCCCCTGTGCCCGCCTAGCGTCGCCCCTCGTTAATTGGCCGAGATGGTTTCACGAAGACTGCGATGTCCGAGTCCAAACAGGGAAAGAACAAAGATCAGACGGGAACCGTCCCACCGACCCGCAATCTCACGGCTCCATCAGTATCAGCACCATTCAGGGGAAGCGTCGCGGATGCAAAGGAGGCGGGCCAAACACCCCGTTCCGTCCAATTTAAGCCAGCCGGAACGTGTGCCACCTCCGAGTCCAGCGGCGTCGTTGATCAGCCGTTTCTCTCGTGTCCGTCCATTGAGAGTTGCGGGCAGGAGGAACAGCCTCAGTTGCTGTCAATTCATCATGGCTGCTTCGACTCACTACGCCCCCCTCAATCCATCCTCCACGAGCCCACCATGTTATTCAGCCCACCTCCGCCGGTGATGCCATACGAGCTAATCTTAGCCAGCAATCAGTATCTCTCCACACCACTCCGCTTTAGGTAACCATTTAACGTTATGGGGGACTAAACTGTGACTGTGTATCGCGATGGATGGTTGCGTCCATTTTGGCATCTCAAGGAGCTGCGCAGTTGTAACACATCGCCGAGACATGGGTGGTCTGGCCCGAGCATTCACAGAGACACAGAGGTGCATCATTTGGTACATTCCGTTGCCCTCCCTCATTTGCTACGTAGGGATAATGGCCCGACTCAAGAAGCATGCAACCCTCGATGTGTGCTCAAAGCACAATCCTCTCGGCCATTCCAGTGGCATCCCGTCTTTGGAGACCCCTCGATCTGGAGCGGAAGCCCATGCACTCCTTGGCAACACCTCGATCAGGCTGAATTGCCCCGGATCCAAGAGGCTCAAACTTGCGGACCGACTCCAAAATCGGCACTACCACTACCGGACGCGAGTCTTCGAGAAGCCATAGAATCAGTCGAGCCTCACCCCCTGACAAGTCGTCCGGAGTGTGAGATGGAGGTAGGAGGGTTGGGTCTGTTCCTGAGTTACTCCGTAGTCAGCTGATGTCTCGCTGACGGTCAGCCATGGCTGACGCTGCATGCTGTGCCCGTTTGTGGTTGAATTTGCAGCCACCACAAGCGGCCAGCCTGTCTCGGCCTCCGATGAGTTCCTCATGAACTGTAGCTGAGGGCATCTCGAGAACTCAATACCATGCCATCTCCAAGTTGAGGCTCATGGTTCCGGACCCTCCCAGACCCAGCCCGCAATCTGGATCCGACAAGCGAAATCTGGGGGAAAGTGAAGGGGATGCCAAGTCTCCCGGCCTCCAAGCGGCCATTCCTTCGGGCGGCTTGGTGTTGTGTTCCGTGTTCCGAGACATGTCTTCCATCAGCCTTCGATGCTGGGGCAGTTCCTTGGCGGCACGTGTGCGGAGAGGCGCAGTGCCCCCCCCCCTGAACCAACAGCCAGTTCAGCTTCCAACATCTGTTTTCCCTCCCACAAAGCGAGAACATCCCTCCTTGCCTCTCTCAAGGTTGGGCATCTCCATCTCAAGAACGGCATCACGCAAACACCCGCAACAATCGCTATCCACGAGTTACTCTCAGCGAGTCGATGACACCGCCTCTTTGTTCGACGACGCATCCTCCGAACCTCGAAGGGGCATTTGTGGGTCGAGCGAGGCCCTTGAAAGGACCCTGCGAGCCACGTCAAGCCCGCCGGTCGCTCTCTCCGAGCGCCTCCCCACAAAAGCTAAACCGCGCGGGTGCGTCGCAGCCCAAATCGCCTCCCAACCACCGGGCCGACATCCCTGGGCTCTTTTTCCTTCCCGCCAGTGCGCACGACAACCCCCTCCCCACATCCCCTCCGAAATTCATCCTTCGCCGCTTGTGTGGTTTTGTGTGGAGACGCCCTCGATGGGGAACCTGGGGAAGGGCAGTGAAGGGACAGCCGGCACTCCAGAATGCGACGGAGTGTTGTTGGCGATGTGGATATGCTCAGAAGTCTGGGGCAGTGTCAAGCGGCACGGTATCCATGTTGGTGCATGTTGGCGGGAGCGGAGATTTGGCTAGCAAGCCACAAGACGGATCCCGTCCGGAGTCCCGGAACGCCAGAGATATATTGCACCTTTGTTGCCGCGCATTTTCGTAGTCGGAATCGCGCAATGCGTTCTCTTCATTGGGCGCCTCAGCCAGGAGGCGGTTGATACCTATATCTCAGCTGGTGACCTGCCGAACAACAAAACCACCACGCCGCCACCGATCATCTCAACCCTGGGAGAATTAAAAATCACTTTTTCTACTCCGAGACCGTCTATCACACCACCTCGCCCCAGCCCAATGGGCCCCCCCCTTTGTGTTTTTGGACCGTTCCCCAACGCCGCAGACACCGGAACATGCTGACCGGTTCAGCGCTCACACTCCTCCTGTGGAGAGGGCGCCCGCCGGTTCGTGAAAGATTCGCTGTTTTCCCCGTTTACCCCGTGAGATACCCCGTTTTCCATCTTCTCCTAGAAGACACTGTCCCAGCCAGTGCCCCACTGGTGAGGCGGCTTCACGAGGCCCTCGATGTCGCTCGTGACCCAGCCGCCGTAGTAGTCGCCCGGCGGCGCGTGGGCCCTCTCGTTGTCGACATAGCACTCCCAGGGGCCGACATAGAACGCAAGGTAGCCCTTGAGAGCCTCGTACTCCTTAGGCGGCTCGTTGTACGACCAGATACGGTTGTTGATAATCTCGGCGGCCGAGATGGGGCTCATGATGGCGTAGTAGGTGGCGGCGCCATGGAACTCGGAGAAAGTGGAACGCGGGGTGGTCGAGAGGGGCAGGCGGACTCGGGTGGGCGGGATGTAGTACACTGCAT
Source organism: Chloridium humicola (assembly GCA_027569505.1). Lineage (NCBI taxonomy): Eukaryota > Fungi > Ascomycota > Sordariomycetes > Chaetosphaeriales > Chaetosphaeriaceae > Chloridium > Chloridium humicola. The sequence continues at coordinate 207,685 of JAPDFF010000019.1, forward strand.
CGCGGGGGAGGAAGGTCAGCAACCGCGTGTCACGCACAGCCAGCGAGAGGGTGAGGGTGGTTTTTGGAGGGAAGGGGTCGTCGCCAGGGATCAACCGGGCGAGCTGATGGGGATAGATATGGAGATGGAGATGGGGATGGGGATGGAGATGGCGATGGAGCTAGAGACGGAGACGGAAACGGCGAAAAAGGGTCCATACCGGGAGCGTGATGGGCCTCCAACACCCAGTAGCCCTCGCCGGGCGGGCAGTCGGCTAATAGCTGGCCGTGCCACTTGATCTGGATGTGACGGTTCGTCCTCTCCACAATTGGCGGGCGAGGGAAGGTTGTGACGTTGTGTTTCCGCATTGCCGACATGGTGCAGCTGGTCTCTGAGCGATGCCGACTAGATGAGTATGTCTGGTATGGTATTGGGTATGAAAATGAAAAGCTTGCGGTCAACGCGTGGGCGCAGAAAGGGAGGTGAAAAAAATGCTCTTTCGATTCTCGAAAATGTCGACCAGGCCCATCCATGCCGTGCAAGACAGCGGGACCAGAAGTTGTGGCTTGCAGCGCGGACCCACTCATTCCCACTCTGGGCAAGAACCACTGCAGCCACCGCGCGGTCCGCGACTTGCCACGCTTTGACAAGGCCGAGGCAGGAGCTCTTCCGATCGCACCAGCCACACGCCGCCACAAACTGTGCGTCATGGGGCCACTGGGCCCCGCCATCATCGGCTCTTCGCGCCCCGCCCCTCACTCAGCCGACCAACAGGAATGGACCTGGGCTCGACCGCTGAGCCAGGCACCTGGAGGCCTGGCGCCTTGTTCGCCTCGTCAACCACCTGCACCACCACCTCACACCTGCTTGCTGCCGCAAAGAACACCCCGGTTTCGACACATTCCCTTTCGATCTTTCCCATCTCCCTCTATTTCAGAACCATCGCGACCATGGCTAATCGACAACTTGCTCGGGACATGCAGACCGAGTTCCAGGCTCGGGTAAGCAACCATCAGCCCCTCCCAGTCCACACATCACCGGGACTATCTTCCCAGAACAGCAATTCTGACACTCTCCCAGTTCAACGCCAAGCAAGCTCGTCGCGAGGCCGCGAAGGCCGCGAAGCAAGACAATGAGCTGAAGAAGCAGATCCAGAACGTACGCCTCCCCCATACTCGCCCCCCTCTCGCACCAACACATCGCTAACCTCCCAACCCCGGCACAGCTCCTCAAAAAAGGCGAAACCACCCAAGCCGCCCAAAAAGCCCGCATGCTCCTCGCCAAGCAGGCCATCGCAGCGCAGATGGACCAGGCGGCCGACATGGCGGAGCTGTCCCTCGCGCAGATCCAGGCCAACAACGCCATGAACCGCATGACGGCCATGATGGCGCAGTCGTCCAAGACCATGTCGCGCGCGCAGCGCAGCGCCAACCCGGAGAAAACGCTGCTCACCCTGGAGCAGGTGCGCGCCCAGAACGAGGAGTACGCCATGAGCAACGGCATCTACCAGGACGCCATGACCCAGAACACGAGCGTGACCGTCAGCGATGATGCGGTCCAGGAGTTGTTGGGGAAGCTGGCGGATGATGCGGGGTTGGAGCTGGGGCAGGAGTTGAATCAGGCTACTACGAGCAAGGTCGATCCGGTCAAGGAGCCGACCGAGCCGACGGCTGAGGCGGAGGATGCGCTGCAACAGCGGTTGAGGGCGCTCAGGGCTTAGACCTTTTTATGATATGGTACACGGGGAGGGCAGTGTGTGGCTGCTATGGAAGGGTAACGACGAACGACGACATGATGGGGGGATCAGAGAGACGCTTTCAGTTCCTGTTTGAGGATAATTGCATGGAGTTTGGGGTTTTGGGTTCATGGTTTCCTACGGAGGAGCGACACTGGGTGTGCTGGACACCCAATGATTTTGGAATAGACACTCTTCGTTATTGCAATGAGTATCACTTTTATCTTATCAGGCTTTTTGGTGAAGTTCGCAAATATCAAGATGTTTTCTCAAAACAACGCTAGCCATTTCTCTTTTCTATCGCCCAGTCATGACGTGCCATGCTCATACCATTTTTTTCTTCCGGAAAACTGCAAATAGACTGAGAAATACCATACTCCTCATGCATCATGACCCAACATCTCGGATGACTCTCTCTCAGATCAACCCTCTCAAAAGGCCCTCTACATGTACAAGCTCGCCACAGCCGTGATATCCCTCCTGATCATCTCCTGCGCCGCCGCCATCTTCTGATACAGATCCGGATCGCCAATAATCCTCGCCGCGTTCTTCACCTCGCGGCATGTCTCATCCAACCTCGTGATTGTCCGCACAATCGTGCCCTCCAACACATCCGTCAAGTCCGTAATATTCTTGAAACTCATGCCCCTTGCCCACTCATACACGACCTCCATCAACCCAAACCTCGGCTTCGACACAAAATCGTTGCTCTCCTCGCTCGTTTGGATCACCTGGTGGATCGTCTGCACATTATTCACCTTCTCAGAAATATCCACGATCGTCTTCATCCCCCGCTCGAGGTTAGCCGTCAGACGCGGAACCGCATCCGTCTTCTCCTGGAACACAAACGTCGACAGCAGCGCCGCAATCTCGGCAGGCTCGTAGTCGGCAAGCACGTTTTCCAGGATCAGCTCGGTGAGCACCAGCTCGTCGCCCGAGTGGATCTCGCACGCGACCTTGCCCTTGAGCTGGATGCGGCTGGCGTCATCGATGAAGGAGAGGTCCTTGAGCACCTGGATGCGCTGCTCGTAGTCGGGAAGCAGCTGCAGGTTCTGCTCTGAGAGGGTTGCGCGCAGCTGCTGGATGTGCGTCTGGATGAGCCACTGGTCGTGGCACATGGCGTAGTGCTTGAGGAAGGACTTGCAGTCGGTCGCAGCGGATTTGGAGGCTTTGACCTCGGCCTCGCGCCGCTTGCTGGCGACGTCGTGGACCGCGAGGTTCTTGATCCGCCCCAGGTCCATCTCGTCCCAGATGTCCGTGTTCCAGGTCCGGCAGATCTGGTGCAGCTTCTCCTTGGCCTTGGCGTGGCCCTCGCCGCCAAAGATGTCAGGAAGGACGCCCTTGGTGATGTGCTTGGTGAGGCAGACCAGGTCGGTAATGGGCACATGCAGCGTCTTGGTGGATATGTGCTTCTTTGCTTGGGGCAGCGGGGAGAGATGTTTCCTGAACGCGGGAACGAACGGGAGGAGATCCGTGTCGTTGCGAACCTCCCGGTTGGTCCTGATCTCGAGGACATGAAGTGTGGGGTGCGCGGCACTGCTCTTGACGCTGGCGCCCTCAGCGAGGAGGATACCTGGCGTCCGCACACCATCCTTCATCCACACGATTAGCCGTCCCGGCGAGAACATCTTCCTCCCAATCGGGTTGACCAGCAGCAGGCGGTACAAATCCTCCGTCAACCGCTTGAAGTCCTCGCCAGCTTGGTGGCACTCATCCATATGAACATCGCAGATCGGGCACGCGTCTCGCTTGACCTTGGCCAGATCCGCCTCCGAGACCTTAACCGCTTTCTCGTGCTCGGGCAGGAGCTGCTGGGTGGCGTGCTCAGAGAAACTGCGCTTAATCATTTCCTCGATCTTGAGCGCCTCGACGCGGAGCAGGTTGAGGATCATGTTGTACGTCAGGCGGAACTGCGAGCGGAGCTTGCTAGGCTCGCCGAGGATCATCTGGCGGAGGTCGGTAACAGGGGGTGCCTCGTCTCCGCCTGGCGGGACGATAATGACAGAGCCGACGGGATCGAGACCACGTCTGCCGGCTCTGCCAGCCATCTGCGTGTACTCGCCGGGGAGAAGGTTGCGGAACTGGTGGCCATCGTGCTTCCTGTACCCGGAGAAGACGACAGTCCTCGTGGGAAGGTTGAGGCCCATGGCGAAGGTCTCGGTCGCGAATAGGACCTTGACGAGTGTCTGGGCAAACAGAATCTCGACCAATTCCTTCACGATGGGAAGCAGGCCGCCGTGGTGAACGGCGATACCCCGCGAAAGCAGCTCCCTCAACCTGATAATCTGAGGAAGAACGCGGTCCTCCGGCTTCAGGCGCGCCACCGACTTCTCGATGATCATGTGAATCGCGCTCTTCTCCTGAGCGGTGCAGAAGTCCTGGTTGCTCAGGGCGTCGGCGTTCTCCTCGCAACGCTTCTTGGAGAAGACGAAGATACAGGCCGGAAGGAGGGTGTTTTTCTTGAGGAACTGCACCAGATGCACCCAGAGGTTCTTGTCCTGAGCAGCCGACGAGAACCCACCAGGCCGCCCTGCGCGGCCCATATGGCCAGGAGCATGGCTGGCCCGCGGAGGACCGCCTCTGCCACGCTGCTGGCCGCCGCCGCCTCTCCCGCCACGCTGTTGGTTGGCACCCCTCTGGGCACCGCCTCGGCCTCCCCTCTGATTGCCGCCGCCACGGGCTGGTGGTGCTGCTGCTGGTGGGAGCATCTTCTGTTTATCCTTGCCCTGGATGGCAGCGTTGGCGTCCTTCCAGCCCTTCTCGACAAACTTCTTGTCCGAGTCGACAATCTTGTAGATGTTCTTGTTGCCCCAGAGGTAATGCTCCAGAGGAACGGGCCGCTTTGGCGTCGAGATGACATAGATGTCCTTCTGCTTTGTCCGGCCAACCCAGGACGCAAATTCATGAGTATTGGGAACAGTCGCAGACAGGAGGATGAGCGAGACGTGCTCCGGCAACATGATGATGACCTCCTCCCACACCACACCGCGCTCGTAATCGTTAACGTAGTGGACCTCGTCAAAGATAACGAATTCAACATCGCGGATGAGATCGGCGCCACGGTAGAGCATACTCCGCAGAATCTCGGTGGTCATGATGAGACAGCTGGCCTCGGGGTTGATCTGAACGTCGCCCGTCAGGATACCAACTTCGTCAAAGGTCTGCCTAAAGTCGCGAAACTTCTGGTTGCTCAGCGCCTTGATGGGCGACGTGTAGATAGCCTTGGTCATGTGCCTGGCCGCAAGAGCGATGGCATACTCTGCAACAACCGTCTTGCCAGCCGAGGTATGAGCGGCGACGAACACTGAATCGCCGTTCTCCAGATGGTAGATGGCCTCCTTCTGGAACGTGTCCAGCTCGAACGGCCACTCTCTGGCCATGTCGGGCACCAGTTCCCGGAAGTTGGGCATCTCCCGGTTGATGTCAACCATGTGCGCCCACTCACGTCCAGCTTTCCTAGCGCTGGATACTGCGAGTGTGCCACGCGGCTCAAGGGCAGGAAATTCGACGGGAAGAATGGAGTCGATGTCCTCCACACCCTCTTCCTCCTCGTCGGGAGACGACTCCCCACCGTTGATAGCCGGCTTCTCCCCCTCTTCATCCTCACCACCAGGCGCAGCCTCAGGCTCTTGGTCCAGGACCTCCTCCACCTCCTTGGCCTGCTTCTCGCTCTCAGCATCGGCGAGCTTCCTCCTCTTGCTGAAGTCTATTCCGCGATTCAGGCCCGGAGCGACCTCTAGCAACCCACCCTCGCCAAGCTTGATGACCTTCTCCAGCTTCTTCCTGCTATCAACCTCGTCGGCAGCAGAAGACGCCCGCAACTGGTCCTCCAGCGCAGCAGTCGACTCGATACTGTCCAGGCCGCCGGGAGCAAACGGGAAGAAACCTGCGGCGCCACGAACAAAATCGGCTCGGCCGGCGGGCTTCCGCAGCATGGAGGTGCTGGACTTGGCGGTGGCATGGGAGGCCGGAACGGTGACATTGCGGTAGCCGGTGACACGACCCTCGAGGCCGTGGCGGATGAAGCGTGTGACAGTGCGGGTTTGGGTAGGCGCGACGCGAAAGAGGAGGGAGAAGTCGGTCGGGGTGTCCCAGCGCTGTTGGAGTTTGTCCAGCCACTCGGGTGAGAATGTTGTCGAAGGGGTTAGGTATTTCGCCTCGAGCTCGGCGCGAAGCTGCTCGGGGTTTTCGGGTGGTGGCTGGCGGTCGACGGTCTTGTCGAGGATGTCGTCAATTGCGTCGAACGTAGTGTCGTCGTCGTCGTCATCGACATGCAGCCTCTGCATGGCCTCTCTGAGTTCGGACGCCATGATGGGCGGAGTGAGGCCAAGTTGGCCTGTGATTGAAGTCGAGAGCCGGCGATATGCTAAAGGAAACGAGGCTGTGGTGAGCTGGGTTGGAATGCCCAACTTCGTGGAGGATTGAAGATGGAAGCTTGGAGGTACGTACCGTTCCAGGTGCGGGGCCAAACAGGCACTTGGCGGGGTCATTGCTAGCACAGTGCTGACTGTTGCTTGCCAAACACTGTGTGCTCTCTTCGACCACTGACACCCATCGGTTTATCCAATTTGGTTTCAATTTCTTGCGCTCCTCAATTCAAAAGGATAGTTATTCACTTTGTCTGAGTAGAGTTAACGAGTAGGCTTTCGAACTTTCAAGGCCACAGTTACGAACATCAGATTGAGACAGCAATATAATCTCAATGGGTATGTTCTGCTGGCTGGCTTGACTCCTTCCCCCTGCTTCCGAGATAACTTGAACCCTTCGAAATGGTCTAACGAACTGCAAAATCATCTCCCATCTGGCATCTTCCCCTCACTCCAAGCTGCTCTTCGACGCATTATTCACCGGCGGCGGCGCAGCAGGCCCCTCGGGCGTGACATAGGCCTTGGTCATGCCGCCGTCCACCACAAAATCCGACCCATTGACGAAGCTGCTCTCGTCGCTCGCCAGGAACAGCACCGCCTGCGCCTGCTCAATAGCCTCGCCAAACCGGCCCGTCGGAAAGTGCACCTCACGGCGATGGCGCTTGGCCTGATCATCTCCCAGCCAGTCCTGCAGCAACGGCGTGTTGAGCGGCGCCGGGCACAGGCTGTTGAAGCGGAAGCCCTCGCGAGCATGAACAATCGCCAACTCGCGGGTCAGCGCCAGCACGGCGCCCTTGCTGGCCGTGTACGCCAGCTGCGGGGTGGCGGAGCCGACGAGGGCGACGACGGACGCCGTGTTGATGATGCTGCCCTTCTTCTTGCCGTGGCGGCGTAGGGCAAGCACGGCGTGCTTGCAGCCGAACCACACGCCTTTGACGTTGATGTTGTGGGTGAGATCCCAGATCTCCTCGGGCGTGTTGATGGCGTCGTCGTCGCGCGCGTGCATGATGCCCGCGTTGTTGAAGATGACGTCGAGGCCGCCCCAGCCGTCGACGTGCTCCACCATGGCCTGGACGTCGGCTTCCTTGGAGACGTCGCAGCGCTAAGCGTGTCAACAACAGTAGAGAAAAACATAAAGTGTTTGGATATCATACCTTGACCTCCAGCCGGCCGGCGTCAGGGACGAGCTGCTTGACCTTGGCCACAGCCCGGTCCAGGGCCTCCTGGGAGATGTCGGCCATCAAGACATTGGCACCTTCTTTGGCGAACAGGATGCTGGTCTCAAGACCAATGCCTCTGCAAAACGTCAGCTTCTTCCTTTTATAATCAGACGGTTCTGACGCAGGGTAGCATCCGCCCCTTGGCCCAGACAGGACCCTGCATAAGGAGCGGCGTGCAGGAGACTTACCCAGCAGCACCAGTGACGACGGCATTCTTGCCAGCCAGACGGCCACGTCCCGAGGAAGCCATTGCAAAGAGAATTATGCAATTCGATCTACACTCGACCTTAGTTCAACTTAAGAAGAGTGTCTCTCGAAGGTCTGGGAGGTGTGAGTGGCGGTGACGGCGGGGTAGAGATAAGGGGAGATAAGTCAACAACCAGCTGGGATGGCCGGTCCCATGACCACCTCCGAGACCGGGCTCCCCCTTTGCCACTTACACAAGACACCCACAAGGCACAAGAGATAGACAGTCCATGATGTACTTGATTTTGAAACGCTTGCCATATACGATTCTACCCAGCACTCTAGCTATGTACAGACCTCATACACCACCCATCACCCTCCATAGAAATTACACAAACTGCCCCTCCGTATTCCCCTCCCCCATACTCTTGCTCCCGGAGCTCCCACTCTGAATATGCCCCAGCACCGCATCAACATAACTCGCACCACTCCACTTCTGATGCGTGAGCACATCCACCCCCAGCTCCTTCTCCCTCTTCTGCACCAACTCCACATACGCGCCCATGCCATCCTCCTTAAACCTCCTCGCCAGCTCGCTGCTGATCGTCGCCGTGCTGTGCAGGCCCGCCAGGCTCACCAGCTGCAGCGTGAACCCCTCGCGCGCAATATCCCAGATGAACCCGCGCAACGTCTCGGGCGTGAACCCGTGCGCCATCCAGTTGAACGACGGCGACAGGTTGTACACGAGCGGCTTGCCCGGGTTGGCGGCGCGCACGGTGCGACCGAGGTCCGCCGCGATCTTGACGTTCGGGTCGCCGGTTTCAACCCAAAGCATGTCCGCGTAGGGCGCGAAGGCGAGCGCGCGCTTGGTCGCGGCGGGCATGCCCGCGCGGAAGTGGTAGAAGCCCTCGCGCGTGCGCGGCACGTCCCAGTTCCAGTAGACGGGCTTGCCGGGGGTGATGGAGGCGGCGAGCTTGCGGCGCGCGGTGATGCCCATGTCGCGGTCGGCGGCGACGGCCTTGTTGTAGGACTCGATCTTGTCGGTGGCGACGCCCTGCGCGGTGAAGTGCGCGACGGCGGCCTCGTCGAAGGTGACCAGCTTGGTGCTCTTGACCCACTGCGCCTCGAAGGCGTCGATCTCGGCGCCTGACGCGCCCTTGGCTTCCATATCGGCGAGGGTCTCGGCGAGGGCCTCGACGGTGGGGTCTGCCACGCCGAGGATGAACTCGTGGTCGCGCACGTCGATTGATGAAGAAAGCAGCTTGCCGCTCTCAGAGTCGGTGCGGGCAATGACCAGGTTCTCCGTGCCCATCACGTCCCATTGGAACCGCGCCGCCTTGAGGCGGTTGATGTGCTCGCCGGTCGGAACCAGAACCTTGCCAGCCAGGTGACCGCACTTCTTGCCGCCATGCATCTGATCCTCAAAGTGCACCGCCGCGGCGCCGTTCTCGGCGAACAGCTTGGCCAGCTTCATGACAGCTGTGAGACCACCATGGCCTGTGTCGCCGTCGGCAATAATGGGCCGGAAGTAGTCAACGTAAGGCGTCTTGGCCCGCTCCTCAGCCGACATCTTGGACCGCAGGAACCAGTGCTTGCGATCGTGCATGCTCTGCGCCTTGAACATGCGCTGCACCTGGTTGGGCACCGTGTTGTAGGGGTAATCACCAAAGTCGGGGGACACCTCGTTCGTCGTCGTGAGCAGCGACGAGCAGGCCCAACCTGAGATGTACAGCACCTCCTGGTGCGGCGCCTGCTGCGTCATCTGGATGGGATCGATGGCGCCCAGCGTGTGGATAGGCTTGCCGGCGGCCTCGCGCTCGCGCACGAGGTTCCAGAGCTTGCGCGCCATGACCGAGCTCGGGTAGGCCTGCTGCAGCGACCCACGCTTGCTGACGACATCGGCGGCCGTCCAGTCGCGCTTGATGCCCGCGAACCGCGGCGACGCCCACCACGCCTCGACGTCCTTCACTTGTTGTTGGTGCAGCGCATCTTCGGCCGCGCCCGCCTTTTGCGCCTCGGGTAGGAGCTGGTACGATACTGTGGGGGTAACGGTCGGGATTGTGGGATCGACGGGCGGGAGGGAGGCCATCCTGCTAGTGACAGACAGGAACCGACGAGAGCTTGGGGCGACGGCGCTGGAGACGAGGCGGGAGACGGGCCGGGCCGAGGGAGTCCGCCGGGGGACGCGGGGGAGGATGGTGCGCAGCATCGGGCGACTGTTCTGGGTGTCACAAAGTCAATTGGGTCCCAGGTTCGCTACTTTCGTAATTTGGGTCGGCGCAGGCGAATATGAGAATGGAAACACAGGCCGAGGAATGGAGTGTGCGAGACTGGGGATGGCCGGGTTATGAATCTGGGGTATCTGGGGCCCCACCAAACCCCGAACGGTGGAGACCGAAACTACCCGGGGTCAAGGCTCGGTGGGCTCGGGTCAAGGGAGCGGCGCCGTGTGGGTGCGAGCGATATCGGGGACGGATCCGACGGACATACGGTGTTGATGATGAGTTCTTCGCTTCGTTATGAATCACCGCCAAAGGCCCTGGTTTGATCGTGTTCGTTCGTCATTCGTGATTTGTAATGGGAAACACAGCGTTACTCATGCAGCTTACAGACAATGTTGCCCCTTGGCCATCTCCAGGACACTGACAGCATCACCACAGACCGTCCATCTCCGCCATCGCCTCCTCATCTTCCTCAAAACCTGCGTTCTGTTGATCGTCCTTTTTCGTTGACGAACCGGTTTTAGCGTCATCAGAAGGGCGCGGGTTTGCACTTGCTCCCGCCTCGGCCTCTGCCATGAGCGCATCCAGGTCATCATCATCAACCTCCAGATCTTTCGCCGCAGGCTGGACCGGGGCTGGCGCTTGTGCTTCTGCTTCTGCCATGAGCGCGTCAAGGTCATCGTCATCAGGGTCTGCTTGCACCATCTGTTGGTTTGATCCTGAGCCCGCGGATTTGCTCCCTTGCGGTGCTGGTTGGCCCGGCCGGCTTCTTGATTGTGCCTCAGCCTCAGCCTCAGCCATCAAAGCTTCCAGATCATCGTCATCTGGCTCTGCACGTAGTGCTGGCGCTGGCGCTGGTGCTGTCCTTCGTGTTCCGTCGCCAAAGATGCTCCGGTATGGCACTGATGCTGGACCAGACGGCTGGGTTCTGTGCCCTGGCACTGATTCGGCCTCCGCCATGAGCGCATCCAAGTCGTCTTCATCCGGAACATCGTCGTTGACAACCTGTCTTGCCGGTGCTGTGCTGCTCGTATTCTGCCGTGGTGTCGCATTGTAAATGTCATCGTCGCCAAACAGGTCGTCCGCCGTAGGCGTCTTCGCCCTCTCCTGTGTTGATTTCTCGAAGATTGGTGCGATCCTGTCAGGTTGTCGCGGGACAGATGAGCTCTGGTGGATCAAGTGTTCTTCCTCCTCTTCCTCAGCAGCAGCCCTCGGCTTGCTCTCGTCAATCCACTTCAACCGAGCGTTGCGCATAGTTGTCTTGTGTCCGGTCTTCTCCACCATGGCGAGCGCGTCGAGAAAGGTCGCTTTCGGAAAGAGGTCGTCGAGCCACTCTTGGTAGAAAGAGAGGAGCCGCCTGGCATCAGAGAACTATGCGCTGTGTCAATCGAAAATGGCTGGTCTATGCGAACGCGGGAAAAGTACCTCGTGCCCCTTGCCCTTGAATTTGATCTTGGGCGCGATCTTTCGCAACTTTGGGATTCCCTTGTCTGAGAGCAGTCTTGCGCCAAAGTTAGAGTGGGGGATAAACAGAGGCGAGACAGGCAACAAACCGAGTCTCGTCCAATTTCACCCTCGGAACCCTTGCTTTCTTCTTCAAGTCAAGCTCCTTGTCAATACCCAGCGTGTCCTTCTTTTTCTCATTGCCGTTCGCGCCGCTCTTCTTCGCTGGCTCGGGACTGGGAGATCGGAACGGATCGTCATCGCCCCAATCGGCGAGATAGTCGTCGACGAAACTAGTAGTCGTTTTCTCGCGGGTTGAGCCGTCCGCAGTACCGGCGGCCGTCTTGGAAGGCATTGTTGCGATTGTGAGTCGAGTTGTGGTGTTTTGCAGGGTTTGGGTGTTCAACGACAACCAAACGCGTTCCTGGTTGAAAAGACGCGTCGCGCCAAGTGGGCGTGTAAGTGCTCAACTGTGGCTGAATGACCTGGCTGTGGCTGTTGGGTGTGGCGGCTGGCACCCCACAACTCCAGCCTGAGGCATCCATGGCATTGAGCTCCAGACCCCAAAGCTTCGACCCCAGCAACTGGACGTCCATTGCACATCGCGATTCCTTACGACGCCTTGCCGGCCGCCAAGATGTCGAACACTCCGACCCAGACCTACTCCTGGCCGAGCAAGACGGTCAAGACTGAGTACCCAGTATGCCATTGCCCAATTGCTGAACTCTTGCGCAGTCCGCTAACCTCGAAATCAGCTCATCGACAATGACCCGTATGCTCACCCCCGCCGATACCTCCCACGGCGCCATCCATCCCGACCGAATCTGACTCAATTGACTTCCACAGGCACTTTAAGCGCGTAATTCGGTACGCCCGGCCCTCCGACTATCTGGCCGGTGGTGCTGCGGCCGCCGGTGGCCCTGGTCTGCTGTACGCGATGGAGGTGTTCGCCCCGTCCCAGGTTGGCCGCGGCGGTTTTGCCCAGGCCATGCGGTTGTGCGGCGTCATCGGCGTTACCGGCGGTTTTCTCTGGTTCTACCAGCGTTCTATCCGTACGTGATCCGAGCTCCACCCGCCAACAACCCGCTTCTGAACTTGATCAAAAACACCAATTGCCGTTGGAACTTGCTGTGGATACAGGGACTTTTGGTGGGAAATTTATCCGGGATGCGAGGGCTAACTGTCCACAGTCCGGTTCTACGGCATGAGCGAGAACGCCCGGGAAATCGAGATGGACATGCGCGAGATGGTCGACAAGGTCAAGGCCGGCGAGCCGCTGTACGGCGAGAGCAAGCTCACCCCCGCCATGCAGGGTGTTGCCGCCCGCCAGTCAAGATACTCGGCGCTCTTCTTCGGCGTCCTCCCCTGGTTCAACTTTGTGAACCACAACCAGCACGGCATCGACACCGCCAAGTACTACCAGCAGGCGGAGCGGGAACTGGAGGCTGAGCGCCTGGCCAAGGGTGGCCAATGAGGGGATATGTGAGGAGGAGTTGGGGCGGGCGGGCCGGGTGGGAAGTGTGAATGATGCGGGGGTGACACCAGGCCCTCTCTCAGGTCGGGCGCCCGGTGTACATATGACATTTAGACGACGGCCCGCGCAGGTCTCGAGTCAACAGGCATTTCTTTTCTTGCGTCGACAACCAAGGGCTCTTTTCCATTTCCGGGTACTGTTGCAAGACTTGCGACTTCCTCAAGCAGGACCATGGAATTTGTCTCGTCTGCTCTTTCATGAAAATCCGAACAGGTGGGATTCTTCTCAACAGGCGTGAGCACCTGCCGTTTGAGCATAAAATGGGTGAGCGCAATCAGACTGCGTCTCAGGCCTATCATTGAACGACGCCTCTTAATTCTCAGCAACCCCCTTCTCCCTTTCCCACGCTGTCGACAATTGATCGTCTCCATGTAAGACCGGCACCTTTTGTCCCCGTATCTGGTAAACTTATCGCTGAAGCCAAGTGGATCACAGAATCTAAGTCGCCTGTTGCCGTCCAGTCTTTTCCCTCTGGCCGCCCAGGTCGCGAATCTCGGGAAGATCACAACGCCACCGTGTCTCACAGCTTCGCTCGATTGTTCAGAGGAGCGTTGTAAGCCAAAACATTTGCCGGCGAGGTATTCGTTGCCAAGTCCCAACCGACTGACGTCGGTTATGACGGATGCCGTCCCACGTCTGGCCTTACCGACGAGACAAGTCTGTGATACACACTTCCCCGCACCAGTACAGACGGGACTCGGAATCGAGCTGGTATAAACGAGCATTGGGAATTTGGAACGCCTCCTCTCGGTTGCATTGTCCTTTGGCTTTCGACTCGCAAATCTCATCATTTCTGTCGTGGTAAGGGATATGAAGATGGCCCTTCTTCAATTACTGTTCGCCGGAGTGGCAGTTGGCCAATCACCCTCAATGGCGGGTGCCAGATGGTTGATCCCTGGACAAGAAGATGCTGCCTTTCTCTACGACGGCATCCCTCCTCAAGCTCAGATCATCGACCAACGGACCTTCAATGCGCTTTATGACGTCCCTCCTCCGTCCGAAGCAAAGGGTTTTACGGTATGTGACTGGTCGATTTGTTGTGTTCGTCGATGTTGTCGTTCAATCAGTCTGCTAATTATCACTCATCAGTTTGAGCAATTCGTCCCTCCCGGAGCAACCCCTGAATCACTCCTGGCCCGACCCTTCCACATCTACGATGCGGAATTTCTGGACGTCATTGGGCTCAATCCGACGTTGACGCTGCTCGCTCAAACAGATTCCGATCCCATATTTCACGAAGCACCAGTGTGGTAAGCAGTGAACCACCCTTACGAGCTACATTGACTAACCGTTCCGTTATTTGCAGGTACCCTGCCAAGGATGAAATGTTCTTTGCTCAGAATGCTGGGGCGGCAGCTGCCGGGACAGGACTCGCCAAGTCTGCCGTCATTCAGAAGATTTCATTGTTGGAAATTGGCTCAGCCATTGCGAGTCAGAGGAACGCAAGCGGATCGGTGAAGGTTGAGGTGGTATACTCATCACCAACTGTCATGAACCCCAATGGTGAGTTGACAGTGGACGTTTGGCATTGCCGTTGAACAAGTCTAACAACAGAGAAATAGGGGGGACGAACTACAGGGGCCAGCTCCTATTTCTGGGCGAGGGCCAGGGAGAGAATATTGCCCCGGCGATGTACTTAATGAATCCTGAGCCTCCATACAACATCACAGGTAAGGATTCCACTTGGGGGGGAAAATGCTTCCTCGATGTTTTTGCTTACTCGTTCAGTGTTGCTGGACAACTTCTTTGGCCGCCAGTTCAACTCACTCAACGACGTCTCCATCAACCCTCGCAGTGGAGAGATCTACTTCACAGATCCGACCTACGGATATGTCCAGGACTTCCGGCCAGCACCCGGGTTGCCAAAGCAGGTGTGGCGGTTCAATGAGGCCACTGGGGCAGTTACTGTCGCAGCGGATGGGTTCAACATGCCAAATGGTAAGCCAAAGGCGAATGCAGTTGTGGAAGCATCTATCTCACTTATCTCTCTAGGCATCTGCTTCTCACCCGATGGCATGTACCTCTACATCACCGACACCGGAATGGCGCAGGCTCTCTTCGGTACCAACCTGACCTTTCCCTCTACCATGTACGTCTATTCCCACGCTCAAAGGCACTGTCAATTGAACTCAGTGCCTCCCAGTTACCGCTACGACGTACAAGATGACGGCACCCTCGACAACCGCAAGACCTTTGCCTTCGTCACGCCAGGCATCCCAGATGGCATCCACGTCGATACCAAGGGGAATGTGTACACGGGATGCGGAGATGGCGTGCAGGTGTACAACCCGTCCGGGAAGCTCATCGGCAAGATTTATGTCGAGAGCACGGTAGCCAACTTCCAGTTTGCTGGGAGGGGACGGCTGGTTATGCTGGCTGAGACGGAACTGTATTATGCTACGCTGGCGGCGGACGGGGCGTTCCCGGGGGTGGTGTATTGAATGGAGGGTGGAGGAGACGAAACTAAGCGCCGGAAATATCGTCGTGGTCGGGGGATGGCAAGATGGGTTGGGGTGGGGGAACGGGAGTATCAATCAGGACATGCGGACGTCCCAGAACAACGCAGAAATTCGCATGCATGGAAGAACAAACATTGGTAGCTTAATAATAATGCCATTTTCCACTTCTCAAAAATATTCCTTGCCTTGAATTCACCAGAAAGAGAAAGAATGGGGTACCGTACCCCGAGTCAGGGTAATGTTCATGGTGTTCTCAACCTCAAGTTCTCAACCTCAAGGAGATGGTCCATTTACAATGAGTCAGTATTCTAACTGTAGGCGCAGAAACGTTGCGTGTTTGGCGCAATATTTCCCTTGCAGGGGTGACGCTAGACAAGATACGTACTTGGTTTCGTTTCCTCTTCCACCTCTCTTCCTCTTGAGGTTGAGGTTGGGCTGTGGGATTCTCGAAGACCCCACTTGCGGACCCCAGCACTTCACCCCGGACCCACAAAGGCTTAGCTTCAACAACCCCGGCTCCAAAACCTCCACAACGAACAACGGCGCGCACTTTCTTTCGACCACCGCTTCGCCTTTGACCGAACGAGAACCGAAATTTTCCAGCTCAACGGCATCAAGTTTTGCCCTAAAGCAACCGTTTTGGACCGTTTTGGGAGAAAGCCTAAACGATAGACAACAAGAGCAGCACCGACTCCCGCTCCCATGACGGGCGCAAAGCGCGCCCGGCTCGAGGCCGACGATGGCGACGACCACCCCCAACACCCTCCCACCTCGATCTCACCTTCAAAGCGTCGCCGAGTCCTTAAACACCCCACCCCCAACTCTTCCACCCCCGCAAAATCCCGCCGCGACCACCTCTCCCCCCTCTCCGACGAACTCCTCCTCCGCATCCTCTCCTTCCTCTCGCTCCCCCACCTCCTCGGCGTCGCCCCCGTATCCCACCGCTTCTACCAGCTCTCTGCCGACTCCCAGCTCTGGAAGGCGCTCTACTACGCGCGCTTTGTCCTGCCGCGCGCGATGCGGATACCGGGGTTTAGGGAGGGCGCTGCTGCTGCTGCTGCTGCTGGTGGTGGGAGTGGGGCGGGGCATAAGTTGCATTATGCGGGGAGGAGGGTTTTGTGGGCGGATGGGAGGAGGGGTGGGGTTGTGAGAGGGGATGAGGGGGAGAAGAGCAAGCGCGTGGAGGGAGGGGATGATATCGTGCCGCAGTCGGTGAACTGGAAAAGGCAGTTCAAGATTCGGTATAATTGGGCGAGGGGAAAGTGCGCGGTTGAGGAGCTTACGCTTGGTGGGGAGACTTGCGTTGGCAGGGCGGAGGGGAAGAAAATGCTGGTGAAAGTGGTGGAGGGAATGGCTGTGACTGCCGACAGAGTTGAGGGACTGCGCGCCTGGGATTTGAAGAGTCGGAGTCTGATCGCGCAAGCTGAGATTGGGGATGGCGTCGATGCTGCTGTTCCAACTTGCATTGCTGTTGACGAGACCGAGTTTGCACGCGGAGTGCTGGATGTGGCATTGGGCTTTGATGATGGAAGCTTTGGAGTCTGGCGGCTTCTTACCAGCGACAAGCGGCTCGAGAGGCGGTACCGGCACGAAAAGTCGAGCAACGGCGAGCTCAGAGCAATGGCCTTCTCACACCCATACTTGCTCACAGCAACCGGTGCGGTTTTGGTGTCCCTCTACACCTTCGATATTCCAAGCGGAACCGAAACGAATAGCGCTGGCTCCATCAGAAGCTTTGGCGGTGGTGACAAGGCAGGACCGGATCATCCGGCGGAAGGTTCGGGCTCCGTTGACCTGGGGAAAGGACTGGAGAAACTCCCTCCGCCGTATCTCCTGACGTCCCTGGACTCTTACACCTCACGACCTCCATTAGCCTTGTCCATCCGCCGCGCAGGACGAACCACAGTTGCGTCTGTGGCCTACACCTTCTCTACGATCCGGGGATGGTCTATCGGGATCCAAGATCTGCACATTCACCAATCCGCCACACACATCAAATCTGCACCTGAAATCACGACCACTCGAATCGCATACACAACACCAGTCCAGATGGCCGGGGTATTTCCTCCACCGACAACACCATATCGTCGGCACAGGCCAGCTCCTGTGGAAGCGGGTTCATCAGCAAACCTGTCTAGCTCAACCCAGGCAGACTTAGGGCCGACTACTCTGTGCTACACCCACCCCTACCTTCTCGCAACGCTGCCAGACAACACGCTAGTCCTACACATGTGCACCTCCAGCGCTTCATCTCTCTCAATATCCGACGGCATCCGGCTCTGGGGCCACACCTCGGGCATCAGCGACGCCGAGATCACAGCCCGCGGCAAGGCCGTTAGTGTCAGCACCCGCGGCGAGGAGATGCGCGTGTGGGAGCTCGAGGGCAGGTCGTCGGGCATTGGCAGCCGCAGCGTCGAGATTCGGCCCTGGCAGTCGGCTGGGAGGGGCGGTGGGTTGGGCGGAGTTGTGGCCGGTGATGATGGTCTTCAGTTGGGGGATCCGGCTCGCGATTGGGATGAGCGGAGGAATTGGGTGGGGTTTGATGATGAGATGGTTATTGTGCTGAAGGAGCGGAAGGGGGCGAGGGAGAGTCTGATGGTCTACGACTTCACCTGAGAGAGCAAGGCAGTTGTTCAGCTCCGACATCTCCATGCGGTCAGCCCTGTGGTTACGGAGTGCCTTAACACTGCCTCTTTTATCAGCTCGCCACCGAGTTCCCTAGGGCAAATGTCTAACCGCTGTTCCAACAACCTGAAGTTACTGGTTTGGAGGGAACGTCTTGTTGGATCCTCAATCAGCAATCAATGCAGCACAACGGCTTCAGGGCCACCACCAGGCATCGCCTGGAACAGCAGCTTAAGACCGCCAGGCTGCATCTCTCAGCGGGTACGCAGCCCATTAGCGAGGTTGTCAATTCATCTTCCTTGCTCGCAGAGCCGCAGCCGACAGCATGCATCCAGTCACACCTTTTCGGTCCCGATGCTCATGGAGAAGCCTGGACGGCCTTGTGCGGTCCTAGTTCCTCTGCTAGGACTCATCCGCTCCCAGTGGGCGTTGCCTAGCTGGCAAAGTCGCGAGACCTTCTCTGGCCCTGACGCCTCTCAACCATGACTCACCTACAGCAACAACCTGAGGCATTCATCACAACACAACGCAAAACAAAACGTCACGCCCCTGGCCATGGTCATTGGCCGAAGTCTCATCGCAAGGCTGCTTGTGGCAACACCAGCCCCGGCTTATCCGGCCTCCAATGCGCTGCAGTGTTGCCTGCCACGCGGGACGCGTACACACAGTGACGGGAGCGTCCGTCGCGTCCTCGACCCCGACCATCCATCCATAACGGAGGCCGGAAAGTTACCTACCTTGTCTGCTCAGCCCTACCTCACCTCCTTGTCGGTCCAATTCGGAAGGCCGGATGCTGTCAATTCCTCCCTTTTGCCAGACCAGATGTTTGTAAGCCCAGAAAAGCTGACCATCCGCCCTCATGGTCATTCACCAATTCGTTGCACCTCCAAAACCTGCTTTTATTCACTTCCTGGTATTCGTATCACGCCCGCATGTGCACTTGCGCACACATAGATCCCTCGTTTAAATGCCCAGATGACTCTGGCCACAAAGTGGGATGACTTGCCGTGGGTATGTCTCAGTGAGACACAAGGCTGCCCCAAACGGGACGGATGATGGTGGGGTGGGGGTCAGGTGACGGAGCCTTGGGTGTGTGTGTGAGCGGGTGGTGAGAGTGGAAGTGCTGCAATTGACCACTGAGATGATGGTCAGTCGTGAGGGAGAGGCGAGGCAAGGCACGGCAGGCGGCAAAGTCTCACCCACGCAAGCAAGGAAGAGGCATGAGGACGAGGCGTGATTCATTGGCGACGGGGGGCTGGCCTTGGGATTGGGATGATGAGCAGGGGTGGGGATAGGTTCACTCCCCTCATCCCCTGTTTTGGGTTGATGGGAATTCAGGAATCTGGGGAAGAGGAGCGGGGGATTGAAAGGGGCGCGTGCTCGGGAAGCGGGAACGGATGGACTGGTCTCCGTCTGTCTGGTTTGTTGAAAGTGGATGCAACAATATGCCAGGACGTGTTTGTGGCCCTTCAGGCAGACCGTGCATTGTTATTGTGTTGTTTTGGCCCATCCACCAGGTACCTTACCCAGATGCCTGGTTCCCAGAGATGACGAGAGAATGCTGGTTTCCGGATGGATTTACAGTGCAGACAGCACCACACGTCCATGCAGGGCCCAGGTGGCTGCAGGGCGGTGAATTGAATTGGAATTAAGGTCCGGCCCCTTGTCGGCGATCAGACTTGGGGTTGGTCGGATGGTGCTGGTGCCCGTCTCAGTTCGATCCCCAAGGCAAAACAAGCATGGGAGATTGGGCAATTCGGGCGGGCATTGTGCGTCCCGGGAGGCAGCCTATTCGGCCGGAAACCGAGCTGACGGCAGTTGGCAACTGTCGTGGTGAACGCCCGTTCGCTCGGCGGATAACGTTTCTGTGGGCTGGCTGGGAACAAGCACCGACAACGCAGCGCGCTGCTGGCCGGGTGGCTCCAATCGGAGCGGAGGGTAAAACGGAGGGAGTCGAGGTGTTTCCGTGTTGGGGCTGTTCATGTTTAGCGCCGTGGCAGGTGATGGCCGTGGTGTTGTGGTCGGTGACCAACTGTCGACACCATCTCGCTGCTGAGCCATTGGCCAATCAGTGCTCTGGGATGCCAATCGGTTGGGAGATGAGACGGCGCGAGGATCATGCTGACGGGATGATTCATTGTGCTGAATTCAAGTGACTTTTTTGTCAGAAAATCGTTGAGAGACGTACACGCTGGAATATCGGCTTTCCATTCCTGGAATTGGAAGGTCGATGGAAGAGGAGGGGCAGGAATAGGGCCACTCTGCCAGTCTGCCCCTCATCCAAAGGCGGGGTGATAAGATAAGCGCTCGACAACCACAGAGGACGTTTGGATGGAATGGGGGGATGGGATTTTTGAGCTGCGAGATGGCATGTGAAGTGGATACTGGCTGGATGTTTTTAGTCATGGCAATTGGCGACGACGCGGAGGCGCAGGCCCGTCGACTTCGACAGCAACACACCATCATCTTGTTCTTGGAGAAGCGAGTGGTGTCTCGCGACGGGGTGTCAGGTGGGATGGGATGGCATCATGCAACCCAATTTCAAACGGCTTCAAATAAGGAATTAAGTTGGTGGTGCCCCTTTGCCACTTTCCATGACGCCAAGCTCGACTCCGTGCCAAACACTAGCAGCTCTGGCAAGACTCCAACTCGGATTCGTTGAACCGTTAACTCCGGATGAGCAAGCAATTGGAGATTGGAGGGCCAAAGTCGGTGCCAGGCATCAGTATGAGTGTTCGTCTGACAGGAGGGTCGCAAACCTATCCCGATTCCAATTGACAGCTCAGCAAGGTTCGAATCAATCGCACGGAGACGGATGAATCATTCAACACTTGGGATTGACGAAGCCGCGCGTCGGATGAAGGAGCAGTCAGGCAGTGCCTCTCGAAGTCGCCAGACACACCAGCACATAACAACATACCCACGCAGTGCAGAGAATACCGAAAGTTTCATGTGTGTTGCTAAAAAGGCCCGGATATCACGGAGAGGAGTTTCGTCGAAAAAAGAAGGTTTCCTTTGAGGGGCAGCATTGAAGAAGTGTCCAGAAAGGAAGATGCCTGCTGTTAGCTCGACGCCTCCCTCTTTGGTGCTGATGGGGGTCAGCAGGCAAGCTCAGTGACTTGGAAAATGCCAAGAGTACATCAGGGACCCTGATTCCCACCTCAGCGATTTGTTATCGATGAAAATGGGTAACTACCCTAAACTCGAAATGGTAATTTGATGGAGGTCTGATGCCTTGATGCCTTGGCATCAACCAAGCCAAAATCGCTGGTTGAGTTTACTGTGCAACTTTTTGACTTCAGCCAACAACATCTGGGTTCATTTGAACCACAGTATTTTCCATTTCACCAGATTTGTTTTCTGCTTCAGATGTTGCCAACCTCCAGCAATGAGTCACACAGTCAACAACAAGGCCAACAAATTCAGTGTGATTGGCAGAGTCGGAAGAAGCACCGTTTTTTTTCTCTTTCATCGAAATGTCTGATTCGCCAATTCGCAGCTGTTTGCTTCTCCAGGTCCACGCATGGAACACGCCCAACACGCAGCGACAACAGATGGTGGCCTGCTGTTGACGACTGCCCAGAGCTGCCCGAACCATCTGTGCGCGATCAACTGGTCTCGTTCCAACGACTTGCTCCACCACAATATGCCTTGGGACATACCGGCAAGTCTCGATGCCCAAATGGCAGCCCAATCGGGGCTCAATTGAGTCGGTCAAGTCGCCAGAGCTGCGGCCGCAAAGGGCGCGGAAGTCGAGCCCCACTTGGCTAGGCATTTGGAAGTCGGTCAGTGTTCCATTGCCCCTCCTTCACCCCTCCTTCTCCGGTACCCCTTCTCCTTGCTGCCCCTCCTTCCGTTCATTCGAGGTGGATTTTCTTTGAGACTTTGGCTGAGACGGGCCTTCCTTCCAGGCTGTGAGTCCAGTCACTCTGGTGTGAGGTGTTTGGTGTCGAACTCTTCGACATTTGTTCAAACCATCATCAGCCAGCCAGCTTCCACAACAACAGCATAGCTAAAGAAGGCCGCAACCTAACATCATTGAAGTCGAGCTCGAAATACCGGCCACCAAGAGAGTGAGGCAGAGCGAGCCCCTCTCGGAAAAGCAACAATCTAGATGACCCCGCCATCCCCGCTCTCTACCATCACCGCCAAAACAACCGCGACAAGCCTGTTTTGGCGGGGTTGGGGATGCTCGACATGTGCAGCCAGCCCAGTTTACTTCCATGCTTGCCCAACATGCAGCATTTCAGATAAGCATTGCAGCAGCCGACGCCGGGACCCAGCCTACGACTCAACCCGCCTGAACCGCCAGGAATGCTGTGAAACCCACCGCCAACATCGTGCAGATGCCATTGTTGGATGGTTCTTCGACAAGCATGACTTCATCAACAAACCCCCCTCTGCCGCCCCTCACTTCCAAGCACTCCAGCTTGGTCCTCAGTGCAAGCTGCGCCCGTCCGGGTAGTTTCAAAGCCCCACTGGATGACGGTTTCGAAACGCGCCCGATTCTGGCTCAGCGGCACCAAACCTGGAATATCTCTCGGGACAGAACATGTTCAAGGTACCGATCTTTGGGCAGAAGTACCTCTCACAGACGCAGCCTATTTTTGCCTAACGGGACCAGGGTTACCGCCGGGTGACCATTGGCTGAACGGGATGGCGTGGGTTGATTGGTCCAAGATGGATGGGATGAAGGGGAGGGGTGTGCGTGCCGGCCCTGTCCGGGCGTGTCAGACTGGGATGACTCCTCACCACGGGCACCCAACGCCACGCTGCTCCACTTCCCACCTCAACCCCAGATTCGTGCCCGCCCACGCAGGATGGAGGTGGTCTTGCCTGGAGCATCAGACACGTTGTGCGACGTGCTGTCGCAATCGCTCTGACATCCGTTTCCAGCTCCCGTTCCTGGGGGTGGTCTTGGGCTCCCAGCCCTGCCGATGCCCAGCCCAGCCAGCGCCGTCAAGTGACAGGGCATTATCGGCAGGGTCCTGGACTCCTGGACTAGGTCCCAGTCTCCATGCGCCTTCGCTCGTCCTACTTACAAGGCCGTCCTGCCCCCATTCCCTCCTGATCCGTCCCCTTTTGCCCTTTTCACACTCCTTCGCGCACTCCCGGTTCTTCCAGCAAGCGTCTGGGCACCGCTATTGTTATATCCCATTGCCTGCTCTCTGCAGATTGGTTACAACGGCCCTTTCGCCACTCCAACTCTCGCGTTCCAGCCCCTTCCATTGCGAGGTCCGGGCCAGGCTACTCTTCCGAAGCACGATGCATGGTGCACCGGACGGGATAGATGAATAGCGGCGAACCCCAGAACCCCCATTGTCTATTATTCAGCAATTGGAAAGTCGCCTATATCTTCCCTCCACCGCCAACTGTCCCCGCCACAAAGCACCGTGCGACCTGAGACGCTCCCGGGACACGCAGCCTCCTTTGTTCAGAGTCCACTTCTCTGACCGCGCAACACCCTCCCAGACTCTTTTCCCAACAGTCCTGCACTGCCCGACTTTCGACATCCCATCGATCCACTTGATGACAGCTTCCTTCATCACCACTGTGGTACTCATCAGACAGTCATAGCTGCTATGGCTGGCAACCCCACACCTGGCCACACTACTTCAAGACAACCTTGGGCTCTCTCTTCCTCTCCGCCTGCTTTTCTCTTTCCAACACCATCCAGGGAGACCCATTATTTTCAAGAGATGCCGTCTCCTGACCAACCCACGATGGCGCGAAAGAAACAAAAGCCCTGCGACATCAGCAACCTCATGTCGCCTCCCGAGCCCGCTCCTCTCGACCAATACAGCGCGACAGAGACGGCGAGCGGCAAGGCGACATCACCTACCGGCGGGAAGGCTTCGCATCTAATTCCTTCGCCTCCCATCTCGCCGGAGGTCCCCTCAGCCAACAATGTCGACTCGGCCTCTTCTCAGGATCCCAACGCCAAGGATCCGATTCTCTACCCCAGCGACAAAGCTCCTGCGAGCGCGCCCACTGGCCCCTTGTTTTCTATTGAATCGACCATATCGGTCGGCTCCAAGGAGCGGCTGGAGCAGCGGGAGATCGAGGAGCGGCTGGTGAGCGAGCATATCGCATCGAGACCGGCCGAACTATTCCGAGAGGCGTCACCGCCGAAACGCGAGGACTACCACCTGGCTATCTACCTGAAGTCCAACTGCTTCCGAATGTTCAAGGAAAACCCCGGCCAATGGTTGCGCCAGGAACGTCAGCTTCTTCGAGCTGACCGCAAGCACACTGCGCTGCCGCCCCAGTCGACCAAGCTGCCTCGCATCCTTCCTGCCTCGAAGCCCGCAGTTCGGGATCCGCAGACGGCCAAGGCTCCCGCTGTCCGCATCCAGAAGCCGAAAACTACCAAGGTCAAGGCCGCAAACTCCCGGCCGATTCGTGCGACCCCAGCCGCATCCCGCGAGACCGCCCACATCAGCCTTCCGGAGCCCCGCACCCGGACTGTGGCGCCAAACAGGGAGGACAAGGACTTTGCAACCCTCGAGGATATCTCGCCACCGGTCAGCACGCTTCCCGCGAAGGGGAACAGTCTTAAGGTCGACTGGAAGGGCAACGCGCTGGATCTGAGCAATGATCCCAACCGGGACCTGCTCCACCCCGACGAGCTGATCCTCGCCAGCAACCTGCGCCTGGACTGCGCGACATACCTCACCAGCAAGCGGCGCATCTTCCTGCGGCGTCTCGAGTGCGCCAAGATTCCCAAGGAGTTCCGCAAGACGGATGCGCAGCAGGCTTGCAAGATCGATGTCAACAAGGCGTCGAAGCTCTGGCAGGCGTATGAGCGCGTCGGCTGGCTGGATCTCAAGTGGATGCGCGAATATCTCTGATCGGAAGTCTTGACGATACTCTTCACGGCACTTTTCAACATTTTCTTTTACGCATTCACGACTGGCTTTCTTGCAAATGGGACATGCTCTTGGGAATGGGACCCGCCCTTGAGATACGGATGGGGATGGCTTTCTCGGGTCTTGTTTTACCCCTGGCTTGGGCGTTTTGGTTTCAACGTTGCTTTCCTTTTCCTTTTTCTCAGGGCATCACATCACGGCACTGCATTAAGGAATCATCATGAAATGATTACATGATACCCCCTGAGCACCGAGGAGGCACCGGGCTCACAATTTTACACTTTACATTTTTTTTTTTTTATTTTTTTTTTTCCACTCCCCCAGTTTACACAACATTTTGCATTTTGCATGGTATTGGCTTAGCTGGGTGGTCAGTTTCAGCGGCTGCGGCGAGGTGTCAGAGAGGTCACCACGTCGCCAGCGGGTTCGGGTCGATAATCTGGTATGCCAGATTGGACAATGGAGACGAGGCTGGAGGAGACAGGCCGCGTTGGCTTGCTTGTCTTGGTTTTCTTTTCTTTCTCTTTTGGCGTTTGGACAGGCTCATCACGGGACGGGAGGTCTTCTCTTCACTCTGGAATCATCGAGAGAGATTGGCATCAATATACCCCCTCTTCATTTTTCTGCGATACCCCTTCCCCTAGACATTCTTCCTTTTTTTATATCGACTAGGAATGGGACACACATGGTTTTGGCGGGAACAACCACAGCGGGAGAGCGGGAGATAGGCTCAGCAATACATTCGTTTACTACGGTATATCCATTGCAATCTTGCCGCGAGAAGTCGACTCACCAAGTCATGGAATTGTCTGTCTGTGCATTTCCAACCTCGAAACCAAATCCCCGGTCCATCCGACCCGGGACCATGCACCACGCTACTGCACCCGCCGGATGGGCTCTGGTACGTATGTACTCTGGTACCTCGATCTGCGCGATTAAACCTTTTCCGGTTCAGATCAGGGGCGATTGAGCATTGGGCCGCCGGGAACGGCTGCGGCAGAGCAGGGGGGGCCTGAGCGGACCGTTCAGCCCTACGAGATGAAAGTGACGTCATAGCTTGTGGAATGGGATGGCGCAAGCATGTGAAATTCTGGAATTTGGAACTTATCAGGGTGGAACTTCGATCAAATCAGATAGATAAACATGCGGCGGAACACCAGGACTTCATCCAGTTGCAACATCAAACACGCAAGCTGAGGATGCTGAGGCTGTCAATGAATGTGCCGATTGTTGAGGTGGGTGATAATTGTGTCATTGCCATAATCTCATTTGACCTGATAAACCGGTCAATCGCTAAAAAACAATCGTGAGACGCCGAGAGATCAGAGACCCAATCCTCCAGCGCCAGACCATGAAGGCCGTGATCTCTCAACATAACTCGCCGCGGAACAATCGCACTCTCCTCAACACCTTACTGCCCCGCCTCCAAGGTATACCCACCATCCACAACCAGCGTCTGCCCGTCAATGTACTGGTTGCACACCAGCCCCAAAATTCCTTGCGCCATATCGATGTCCCTCCCGGGGCGCCTCGCCGGCACCTTGTCCTCATACTTCTTCTTCTCAATGTGACTCTTCTGGAACTCATCGCTCTCTCCCGCAGTCATCTCACTGGGGAAGACTCCCGGCGCGAGCGCATTGATTCGAATCTTGTGCCCCGCGGCCGCAACCTCGGCCGCCAGCATGCGTGTCAGATGACTCGCAGCACCCTTGGCGGCGTTGTAGGCAAAATGGTGCTGCGCGCCCTTGATCAACCCGCTGATGCTGGTGATGTTGACGACAGTCCCAGACCAGTGCGGGTGGCGCTCCGACGAACGCTGCAGCAGCGGCAAGAACGCCGCTGTCATGAAGTACACCGACACCACGTCCGTCTCGTACGTGTCGAGCCAGTCCTTGGCCGTGGACTTGTCCGTGTCGAACAGGTTTTTCTTCATCTCCGTCGCCGACTCCGACTCGGGCTGCACCGTCTCGCTCGAGATACCCGCGTTGTTGATCAGGATGCACAGGCACTTCTCGCGCGACTCGATCTCCTTGACCAGGCGTTGGACTTCCTCCTTCTTGCGCACGTCGCCCGTGAGCGCGATGATCTCGCCCTCGATGTCCTTGTTGTACCTGCTCACGACCGCGTCGAGCTTCTCGCCCGTGCGCCCCACGATGTACACCTTGGCGCCGTTGACGGCCAGCGCTTGCGTGATCATCAGCCCGATGCCGGACCCGCCGCCTGTTACGAGGGCCACGCGGCCCTTGAGGTTGAAGAGCGAGTTGCGGTTGAAGTCCGCGTGGGAAGCGGCGGAGACGCTCTTGGACATTTTGACGTAGGTGCGGGTTTCTGGTGGGGTGGTGAGTTTTTTGGGTGTGGTTGTGCGAGTAGGAATTGTTGTTCTGGAAGGGGCAGGGTCAAGAAGACGTGGTGTGGTGGAGAGTGTTCTTGTGGTGGTGAGTGCAAGGCAGCTTGTTGGTCGGAGAAGACGTGTTGTTGTCAGAGTGAGGCTTGTGAGGGTCATTTTGGAATGGTAAGAGGAGAAGATGCTAGGAGAGGTTGTTATTTGCTTTTCAACCACCAGAAGCTCTTCCTGAGGCAGTCGCAACCTCCTCACTCATGACGACATGCAGACGAGAAGCTGCGAAGTCGATGACGGCATGTGTGGTGCCCGGTGCCGAGTTACATGCCATTGGCCAATCAGCATCGCGGATGTTAGGCTGGCTGCAGCTGTCTGCAGCTGGGAGCGACTGTCTACGGACTTACACGCCGTCAAGGAGGAACTCGCTGATGGTGTTTCTGCATTTTGGCCACAGTTGGATCCATTCAAGATTACAAAGACACATTCAAGAGTTCGGATGAGGTACTGTTGGGTTACGCAGATCTCCAGCTCCACCACCATGACACCATCACGAACCAACTTCGCATACGTTATGGATTAGGGCAAGACGACAGGAAATAAGTGAGTATCTGGTGGCTAACCGGCAATTCTCTTTTTCTTGCAAAAGATGATTAGAAATCCAATACTCGAGAACATTCGACCAATATGTCCACTTTCCACAAGCGACCATGTGGCATCTCTCAGATGTCGGCGGTCAATCAATTCCCCAAAAGATAATCCGGCCAACAAAACCCATCTTTATCTCCATCAATCCTGATGCTCCCGCCGCTCCGTAGTCGCTATCTCGACGTCGGTTTTTGGCCACAAGTGGCTCAGGTCTCCAACTGGGAGTCTCAGGTTCATGCGCATCTCTTCTGCCATGATGTTGAAGCACATGTACCAGCCGAGAAGAGCATCGACAAATAATAGAGCTCCTCCCGCCTAAGAAAACGATTTCAGCACATGGACATGGGGGACTTTTGGCAAGGACATGTACTTACTTTTTGCAGTTTCAGGGCAGCGGCATAATTCTCCCAGCTCGCCATCCAGTACGCCCCTGACAGCACCCACACAGCAACGCTGACGATCAAAAAGACAGCCGCAAACACGACGTTGATCTTCAGAGTAAAGATAAAGAAGGTAAACAACGCAAACCCCCAAACGATGAGGTAAATAGCGATGACCGCGTTAAACTCCCGGGAAGCGAGCCCCGTCGGATCGTCGCCGTTGGCGTAGGGCAAGCCGAGTTGCAGCGTCGGGAGCTCCAACATGCCAAAGGACAGCCAGAAGACGGCGAACATGCCCATGATCATCATAGGGAAGAAGTTGCCCATGATCCACTCGAATACCATGGCGAAGGTGAGGAGGACGGGGCCGACGAAGAAGAACATGCCGCTGTAAATGTCATTGGTGAGTATACAGCACAGAACAACAGGCATTTTGAGAGGGGGAGATTTACACAACCGGTGTCAGACCCTTGGCCCCACCAAATCCCATGCAAACCATGGCGAAGGTGAACGTTGGGAGGATGAACCTGCGGTTGTCAATAACGTCGAGGCCAATATCAGGTCAGAGACGCCGGTTCTCACCCAAGAAAACCCAGAGGCGTTGGGTTGGCGTATCGTTTTTTGTTGTCGCCAGCACGGGGCACCTTAGGCGTGAGATACAGCTTCTCAAAGAGCTCGGGCGACATGGTGATGCCCGTCTGGGATCTGTGAAGGCCCTTTTCTTCATCTGGGAGTGACCTAACCTCATTGACCGTCTCCATCGGTTCGGAAGGCTCGTTTGTTGCCATGTTGGTAGCTAACACAGGCAATATGGGGAAAGGTTGGTTGTCGAGGATTAAAAATCGGAGCTTCCAAAGAGGATTAGGAACAACAACAGAGGAGCCGAGACCGAGTCCTCTTAAGTGCCCTTCATACCCGACTTCCGAGTACAGCTGGTGAAACCGGGCAGTCGCAATCTCGGCCCATTTCCGTTCGGTGACAGCATTTGTTGGCACACCGTACTAGGATGAGGAGTCGCACCAGCTCCCGAGGCCATCGTCTGAGCATCTCGGGAATGTTTTCCCTTCGGGCCGGGCCGTTCATGATGCCGTAGGTTTGGTCTCTCATGTCTCTCGGCTAGGCTTTCTAAAAGGGGGCTCTTGTTTACACAGGCCCATCCAAGCTTGACACTGCATTGCTAGCGTACCAGGCATCGGGAAGTCAACGTTGCCCTTGCTTAGAAGAATGAGATGAGGCGGTTAGACAGTGGCTGTACAGCCTTCAACGGCGGACATTGTAGCCCTGTGTTGCATAGAACAAGGATATTGTACTACCGGTGTACTCATCTTTGATGCCGACTGCGCTGTCTTCAGTTTCTGTTCTCTCTCGGGTTCAGAAACGACTCAGATCCGGAGGAACACAACAAATCTTGACGATATTATCGAAACATAGAGCCATCTGATAACTCCGGCAGCAGCTACGTGCGTGCAACATACCCAAACAAGCTTTGCCATCAGGTACTGTTCTCGCATACCACGTCTCTTCCGCAAATAACTAACTCCACCTCGGGTATTAGCCACGGTAGTAAGTAGAAGCAACCTTTGAATTGCAAAACAACACTCCGCATACCCTGGATCGCACGATATATCTTGGAAGAAATGCAGACATGACTACAGTACCTAGCTACTCAAAACCCCTTACATGCAAGCCTATTTACCCCTTAAACGCCCACCCCTTAATCCGCTTGGCTAAAACGTTACCTCCTTTGCCCCCTCCCTCACCTCTCTCATCAACTCCATCAACCTCCCCTCATCCTCGCCCCCCACCACCACATCCGCAATACTCTCCCCCGCCTCCCTATCCTCATACCAACTCAGTATCAACATCCTCCCTTCCTCAAACAACCCCCTCCACCTCTCCACAAACTCCCCCCTCCCCCCTTCAACCTCAATTGAAAAACTACTCGCACACTTCATCCCCCTCCCCACAAAATGCCCCCTCAGC
The DNA here is from genome assembly GCA_027569505.1 of Chloridium humicola. Taxonomy (NCBI): domain Eukaryota; kingdom Fungi; phylum Ascomycota; class Sordariomycetes; order Chaetosphaeriales; family Chaetosphaeriaceae; genus Chloridium; species Chloridium humicola. The sequence goes on from JAPDFF010000019.1 coordinate 237,673, forward strand.
AACGGCAGACTCAACGACCCGCACGTCCGCACGTTCAAATCCACCACAAAACACTCCCCCCCCTCGGTCTCGAGCACATCCGCCCCAACGGGACCGAAATACCCCTGCTGCGCCACCCACGCCGCGATCTGCTTCACCAACCCCCCAAACCGCTCGCGGAGTTCGTCCTGCCGGTCGTAGTGGATGGTGCTCCCGATCCAGGCGGAGGTGCCGTCGGACGTGAGCATCTGCTCGGCGGCGGCGAGGAAGACAGGGTCCGAGCTGCCGGATTGGGAAGAGGGGACAAAGAAGGTCAGGCCGTAGTCGCCGACGGGGTTGGGGATGAGGTCGGTGAGGAGGATGGTGGTGGGGGAGAGGTGGGTATTGGAGGGGGTAAGGAGCGGGAGGAGTTTGGGGAGGAGGCCGGTGTTGTCTTCTTCGGGATCAGAAGTGCCGGTGAGGGAGGCAAGGAGGTCTGCCTTTTGTTCTGGGGTAGTGACGAGCCAGGTGCCGGCACCGCCGAAGGCTTGTTGAGTTTTGAAGACGAAGGGGAGGGGGCGGTTGCGGACGGCGGTGAGGATGCGGTTTGTTTGGGATGAGAGCCATTGTCCGCGGGGACCGGTGCATTCGGATGGGATGGTGGGGAAACGGGAGGTGTTTTTGGCGGCTTCGGTGCACGGGTTGCAGCATGAATCTGCTGGGGGAGGGCAGCCTTCGGTTTCGATGATGTCCGCCTTGGGGGTTGGCAGGCCGGAGCGGGCCAGACCGGCTTTGCTGTTAAGCAGCCAGTGTTTCTCGATATCATTTGCGAGTGGGTAGCCCTCCAGCCCGTCAAAGATGACTTTGTACACGAGCTTGTCGATTCCATGCTCTTTCATGGGTATTTTTGCTGGCCCGGGACAGAAAATAAGGTCGGGCCTTTGAGAGGGGTCGAGCACTGAAATGGTAGCCTTGGCCTCACGACGGTCGTGTGCAATCTGCTCTGGCGTCTGGCCTAAGTTGAAGAGAACAACTGGGGCACTGCCCGAGATGAAGGCATCGCGCTGAGAAATGTGGTTGAGGTACTTCTTTGCAAGTGAGGATTGAAGTTCGGCGTTGCCTTTCCTAAGATCCTTCAACGAAGCTTTGACGAATGTTTCGTCTTCATAGACGAACTTGGTATTTCGGGGGACATCAGGAGTCAAGTCAAAAGCGCTGCTGATTGCGGAAGAAACCCAAGCCACGCGGGTGTTGTCGTTCTTGGAAGTTGCCCGCTTGTAGAGCTCGGCGAGGGTTGTGTCGAGTTTGATGGTTGGTAACTTTACGCCTGCCAGGGTCCTCATACCAACAGACCCCATCTTCGGTTGTGAGGAGTGTGATGTGTTGGTGTCTTCCGAGTTGTTGCGGACTGGGCTGGGGACGGGGCTGGTGTTGGGCATGTGCAGAGTAGAGCAGAGCGCTGCTTGAAGTTGTCAAGTTCCGCTTGGAACCTCGCAGCGGGGAGAGCTACATGATGTCTTATGGAATGGATAAGGGGGCTCAAAGCTAAAAGGACTGCAACAGGAAGTGAAAGGGGTGAACGTCATTGAGATCCCACGCCCCTTGGCGTTTGCTGTGCGACGGTGGGAGCAGCAAGGCAGCGAAGATCATTGGGGAAACCTTATCTAGCTCGGGGATAAATTCCACAGATCATCCGATATCAGACTCCTACCAAAACGCCGGTGGTGTTCCTCTCAGGGACGCGGTCGGTCTCGAGCCAGTGGGCAGGGTGCCGAGAAGAGACGATGACATCATGCGGCAGGATGCAAATGTGAGACAGCAATAAGGGGCTGCAACACCAAGACATCATCGTCATTGAGAGTCAATACTGCTTGGCAGAATGGCCCTCGTGATTATCTCCCAGACTGTTGTATAACTGTTGAAGACTCCAGTGGCGCAGTTTCAATTCCGCGCCAGGCGCGTCCTCGGCATCTGTCCACATTGGAACCTGGAGATGACGGAGGTTTGTATGGACTGTTGAATTCCTGACCGCATATACCTGGTACCTGAGAAAGAACATCATGTTAAATAAAGCCAGCTCTATACGCTGTCTATCAGCGCCATGCCGCTATGCAATGCCTGCGATGCCGTGACCACCATGAACCCCGCGATTGCCTGTCTGGCTGTGGGCATGTCCGCCCAAACCGCGCCCACTTTCTCCCTGTGAACCCTTCCATACCCAAACCAGTTCTTCCAACCGGACGCCCATCAAGCCAACTTCAACCCCCTTGTTAGATTCTTAAAACCCCGGGACCTTGTTATACAGCCCATCATAGAGCTTCCCGACCCAACCCAGCGTCTCCCCTCCCCTGGCAACAATCCCCAGCCCACCAACCGCCCACACTGTCGCCGCAGCCGCCGCAACCCCGTTAATCAGCATCAACTGCCTCCTCCTCTTCTTCTTATTCGCCCTATCCACCGCCGCATTCCCCGTATGCCTCTCCAGCTTCCACCCCGCCCCCTGCGCCAGCCCAAACCACTTCGCCCACCCCCAGATCATATGCCCGCACCCAGCGCCCAGCAACACGCCATACGCAAGCCATGACACAACCCTGTGCCTGACAAACCCATGCGCGACATACGCCAGCCCAATATTCGCACTATCCCCCTCCACCAGCAGCGGCAGCCCCCTGTTCATAAAAATGTGCGCCCCCAGCACACTGGCAAAGACATACCCCGACGCAGCAATAAAGCTAAACGTCGGCCAGCCGCTGTACGCTGCCCCCCTACTGTTCGCAACAGCCGGCTTGTGGCCCTCGCCGTAGTACCGACGCAGATTGTGTGAGCGGCGCAGCAGGCGCAGGGCGATTCCTGAGCCGACGTGGGCGAGGATGGGGATGCCGACGAGGAGGGGCTCGGAGAGGGGGGTTTGGTAGATCTCGCGGGCGAGGAGGAGGTAGGACTCGGAGGAGGCGACGGAGCGGGCGGCAAGGGGGATGAGGGAGGTCGTGGCGAGGTGGAGGGCGCCGAAGAGGGAGAAGGTGTAGGAGGAGTAGCGCTGGATGCGCATTACTGGGGAGGAGGTGGTTAGTCTTGGTTGGTTGTGGAGAGTGGAAGGGAGGGTAAAGGGTATTGTGGAAGGGGGAAATAGTACGGTAGTAGATTGCGCCATGGCCGCTGCCACTTAGGCCAATACTGGACGCGGTCGACGAGGACTGGAGCGAGGCTGTCGAGTCTGAGGGCGCGCCGTCGACCTGGTCTGGCGGGGTCTCCAGGTCTTTGTCGAGACTGGGCGATTCGACGGGCATTGGGTCGAGTTCGAGGAGGGAAACAAGCGTGGCCTGTGAAGCTCTTTCGCGGAGTATGTGTTCCTCCATGTTGGCGGGATGTGTGCGAACAGAACCGGACCACCGGCCTGCTCTTTGAGTGTGGGTGTGTTTCACTGCATTTGTTGAGTCGGCTCTCGTTGGTTGAGCCGTCTCACCTTGGCGGACCCTGTTCCCCACAAGGGCCATGACAGGGGTGCTTCTTGGCAGACATCAGCGCTCCAGACCCCTGCTGGTGGACATCCATTCAACCTCCAACCTGCAACCTTCAGTCTCCACCACGAATTCACGACGCGACAGCAACAGCACCTCAGCACCGTGACCCGGGAGCATTATTACCGGCACGCTCATCAACTTTCTGGTTTGTTTTCCAGTCATCTATCAGCACAAAATCGCCCAAAATGCCTCCAGTAAGCCACATCTCCTCCCTCTTACCAAACCATCCCCACATCCTAACCATCCATCCTCCAGCGCCACCAAACCCTCCCGCCCGCGCAAACCTCCTCCGCGCGCGAGGCCCTCCAGTCCTTCTACTGCCAGCTCTGCCAAAAGGGCTACTCGCGCATGAACGACTACGAAGCCCACCTTAGCAGCTACGACCACTCGCACAAGCAGCGCCTCAAGGACATGAAGGTCATGACGCGCGACCCCAACGCCGCCGCAAGGGCTAGACGCCAGGAGCAGAAGGCTGAGGGGGTGATTAGCATCAAGTTGGGGGAGGCTGCTGCTGCTTCTGGGGGCGCGGCGGCCGGTGGGGGGTTTAAGAAGGGGGGGTTCAAGAAGACGGGGTTTAAATCTGCTTTTGCGCCGGTTGGAGGTGCGGGTGTGGTGAAGGAGGAGGGGCTGGGGAAGAAGAAAGAGGGGGAGGTAAAGGGTGGGCTGGCAGGGAAGCGCGAGTTGGTGGAGAGCGATACTGAGGATGAGGGATACGAGGTTTACGACCCGCGGAAGCCGACTGATTGAGGGAATTGGACCTCATTACGATGCACCTGGGGAGACGGCAACAACACAACATTGGTGGTGGGGGAAGTTTTTGTTTACTCAACACATCTCTACCAATCCCGCAGGCCGCCATCGATGCTCAAATACCAGACCAACCTACAACACCAACCCCAACTCGACGACATCACTGCCCGCCACCCATCCCCGGCCACATCCGCGGCTCAAACTCGGACAGATCCTCCTCCACCAGCCCCATAATATGGGTATTCCCCGAGAACCAATTCCCCAGCTCGGTCGCCTGGCTGGCATTAAACTCAGCCGCCGTCAGATCCCCCCCAAACGGCGCGGCCGCCCCGGGCACCGCCGGCTGCTGCTGCCCCCCGCCAAACTGCGGCATGAACCCCAGCTGGCTCAGATACATGTCGATGTTGTTCCCGACCATGGTCATGTCCTGGTCGCGCTGGTGCGGGTCCTGCTGGCGCTGCGCCTTGGCGCGGATGCACAGGCTGGCGACGTTGTGCAGCACCTGGCAGATGCGGTGCAGCTTGGCGACGGCCTCGGATGTGGCGCACGCCGGTTGGAGAGATTCGACAAAGTCGGCCAGCCGCCGCAGGTCGGCCTCGTCTGACGTCTCGACGATATGGCAGAACAGGATGACGATTGGCGTGAAGGGGACGTAGATGATGTTCCTGGGGAGTTGTGTCAGCACAGCAACAATATGGGATAATAGACAGGAAAAAGTGACACACCATCGAATACACCCCGCCCGCACAGCCAAACTATTCCCCGCCATCTCCATGTACTCCTGGTGGCACGCAAACGCCTTCCGCGCCGCGTGGATGCACTCGGCGTTGAACGTGCTGGGCGACCCCGGCGGGCTGGGGATGGCGCGGTACACCAGGGTCAGCGCCGCCCAGTTCATCAGCTCGTCGCCCAGAATGGACATGTCGACGGGGAACGGTGTGTTGTCCTCGAACTTGGTGCCACGCACCTTTTCGCGCGTGTGCTGGATCAGCGGTTCTTGTTCTTTGGCGAGGTTTACTACATCACATGTCAGCACTTCCATTCTTCAAAATGACTTGAGATGCAAGAAGACGCACGCATCGTCTGCACAAGCTGCCTCGCACTTTCCGCCCGCTGCTCCTGTGGCCGTGCCAGCGCCGCGGGGCTATACAGCTGCTCGTACGCGCGGCCCAGGAAATCGGCGTACGAAACCCACTGGTTTAGGATAACCCGCCACGACGTGTCCGACACATCCGTCTCGTCCCCCAGCCGCCGCGGCACCGTGATGTCGTAGTCCTGGATGACGGGGGCGCGGCCCGAGCGGATGGAGAGCGCCTTGTCGAGGAGGTAGGAGGACCAGAAGAGGACGGCTTTGGGCTCGCTGTCGGGGGTCGGGGAGCGGATGCGGTGGTAGCCAAGCGTTTGGCAGATGGTGGCGGCGATGGAGTTGAGGTCGCGGGCGACGGAGAATTTGGAGGTTTCGATTGCGTAGAAGGCCTGGTGGGGGTGTCAGCATGGGGTTTGTGTCGAAGGAAGGGGGAAAGACGTACGCCCAGCAGCAACACCTCGATGCTCTCCTTACGCGGAGGCATTAGCAGTGGCAGGCTGCTCAGGGCTGTTTCGAGGTTGTCGCGGCAGAGGCATTGGTACTCAAGCAGCTGGGTCCTTTGTGCCCCTTGGGCCAAGGATGCTCTTTCTTGGAAAAGGAAATAGAGGCCCGCGTTGACAATGCCCCAGGTCATGAGGCTGTAGTCCTCGGTCGCGAAGTACACTTTGCTGCAACGCTCGGGGAAGTTGTCGGTGGCGATGAAGGTGCAGATGTTGGTGAAGCTCACTAGGGGTACGTCTGGAGGTTGTCAGCGGCGGCAGTTGGGGACATGGGGAGGATCAGCGACCTTTCACCTCGCGGAGAGTGGCGATAACGACGTGTGCTGGCGGCATGGGAAGTTCACGGAGCCCGCCCTTTGGTAATGGCTTCGCGTTGGGGAAGCGGGACTCGTGGGGATTCGGCTTGTTCTGCATGTCCACAATCTGCTGGAGCGAGGACAGGGCAGATCGTATGTCGGGGTCGAGGTCGTGGGGCAACGCCCGTGTGACGGTGCTTTCGAGAAACTCGCTCGCGAAGGCGGTCATGGGGGTGTCACCCTCGAAGACGGAAAGGTCGTCGTCGTCATCGTCAGGCCCGTACACGATCCCGGCGGTCTCAGGGCCAACCGGGGAGGAGACGGCAGGGCCGGGGCCGAGGCTCGCGGGCCCACTCTCGGGGACGGATACTGAAGGGCTCCGGCTGGAGTTGATCGAGACGGATAGATCCCGCAGCATGGTCTCAATATTCGCGAGCCGGGACTCGAAGTAGTCGATCTTTTTCTCACTGTGCCGGAGGAGAGAATGGCATGCTGTTAGTCTCGAAACGGATCGTCAACGGGGTCAAAAGGGGGCCTCACTATTGAGTTGAGATCAGCACCCGTTGCCGAATCTCTTTGGGCCGTTGCCCGGCGCCGGTCGAGCTGCACGCTCGGTTTGCCGTCTTGCAGTTCGCACATGGCGAATCCTTATCACAACGAATCTAAGTTACGGTTTCAGTTTCTACGCTCATCTGATGACGGGATTTAGTGCAATGGCATGTGTTGCATGCCAGTACGGCGTCACTCACCTTACGGAGGCGGCATTGATCACACTCCACAGGGGGCAGACCGTTAGCATGTATTTACACACCAACCGAGGGATGGCCCCGCGGAGGGAAACGCCATGCAGGAATAACCTACAGCTCTCTTGGCCAGGCTGTCTCCGTCAAACACGTCGCTGTCCGGCATCTTTCCGACTGTCCCGGAGAGGAACCGTTGCCAAGAGCCTGGATACTGGCAACTGGCCCCCTTCAGTCTTCACAGCAACCGCCTGAGCTGGTCGTGCCGGGCACTACTAATAGTGGACAGCGCGGGTTGTGGATCGTGGCCTATCGCTGGGGGCCAAGTCCAATCTGGGGGTCTTTGCTGGGACTCCCCGCAGGCATAAGAAGTGTCGAGCTGGAAAAAGAAGCGGTGCGGGGTCCGCGGGGCCCGATGGAGCTTGACTTCGACTTGAAATTATGGGTTGACGGGGGATTGTGAAGAAGGATTATCACAGAGAGTCATCCAGTATGATGTTTCGATGATGGACGGGAACCTCGGGACGGCCAGCGTCTTGACTCGTTTCGTTTCTTAAAAAAGACGGAGTCAATGTGTCAATTTGAAGCAACTGCTCCTTCTTGGAAATAAACAAGGGTTAGGGTAAGCCATGCTCAAGGGTTTGAAGGGACACTGATGATTCAGGACCATCTCCCCCAAAACAGTGTCAAAGTCTGGATGAACGGAATCGAGTTCTCAAGGACTACCAGGTTTTTTGGGCTTTACTGACTTTTCCCAGTGCTGGAAATCACTATCCCACGAGATCAAACTCATTCCTCCTCACAACATCCCTCCTCTACCTTAACCTTAACCCCTGAACCTTCCCCTGAACCCCCTTCACCTTCTTCACGCTTCATACCCTCTTCACCCCCTTCACCCCCTTCACTCTTAACACCCCCCTCACCCCCTTCACCTCTTTCACCCCCTTCACCTCTTTCACCCCCTTCACCCCCTTTACCTCTTTCACCCCCTTCACCCCCTTCACCCCCTTCACCCCCTTTACCTCTTTCACCCCCTTCACCCCCTTCACCCCTTTCACCCCCTTCACGCTTCGTCCCTCCAGTACCCCCCTGGAGAACCTGCCCATCCCCAACCAACACACTCCGATTCCTCTCCTGTGTCGAAATCTGCACATCCATCGCCGGGTTCCTCAAAAAGAAATTCACCGGCTTCAGCGCCACCACCATCTTCTCAGCTGGCATGACCGGCCAGTCCTCCACGCGCGGGATATGCGTCGCCCCAAAGGTATGCCACACCACGATATCCGTATTCCGCACCGCCGACTTCTCCCTCCCCTCCTGATCTCTCTTCCCGCGACGACTCTCAATCCACGACGCGATGCCCTCCCCGCCCATGGACTGGTTGGTAAACTTCCCCGCGGGAAACATCTCGTTGTCGCTGTACCGCGTCACCCACACCGCGTGGGCGGCAAACTCGGCGCGTTTGCCGTGGAAGCTTCTTGGGTGGGCCAGGAGACGCTGGGTGTAGCACGGCACGAGCTTGAATCCGACGGGGGTGCCGGAGAAGGGGTGCTGGTTGTGTTCGTTGACGATCTTGAAGACGCGGTTGAGTGTGTGGTCAAGATCGAGGCCTCTTTCGTTCTTGATGTAGCCTGAGGTGGTCGTGAAGCCTACGCCAAAGGAGTTGTCGAGTTTCCTGTCGTAGATTGGGACTGGGAGGGGGCGGGTTTCTTCCACGACGAGTGAGTTGGCGTGCCCGTCGATGGCGGGGTCAATGCGCAGGCAGAAGAGGTGTTGGTGGTAGGGGGCCATGACGCCAGGGGCGACGACGGTGCCCCAGGGGACTTTATCTTCGATGTCGATGGGAGCGGTGGACAGGATCCCCGTAGCGCGTACCTCGTAGTGGATCGAGGCGTCCTGGCCAAAGTAGAAGAGAAAGATGTACTCGTAGTTGCTGACCGTGATGATGGTCTGCAGCACCAGGAGCCGAGACCGCGTCACGGCGCCGTTACCTGTCCAGGTGTTAGTGTGCTTCCAGAGGATGCCGTCATCGACTTCGTGGCAGCAGATGACGTTGGGCATCTTCAGGGGTCTCCCGGAGCGGGTTGTGAACCAGCTGTCGAAGAATTTGATGTGGCCGAGACAATCACAGCCAAGCTTGAGATTGTTGGCACAGAGACCGGCGCCGTCGTTGCCTAGGTCGAAGGCGGCCTTGCGCGGGTAGGGCATGCGTGGGTCGCCGTAGGGAACGAACATCTCGGCCAGGGAGAGACGGTAGAACAGGCTGCGGCCGTCATACCGGATATCATGGAGCGTCATGCCCTCGCGGTAGTTGAAGCCGACGCGCATGGTCCATTTCTCCCAACTGATCTTGTTGCCGTCGATGGAGAAAGACGGCCCTTCCGGCTGCGAGACATGGTATGGCTTGGTACTGGTGCGCTGTTGGGTGTTAAGTGTGGGATAGTACTCGCTTCCTTCATGGATCTTGCGGCGGTCAAACTCTCTTATCCTTCCTACGGCTATACATTGCTCCTTTTTCATTGAAGGGAGCAAGAAAATGTTGACGACCTTCAGATCATCGGACATTTCGGCAACGATATCCAGAGGATATGCGTAGTGGTTGGCATCCGAATCCGAGGAAAGATGCATGTAGAACCAACACTGAGAGTGTGTTAGAGAAGTGCGCTTGACATGAGAACGTCAACATACCATAGTCATCCGCTTGGACATGTCGTTCAAGCCGTCCGTCCCATACGTCCATGCCTCGACCACCACCTTCGCCTCCTTAGGGAGCTTGAGATCATACAACTCGGCCTGGACCTGCGGGTCATCCATGCATGCCATCTCGACCCTTTCCATGTAGTCTCGGTCGACGTGCGAGTGACGACCGTGAAGGGCCTCCTCCAAAACAACGGCTTGCGCATTGAGATCAACGCTGTACTCAAAGAAAGCTTGATTGACATGTGCCTGCACCATGGCAAGCCGATCTGGAACCTTTCCTGTTCCCTTTTCCTCTTGTTCCTTGTCGAGAAAGGGGATCATGGCAGCTTTTGGGGGCTCAGACAGGGTGATGACCCGAAAGATGATGTGGGCTCCGACATGGTGGCGTCTTAAAACATCGGCAGCCTGCCTCGGGTCAGACCATCATCCTCGACACATCGCCCAAATAACGGTTCTCACCAACTGGATCTCCTCCGGAGTCAGAGGGTCAAAAGGGTGTCGACGAGTGGTCATGATGAGGACTAGTCGAGCAGAATAGGCTGATTGCTTTCCGTCTCACCTAAGAAGGGGTTATGGAGGGCGAGCCAGCAGATGTGACAGTATGGGTTGAAGGAAACAGCAAGGGACAGCGAAGGTACTCGCAAGAAGGGCAGTGACAGCACTGGCCGGAGCCGGTGCGGGGGCATCCGCATGACCCCTCATGGCACTGATGGCAGATCCAGCCGGTCCGAAAGTCATCGGAGCCGAACCGGATTGGCAAAGGGTAACGTTGGGTCGAGGCTCGAGCCGAGTTATCGCATGACGGGAGCCTACATATCAGTTATCAGTTATCAATTTGTTCCTTCGTCCGAATCATATATGATATGCCTAAAGTGGCATTGCAGGTTTGCCACAGCAAACAGCATTGGGAACATAAGAAGGATGGGACTTTTCAGCCTGCCCCTATTACAGGCGGGAAGGATAAGTCTAGCAAGTATGTGATGTATCTTGTTCTCTCTCTCTTGAGATTCGGGACAGACCGCATTGCCATTATCCGTCCTTCACGCCCTTGGAAAAGACACCGCACTGTCCACCACGCTCTGCTGGAAACCAATCCATTCTCTGCCCAGCAATGCCCTCGCCTTGTTGGAATCAAACTTCCACGTCATATCTGGGTACAGCTCCCCCGGATTGCCTTCGCGGATTATGCCCTTTCGCTCCGGGAACCTCTCTCGAAGCACATCAGCCATTCCCTGCGGCGAAATGGGCGACTGTCCCACCAACAAGTACCGGTCTCGAGCGCTCTGGGTCTGGAGATCTCTTTCGACTGCTCTTAGAACCAAGTCAGCAACATCGCGGACATCAACGAAGGTGCTTCTGATGGGCGCAAATTCCGGGATTGGGCCACCGTAGAACATGTCGTAGATATCCTTGACGCGCATGCTGAGGGTTGAGATGGGCTTCGGAAGAAAGAGTGGAGGTCCAAGGACAGGCCTGCATATATTTAGTATTAAAAAGATGCTTGATGGCGAAGAGAGAGTTGACCCACGCAGGGCACAGCGCCGTCATGCCGAATGGGGCGTCTGTTTCTTTGCCGAAGCTCCAGAACGCCCTCTCCCCAGCCGTCTTACTCGCCTGGTAAATCACGTAGCCGGACGAGTTCTTGCCCAACCTGCGGACCTCTTCCTCGGCAGCATCGTTCCAGTCCGCCTCGGTGAAAGAATGGTCCGCCGGTTTTGATGGTGAGAAGATGGCGCTGATGGTGGACATGAACACCACCGACTTCAGTCTCACGTTGCCTGACTCACGCTTGGACTCGGCCAGGGCTGAGGCAAGAAGGGAAGTGGTGCCCTGGACAGCGGCACGCATCATAGGAGCTGGATCGGTCTCGGTCATTGAGACGGGGCTCGCCAAGTGCGCGATAGCTTGGACGCCTGGTATCGGTCAGCATTTGCCTAGTTGCTATTTACGATGTGAGGCAGTGAATTGAAATTGCTGCAACGGGCACACCTTCAACGGCGCAGTCGAAAGCGCCATCGACGCTGATGTCTGGCACTTCGACCAGTTCCAGTCTGCTTCCGTCGTGGTACGGGGTCAGGGCGCGGACAAGCGACTCGACATTCGCGTTCCGACCCCGAATAGTACCGCGAACAGAGTACCCCGCCTTTAGAAAGGTGGCGGCGGTGTGGGCGGCAATGTAGCCGTTGATGCCGGTGATGAGGACGAGGCTTCGGCTTGCCATCTTGTTGGGCCTTGCGAGTTTCCCAACTATTGACGTCCTTCAATTTGATTGTTTGGTTGTTTGACTTTGATTGAGACGTCGAGGTTGGGTTTGAAATGGGTAGAATCGTAGCCCCAAGGCTCCAGGAATGACTGGTTTATTCTAGGATCGAGTTACACGAGCCAAGTCCGAAATCGCTGCCGTGACGCCCTTTGTTTGAAGGTCCCCGTTCGGAAATGAAAAGGCCAAGTTCAAACTCGTGACAAGCCACTTGCCCTTTCAAGGCTACGCCGTAAAACACCATTGAGCCAATTTATTTTAGTTATTTTCATTGCAGTTGCTCCAGCATCTAGTTTCCATTGTCGGATTAACAGAAGAGGAGGGCAACCAACAACAAAGTTTGATAAACCATCTGTCCTAGAACAAGTTTGAAGTCATTTGAAGCCTAAACTCCACAAGGTTAACTAGTTATTTTTTCAATCTTCAATATTGAGTCATTGAATGAATGAACTACTCAAAAATCGACCTCAATTTTTGATCAACGACCTGCCATATTGTCTGCAGGAAACCAGTTTCATTCAGAATGCAGAGACTTATGGAACTTTCAATAATCCTATTCAAGAACAGATCAACAGAAATCCGAACATAACACAACAATCTCCAGAGTCTTTCAGACCGGTCAAGCCCAGTCCTGCAACCAAAACCATTGACTTGCCCTATTACAGGTTTATACCTCCCGCCGCCCCATGGCTTAGAACACAACCGGCACCGGCGTCTTCAAATACCCCCCCAACGGCGTACTCCCATTCCAACTCTTCCCCACGGCCTGCACAAACGCCTGCGCCACCAGATCCGCCCCCGCGGGACTCGTATGCGTATGATCCGTCGGAAACAGCGCGTTCGTCCTCGCACTCCCCAACTTCAGAAACATACCCGCCACCGCCTGGAAATGATCCACAAAGCCCACCCCTCCTCCCACATTCCTCGCCGCGGCCGCCGCATACCCTACAAACCGCGGCGCCCCGGGGATCCAAACCCCGCCCTCGAAGAGGTTATTCGGCGTCTGACTGCTCACCACAACCTTCACCCCCTTCGCCACAAACCCCCTTGCCGCCGTCTCAACATACCTGTTGAAAGTATACACATTCTCCCCCGTCTTGCCAGACCGACACACTTCGTTGCTGGTCCCCGGACACGCGCTGCGGCCGTTGTCAGACGCCGAGTTGGGCGAGCCGCCGTCGTTGTGGCCGAACTCGATGACAACGATGTCGGATGGCTTGACGAGGTTGAGGAGCTCGGTGAAGCGCCCTTCGTTGGTGTAGCTGCGTGCGGAGCGGCCAGCGACGGCTTTGTTGATGACGGGGAGGGTGAGGTATTTGGGGAGGTATTGGCCCCAGCCTGGGGGAGTTAGCGGTGTGAAGATGACGAAGGAAGGCGTTGGCTTACCCATGTGCGCGCCGCCTGTCTTGGCCATGGTGCTGTCGCCGGCGAGGTAGACGGTTGGGGTTGCCCGGCGAGCGACCTCGACGGGGTTGCCGTAAGCTCCCGTGGCGGCAAGGGCGGCGACGAGGAGTGTTGACCAGGACATCATCTTGAATGATATTTCTAGTTCTGTTATCGGCCAGTCTTGAATGACAGCCACCTCTTGGACCGTGAATTCTTCGAGAACTGGGCTAAAAGATTCCACCAGGTAAATTTTGAGACATCTAACCATCCCCCATGTGTAGCTTTCCAGGGAGTATTAGTACTACTCTCCAACCTTCGCGGTGGTGCTTGTTCCGCAGCTCGAGCCGGCTAAAAATGCGAGATCGCGAGACCACTACAACACCTCAAGCTACCATCCGGATCGGAGCTTCCGAATCAAGAGTACCATGCATTGGAGGAAAAATTGCTTTCGGTCGAGTCAAACCAAAGAAGTTCCATGGATCTCAAAATGAGGGGCAGAGAGAGCTTTAGATTAACAATCCGGAAGCGGAACTAGGGGGACACATGATTAGACATGAAACAGATCCGGGGTAAGGGAACGGCTGGCAGTTACTGACCTGAAAGATAACCTGAAGACTGTGCTAGCCAAGGTTAGACTCTGGGAACAGAAATACCACGACCCCTTCCCAAAATGGATGACAAGAGACTCGACAACTCTGTTCATCCCGCACACACAATGGCCTCTAACGGATATGAACGACTTCCAGAACAACAACCTAGGAGAGGAGGTATCATGACCGAGCTAGCCTCTATATTTGCGCCAAATCCTGCTTGAAAGCTTCGTGTGAGCTGGTCATGCTAACAGAAACGAAGCAAAAGCCCTTGCTGGCGCAGGAGGAAACTACGAAAACACAAAGCCAGCCACCGGGGCAAAAAAGAAATTTTTCATCGTAACAATTCATCGCGAACGCAGGCCGCACCCCACCAGGCCTGCCCTAGACTCCAGTGGGGATTGTCCCTAGATATCCGACCATAAAGCCACCAAGCCCGGTTTTGTTGACCTCTTCCCATCGACCTCGGCGTTTCCCGGACCGTTCCGCCTAAAAGAGTGCGTTGGCCGTCCACAGGCCCTCACTCGACATGTTTGTCGCACCCAATCCTCCCCAAAAACTCCTTCCGATCACTGTGACCAGGCAGACTGACACCAGTAGTGCTCGTCGCCTGCCTCTTCACGCCCGTCCTGCGCTCCCAGTTCTTGAGGTCGATATCCTCAACACCAACCTCCTCCTCGAGGGGCTTGGCCTCCTCATAGACATACTCGTCTTCCTCCTCCTGGTCACCAGCCTCGTCATCGCTGCGCACATCCTCAGCAGCGCCGCCCTTGAGCACCTTGACGGCAACGCGGAGGATCATGGTGAACCACATGATGGTGAGGCACTGCAGGAAGAGGAGCATGGAGAGGAAGGCCCACTTGACCGAGTCGTTGAAGCAGACGATGCCCTCCGAGTCCCAGAGGGGCTCCAGCATGTAGAGCATGCCCTTGTCGGTTGGCGGGTCGAACGGGCCGGTGATGTTGTTCTTGGGGCCCTTGAAGCAGCCATTGGGCATATTGTCGCCGGAGGTGTGCGCCCAGACCGAGTAGCACACCATGAGGTACAGGAAGTGGCGCGCAATCAGCCACGAGAGCATGAAGATGCCGAACATGACGTCGCAGATGGTGGTGTAGCCGAGATATTTGAGGCATTTGGCGACCTGGGTACACAAGAAGATTAGCCAGGGCGACATATCGAAGCAAGGTCAGAATCGCATACCGGGAGAAAGAGGTCGACCACGTCCATCAGGACCAGAATAAGGTTGCCCACACGGGTGTAGCCGTACCGGTACGAGGCGTAGATGAGGGTGCTCGTGACGATGTGGTGGCTAAACATCTGCCAGTGGTCCTTTCTGCGCTCCTCGATGTGGATGACGAGCATCTGCTGCAGCCAGAAAGCCAGCTGGGCGAGCATGTACCCCTTCATCAGCCCCGTAAGCTCGCGGTCGGGCCATCCAGTCCACAGCCCACGGAGGTTCATGTAGGCCGGCGACTGGCGGTAGACGTACTGGCATCTCAGTTAGTGGGAGCGTTCAGATGAAGGAGTCTCGTAAGACACACCAGACCCAGAGGCCAGAAGACGGCGTAGTACACGCCGAGCCAGGCCTGCTCGCTGAACCGGGTGATGTCCTTCCGCTTCTGCATGCCCTGCGACTTGGCAAAGGGCGCCAGAATATACTCCATCGTCGCGGCGCGCAGGCCGGTTAAGAGGACGATGCAGAACAGGATGAGGTGGCCATCTGCCCAGCCAATACCGTAGCTGCCTGTGCTCGGATTGTAATACGAGAGTGTGAAGTACTTGGCGGTGTGTTCCCTCGCGCGGGGCATTCCGTGGGCGAGGAAGAGGAGGGCGAGGAGGTTGAAGGAGAAGCCTGGGGGGGAGGGGTTGAGGTCAGCTCCTGCATCAACCAAAAGCCGTTGCGAGCGGCATCAGGGTCCAACATACCAACTTGGTTGTCGACAAACCAGCGGGTGAGCTGCTTCATGAGTCCCTCGTTCTTCCTCTTAGGCCGGCGGACCAGGACGACATTGCTGTTCGCCTGCTTGTACAGCGGGCCGTTCATGTGCTGGGGCTTGTTGGTCCTGCGCGGCGCGCGGGGGGCGGCAGTCTTCGTGGCGCCGTTGCCATTGCTGGGTGTGGTGGTCGGAGAGGGAGCCATGGTCGCCTCGTATCAAGTGGCAGCGCGCCAATTGACCGTGTCGAGCGGTGTTGCTGAGCTGGAAGACGGCTGGGGAAACAAGCCTTGGGGTCGGGTCTCTGGGAGGAGGGACAGGGGAGTGGAGGGCGGTGCTGGGAGGGGCGTTGCCGTTCGTTGTCGAGGCGCTGAAACCACGAAACTGAGGCCAAGTTGCCAACCGCAGATCGGGGGCAGAAGGACACGCAAGAAGGAGAGGATATGCCTGGGTCAGCGGCAACCGAGACACCTGGCTTGTGATGTTGTTGGTGACAGCAACGACAGGACGGGGGCCGCGGGAAGAAAACGAGCGACAAGGGAGTGTCCCAGACGACGGCACAAGCGACAAGCGGCGACAGCCAGAAGCCAGCCAAGCCAAGCTGGAAGCGTGGTGCAGGGCAGCGGGCAAGGTTACTCCACCGCCGTTGGCAGTTTGCCCTTGCAAGACCCAGGCACTCCAGGATCAAAATGTTGAATTTGGAGGCTGGCCCCGCCAAAGATCGAGGCGCACACAGGCGGTGGCCAGCAGTGGACAGCAGCGGACAGCCAGTCACAATGCAGCTGCCCATCCAGGTTCCTGCCACACCTCCAGAAGCATCCCAGCTTTCCAATTGAAACACAGGATTGGACGAACCAGGGGCAGCACGGACCCCACGAATAACAACATCGGAGGATGCGCCTGCTTTTCAAAAACTTTATTGCTTGAAGAGGCGCCAACCACAAAACCCAAACGGAAAAAATGTTGCTTCTGGAAAACGGCGAGGGCGTTGGGCTCGACCAACAACAACAACAACCGCCCTTCTGCGGTGTAGACGCATGAAAAGAGGAGGCGATTGCACCATCGCTGCAGCTGTGATCGGCCAACCTTGGAAACGAAGCATTGTTGCAGGCCTGCGGCGGAGAACATGGGATGGAGACGCAGTCCCCGCCTTTCTCTTTTTCGGCGGGGGCCGCGGGGCCGTTGCTGCTGCAGACCCTCAGGCCCGTTCCCCGAGCTGCGATAACGAATTCGTAGTTGAGCGGTTCATTCTCTGGTTTGGAGGGGATGAGCATCAAGACGCGCATCACGGCTGCCAATGGGACGTCGTCTCGGGGACATGCTCTCCTCCCGTGATGCTGTCTGGAGGTTGTTGAGCTTGTCCCAAGTCTGACCTGTCAGAGCTCAGAGCTTTCCAAGCTCTTGCCCCTTTGATAAAGGGTCCCCCTTGTTGGCGATAAGAGCTGAAACCAGACAGGGGTCCAATGTCAGCTTTACAGAACCCTAACCCCCTTTTGGACCCTTGCTCCGTCACAAACGCGACACCTGATTCTTGGCAGCCTTGCATCTCCAAATCCCAGCCTTCCAGGTTCTCACCTCCAACCCTGCCACCACCGCCACCACCACCACTACCAAAATGAACCAAATCCGCGCCATCCAAGCGCTCAACAAGCGCGAGATCGAAAACGGCATCACCCCCGAAGCCTCGTGGCACGCCGACTACCGCGACACCGCCTTCGTCTACTTCGGCGGCCTGCCCTACGAGCTCTCCGAGGGCGATGTCGTCACCATCTTCAGCCAGTTTGGCGAGCCTGTCTTCCTCAAGCTGGCGCGCGACAAGGAGACGGGCAAGTCCAAGGGCTTCGGCTGGCTGAAATATGAGGACCAGCGCAGCACCGACTTGGCGGTTGATAACCTTGGTGGGACGGACATTGGCGGGCGGATGATTCGCGTGGACCATGCGAGGTACAAGATGCGGGATGATGAGGATTTGGAGGAATGTAGGGTTGGGTGGGAGGATATGCTGCGGCGGGAGAGGGCGGAGAAGGGGTTGCCGAGTGACGCGGAAGAGGAGACGGATGAGGAGAACGCGCAACGAGCACGGCCGATGATCAAGGAGGAGCGGGAGCTGCAGCTGCTGATGGAGACTCAAGACGATGACGATCCGATGAAGCAGTTTCTGATTGACGAGAAGAAGAAGGAGGTCGAGGAGGCGCTGCGGAAAGAGAAGAGGCGAGCCGACAAGGAGAGCCGGAGACACCGGGACAAGGATGGAGACAGACATCGGCACCGCTCGCACCGGTCGGGGAGAGATGAGAGCGGGGATGAAGGGCACAGGAGGTCAAAAGATAAATACCGGGACCGCGACTCCGACCGGAAAGACCGGTCCAAGAGGGACGAGGCTACGGTTGAAGGAGGTCGGGACAGAGAGGACGACGAGCGGCGCCGAAGGAAGCACCGGGACTCAGACGGCAGGAATCGCAGTCGGGAAGACCGACGCGACAGAGACTGGGAAAGGAGGGAGGACCGCCGACACCGCGATGATCCGGCTGATGCTGGCGAGAGGAAAGAGAGCGACAGGTATCAACGGCACAGGAGGGATGAATCCCGCGAACGTGGTGGGCGTCGGCACCGAGACTCGGAAGACAGGAGACGCGCCAGCCGAGATCGGTCGAGAAGCAGGTCGCCGCGTCCACAGTAGATCTGCGCCTGAGGGGCGGAAAAGGAATCTGAGAATGCATAGCGAATTTGAGATACCCACACAAATCATAGACGAAAATACCAAGCCCAAACAAACCACTGATATCTATGGATACAGCCAAACCAGTCCAGAGAGCCATAATACCCCCCCGCCAAAACCCATCCTGTACGCCTCATCTCCCCCGTTCCTATCCCTCAAACTCCCACCTCCTCATCCGTCCCATAAACGCCAAAAGCCAACCCAACCCTCACGGCCCAGCAAAATACCGCTTCCACCCCTCCCTATAAACCATCCTCCTCCCATCCTCCCCCTCATGCAACACGAACTTCTCCCACCGCGCATCCTGCCCGGCCCCCACAACCAGCACCGTATCCTCGCTGGCCCAGCCAATCACCCCCTTGGGCGGCTTTGACGTGCCCAGCGTGGTGCTCTCCGACAGGGGCAGCAGCCCGCCGCCGATCGAGGAAGAACCGCCGCCCTCGGATGAATCGTCGTCCACCTCGAACGGGGCCGAAGTGAACGAGTAGACGTCGGAGAACATGCGCGGCATGAGGGGGATCTTGGAGAGGATGCCCCATTTACCGCGGCCGTCGTTGGTGTTGGCCCCTTCGGCGGGGCCGCCGTTTCGGGCTGCTGGGGCGAGTTGGCTGCTGCTGCCGCTGCTGTTCTGGCGTGCGTGTCGGGATGGGCGTTTGGGGTGGGGGACGTCGAAGATGTGGAGTGTGGATTTGTCTGAGGTGCAGGCGAGTAGGCTGCCTGATGGGCTGAAGGCGAGGGAAAAGATGGTGGCGGGGTCGATGCCGCGCCGGAGCTCGACAAGGCGGGCGCAGTTGCTAGTTGCGAAGACTCGGATCAAAGTGCCCTGAGATATGTCAGTAAAGAACCAAGACACTCAAGGAAATGACATACCGTCTCGCTTGCTGTAGCCAGCAGCTCACCGTCTGGGCTCAGCTGGATCGCCTTGACGGCAGAAGAATGAGCCGGGATGATGCTGTTGTTTCCCGTAGAGATCTCGACAAGCTGCACGTGTCCCGTGGTCCTGCCCGGGAACGCAATTCTCTTGGCGCCCAAAGAGCACAACCCCCTGGGATTGTTCGCTGTCTCGTAGGCGGACAGTAAAGCTGGCGGTTTGGCGAATTTGTAGACGCGGACGCTGTTCTGCAGCACGACCACGATGCGCTCCTTAGACAGCTGAACGCCGCGGACGGGAGTCAGAGCGCTGATCTCGAGGGCCGACTTGCTTTTGAGGTCGTCCCAGAGGATGAGCTGGATGGTCCGGTCAGTCTCGGTTGTTTCAAGGGAGAGCGGAAACATTCCATACCTTGTTGGAAGGAAACTTGGGCTGTCTTCCTCCACCGACGAGGCCCACGTAGTTAGCCTTGCCCATCATCTGGACTAAGCCAACGCCAGCGTTGAAGTCTTGTCGTCGTATTAGCGTTCATTTTTGCTACTATCAAGGGGAGCGATGTGGGCCTTACCGCGTGTTGTCCGCAGGGAGCATGTTTCGGCATGGAAGACTGTCTGATGTTAGCAGTCGAATACGACCGAAGCCATCATCGTATCGCCCATGCAATGTGTAACGACCACTCCAGCGCGTGGGACTTACTGCAGAACCCCGTATTCAGCCCCACAGCGAAGCAGCTGCAGTCATCGTTGAAGGCCACGGAGAGCACGACGGTCGAGCTGCCGCTGTCCAGGGGAGTCCGGGTATTCATATTGATGACGGCGGGAAGTCGACGAGCTCAACGAGCGTTGACGAAGAGATGCTAGAGATAGCGGCGCCGTGGAAACCGGACAGCCGGGGCTCGGCAGAGAGAAAAGGACAAGTCCGGACCAGAAGATGCTTTTCCGACCCCGATAAACTCGACAAGATGGAAGCGATGCGTTACGTGTTCATTCTGCAAAACAGGGCCCGTTGATGGATTTTTGGTTGTTGATGGCTGAGCATTCGTTGAGATGGGGTTGATGGCGGCAAGCCACTGGCTGAAGGCGACACCAGCGATGTTTGAGATCAAGAGACGAACCAGGCAGAAAGCACCGTGTTGCGTGCCAGCTTTGGGCAAGGAGTTAATCCAAAAAAAGGATCATAGCTCCAGAGCTTCGATGCACATAAAGACAAAAAAAAACAAGCTGTCTTGAAAGTGAAGGCAACTCAAAGCCCAAAACGAGATCAACAAGTACTGTGACGAGTTGTCTCGGCAGTGCTCACATCAGGGCGCGGTCTCGCCTCTGAGATGGAGCATGGAAGGCTGGCTGAGCAAGGGAAGAGGGACCCGACCGCAGCAGCTGACAACAGCTGGGCTTATTCTGGTGGGACTGTCACGAGGAGTAGCCGTCTTGGAGCTGGGGGTCTGGAGCACGCCTTGCTTGTTGCGGCCTAGGGGGCAATTGGAACGAGCGACCCCTGAATTGTGGGTTGGCCGCTTGCTCCTGTGCTCTGCTTGGGCAACAGCTCTCCGTGTTGCTGTCCCCGTCTGCTTGCTCCTGCCCGTGGCACCGCTGCTAACATTTTGAAATTACCATTTTCCGGCGCCTCTCGTTCCCGAACCTGAACCTCTCTCCTTTTCCCCAACCCGCAACTGCTGTCGCTCGAGTCCGACGGCCGCACCCGCAACCACTCTCGAACCAACCTCGCGCCTCCAGCTGCCTGGATACTCCCAATCGACCCTCTCGCATTTACCGTCTCTTCCCTGCCTGCTGTCCCTGAGCCCGGCGCTAGTTTTACCCGTGCTCCCCCAAAACGCGACATACTCCACACCAACATCATGTCTTCTCCGGCCGTACGTCTGCCTTTCCCTGTCTCCCCAGCTGCTGTGATATCTCCCATCCCGACCTCTCTGCCTCTCCGACCCAGAAATCCGCCGCCTGCTCCCGCATTCCGACTCGAATTGCGCCAGTCAATCGCGACAGTCCAGCTCGACACCCAGGGCTAACATGTTCACGGCACAGAAGATGATCCGCCGAAAGAAGAATGTCAAGAAGGGCATCCAGTTCTGCCTGATGGTTTGCGGGGCCTCAGGAACCGGTGAGTCGCAGGTCCCTGCATTTTGGCACATGCAGCAATGCTGATGGCGATTGCTCTTTCAGGCCGGACCACCTTCGTCAACACCCTCTGCGGCAAGACCGTTCTCGGCCACAAGGAGTCGGACGACCCGACCACCGCCCACGTCGAGGAGGGCGTCAAGATCAAGCCCGTCACCGTCGGTACGCATACATCGCCGATGCCAAACCAAAATCTTACGATGGAAACCTGACACCCTACAGAACTCGAGCTGGACGAGGAGGGCACGCGCATCTCGCTCACCATTGTTGACACCCCCGGCTTCGGCGACCAGATCGACAATGAGGCCAGGTACGCTTTTCGCACTGCCCAATCATTGATGTGTAGATCAGCTGCTCACACCGCTCGACGCACAGCTTCTCAGAAATTGTTGGCTACCTGGAGAGGCAATACGACGACATTCTGGCCGAGGAATCGCGTATCAAGCGTAACCCCCGGTTCAGGGACAACCGTGTGCATGCCATGCTCTACTTCATCACCCCCACGGGCCATGGGTAATTGCAATTCCTAGAGCTTGGCTTGAAATGGTGCTGACATATTTCCAGCCTCCGCGAGCTCGACATTGAGCTGATGAAGCGCCTCGCCCCCCGCGTCAACGTCATCCCCGTTGTCGGCCGCGCCGACTCCCTCACCCCCGCTGAGCTTGCCGAGTCAAAGAAGCTAGTGATGGAGGACATCGAGCACTACCGGATTCCCGTCTACAACTTCCCCTACGACATCGAGGAGGACGATGAGGATACGGTCGAAGAGAATGCCGAGCTTAGGGGGCTGATGCCGTTCGCTATCGTCGGGTCGGAGGATGTCGTCGAGATTGGTGGCCGCAAGGTCCGCGCTCGCCAGTACCCATGGGGCGTTGTCGAGGTCGACAACCCGCGCCACTCGGATTTCCTGGCCATTCGCTCGGCTCTGCTGCACAGCCATCTCGCCGACCTGAAGGAGATTACCCACGACTTTCTCTACGAGAACTACCGTACCGAGAAGCTCAGCAAGAGTGTTGAGGGTGGTGCTGGAGTGTATGTTTTCGCCGCGCTTCTGGATTTCTGTCACTTCGGATATGCTAACCTGGTGCCGTAGTGACTCGTCGATGAACCCTGAGGATCTCGCCTCGCAGTCCGTCCGTTTGAAGGAAGAGCAGCTTCGGCGCGAGGAGGAGAAGCTCCGTGAGATTGAGGTCAAGGTCCAGCGCGAGATCAACGAGAAGCGTCAGGAGCTCCTGGCCCGCGAGTCCCAGCTGCGCGAGATCGAGGCGCGGATGCAGCGCGAGGCCGCTGCCGCCGCGGCAGCTCATCAGGCTGCGGCTCCCAACCACGGCGAGCCCAACGGTGCCGACTAAGCGCCCCCCTGTCGTTACCGATTTGGCCGGATTCGACCCCTCTTAGGCGACTCTTTATGCGACCCGATCTTTTTGTACAGGCGTTGGTTCTCCTGTTGTGCTTAGAGACAAAATATTCCCCCGCTGCTTTTGCGTTTTTCACGATATCCGCTCTCGAACCAACCCCCAGAGCGTGGACGACAACCGAGGACGAGCTGGCGTTGGCTTGGGCGGCTTTGAGAGGAAGGCTGGATTGCTGTGTTGATGAATTGCTGAGGATCAGGAAGGTTAACGAGGGGCCCTGGGGCCCTCTCTAGAATCGGGGTTCTGCATCCCAGAGGTACAGCATTTCGCCTTCCCAGGAGGCCATCTGAGGCTGGTCAACGGCAAGAAGCCTTCCAGCTGCTGGTTAGGGCCTCGCGTTTCTTGGACGCCACAAACAGCGCCATGTCGTCGTTTACGACCGTGTTCACCTCTGTACTTCACTGTCTGCTGTTTCCTTACTTCTACTATTGAACTTCTAATGCAGATATCACTTAAATTTCACTTTCCCGTCCTCTGTTTAACCCTTGCTTGTTATGGGTGCTAGCGGCCGAGTTTCATAAGAGTACCGAATAAGAAAAACTGTTAAAGCGAAAGGTGTCGCGCATACACTATGAGATTTGTATTCCACAGCTCGACTAAACCCACGCTGATCATATTGACTACCGCGTCCTGTGCCACCAATCCAGCACGAAGCGAATTATCAAGAAACCTCCCAGCCCAAATCCACAAAAAAAAAAAAAAACAAGTGACAAGCAAACCGACAGCCCAAGACAGACCTCCCAAGCAAACAGTAACTCCACCGTCTCCATCCAAAGCAAAACGGTACCGTAAAAACCCAGCCAACCCAAGAAGACACACATCCATCACCACTTCCTCCCGGGGGGTGCAAAGATCGGCCCGATTCCATCCTTCCCACCACCCTCAACTGAAACTAGTCGCAGCCACAACCTATGCCCCCTTGTGCCCGTGTCACTTCTTATCCCAACACTATCTAGTTGTTGCTCTGGCTGTTCAGGATCCGCAGAATCGCCAAGAACAAGTTGATGATATCCAGATAAAGGCTAATCGCCGCGGCGATCTCCTCCTCAACATGGTGCTTGCGCAGCACCAGCTGGGTGTCCACCAGCACGTACCCGCTGAAGATCAGCGCCGCCAGCAAGCCATAGATCAGCTCGGTCGTGCTGGTGTGCGGCAGGAAGAAGGACATGAAGCCGAAGATGACGAGCCCCCACAGGGCGCCGAACAGGTAGGGCATCCAGCTGGTGAAGTCGTACTTTGTCTGGCAGGCGAAGGCGGTCAGGAAGAGGAAGATACCGGCGGTGAGGAAGACGGCGTTGAGGACGATGTTGGCGCGGTAAAAGGAGACTATGACGCTGATGGTGTAGGCTTCGAGGAGGGTGAAGCCTGAGAGGAAGAGGAGGTTGGTTGGGTAGGAGTGGCGCTTCCAGTAGGTGAGGAACATGAAGACCATGGAGCCGATGAGCTGGGGGAGAAGGCGAGGTGGTTAGTTGGTTGGGGTGGGAAAGAGGGAGGAGGTAGGGGTTGGGGGGGGGGGGGGGGGTGGGGGGGCGTACAGATGCCCAGACGATGCCGGGATGAGACTGGATCCAGGTTTTGTAGCCGTCGCTCATGAAGCTGAGGGCGCTGACGACGCCGGTGACGACGAGCTGAAGGGTGAGGATAGTGTAGACCTTGCGGATGAACACATTGCGAATCTCGATGGTCGCTTCTGAGACGGAGCCTCCGAACTGTGGTCAAGGTTAGCATCACGGATCGCGAGACAAGGACCCTTTGCAGGTGGTTGTCCATCAAGGTGCCTGGGACGGCGGGCGGTTCTCCTACCTTGAAGTCATCGGGGAGATTGTCTTCGCTGCTGCGCGGGCCACCGAAAAGACGGTCCTGGTCCTGCGCAGAGCTGCTCTCCGCCTGGTAAGACGGAGGCGGCTGGGTGTAGTCGAGATGGGCATCGGGGTCGACCTGCGGCGCACGCGAGTACTTGGTGTTTGCCGCCATGGTTCTTGGTTGCTGCAAATGCAGTCGTTGGGAAGCAGCGGGCGTTCGACCAAAGATGAATTTCGTTGGGCGGATAGACGAAGGGTTCGGTTCCGTGAAACTGGAGCTGGGTTTGATGGCGGGCGAAAGGCGCTCAAGCGATGGCAATGACGAGCTCTGGTGTTGGATGGCTCAAGAGAGTGGGTGCTTTTGGTGGCGGAGCTGCGTCAGGCGGCCTGTGGTCCGAAGCTTCCAGGCTGGGCAGCTTAGGAGAAACTGGGGAAGACATGTTAGATGCATGAAGATGCAGCAACCGGGGGCTGTCTTTGGCGTTTCAGGGTTCGGGTTATGCAGCGGTCTCCAATCCCCTGTCAGACAGGGGCACCCTGACCCACCTATCTTTGATTTCACCGTTCGACATCCAAGTCGCGTCTCTCTGCCCGCTCCAGCGACGAATCGTGTTTCGGTGAATTCGACAAATCGGCAAAACCCAAGCACTTTCAACTTCCAGCGAACGAGCCAGCCATCGGGCATCCTTTACCTTGAAACCTTGTGGCACGTCAATCTCGAACGAATACCTACCGACTGCACCTCCGATTCTGCCACCACGAACCCCTCAACAGTACCTGACGGCTCTCGATGCGCCCGAGTGTAGCGCATCGCTGAACGAGCGCCATGGCGGCAAACGCGAACCGCTACTCGACCTACACGGTCGCTTCGACCAACACCGACTCGAAAAATGGGGACAGGACCGAGAAGAAGGATCTATGGAGTTCCATGCTCTCCTCTGTAGCCAGCGGGCGACGGCTACCAGAGAAGAACATCATCTTGCTGGGAGGATCCGTCGACTCGCAGCGCGAGTTCTTTGAGTCGCTCTTCAACAACGACCTGCGCCGGAACCTCGACCGCAATGCGTCCCGGATGCCGCCCGTCGCAAATAGCTTCGCCCTCGGCTACACCTACTACGACGTTCTCGACGCCGATCAGGAAGACACCCTGGCCCGCATCTCCCTCTACACCCTTACCAGCCCCTCGCCCGCTTTCGCCTCCCTCCTGCAGCCGCTCCTCACACCACAGTCGATACCCAACACCCTGATAGTACTACTGCTGGACTGGTCCCAGCCATGGAAGTGGATGCGGCAGTTGCGGGAATGGATCTTGCTCCTCAGGAATGTCCTGATCTCGCTGAGCAATGAGTGCAAGGAAGCAATGGAAGAAGTGATGGTGTCATGGCGCGACAGGGGACGGGGCGGCGGGGTGAGCCTGGACGGCAGCACAGCTGTCGCGGCGGGAGATGGCGAGGTTGCTCTTCCCCTGGGGCCAGGAGAGTGGGAGGATGGGCTGGGCCTGCCTCTCTGCGTCGTTTGCCAGAATGTAGGTTTCCATTTGCTGCTTTACAGCTTGAGGGCTAATGATCTTGGCAGGCCGAGAAGATGGAATACCTTGAAAAGACACAGAGCTGGAAAGAAGAGGAGTTTGATGTTGTCCTACAGTTCATGCGGACAGTGCTTCTCAAGCGTAAGACTTCTTTTATTGGGCACCAGGGCTAAGCTAACAAGCTGCTACACAGACGGCGCCTCGCTCATCTACACCACCCCCTCCGTTCCTTCCCACCTCCCGACCCTAGTCCATTCCAGCCTGGGAATCCACTCCCTCCTCAAGAAGCAACCCCTCAAACACAACGTCATCGACAGGGACAAGATTGTTGTTCCACCAAACTGGGACTCTTGGGGCAAGATCCGTGTGTTGCGGGACGGCTTTGACGTTGACCAAGTGAGCCAAGGCTGGTCAATAGACCTCCAACATGATTTGTCCAACCCTCGAACAAACGGCGCCACCACAGAAAACGGGGAAACCAACGGCGACGATGAGCACGAGGTACCCGACCTCGAAGGCTCAACCGTCACTATGTACGAGGACTCGGTGCAAGACCCGAGCATGGACGCTCTCCAACTCGCGGGACGAGACACCCACTCGACACAGCTGGAAGTGGAGACGATAGACACCCAGACCTTCCTCGGGCAGCAACTCAAGGTGCTCGAGGCGTTCCGGCAGAAGAACGAGGACTCATCGCGAGATGATTCTCGACACCACAAACTCCCCAAAAGGGTGGACGATGAGCACCTCGTGGGCGGCGGCGACAAGGCCGAGGCAAAGGTGCTGGAGCACATCGGTCCTGTGCAATTCAACATGGGCGGCATCCAGGTTGATGCCGATGATATGGTGCAGCGGTTGAAGGTAACGTTCTTTTCCTCCGTCACATTACACTCCCTCGATACTGACCTGTGATTTTCAGGAACGACAATCATACGGCTCGCCCGAGCCTGATAGCCCAACAGGAACAGGGGAAGAGGTCCTTGAGTCGGCTCCTCCTCCCATGGACACAGAGAACCTTTCAGCGTTCTTCCACGGGTTGATGAACCGGAGAGCACCGTCAGCGAAATAGAGTCTTTGACCCGCCTAAATACCCAATCTTTTCATCCCACCTTCAATCTCTGCGAGTACATGTGCAAGAACCCGCCGCCTGTTGCACATACCACCATGTAATAAGGTCTCTCGATTCAGGGAGCTTCATTGGTTGAACACAGGCATGACACCCCTGGTTTCCCTTTGTATTTCTGATACTATTTACCTGTACATGTAACGGGGGGCAGCGTTGGCCTTCGTGGTCGGAGATCTGCTGGCTTCTGTTCAGTACAGGAGGAGATAAAACACAGAGAAATTGTAGACTAGATACCCCATCTGGAGAAGGAAGCAAGCGGGCGTTGTAATGGAGTAGTCATGGGCCTTCAAGCACCCAGTGCCATCTTCGTCTCAACGTATCAGTGCTATATAAGTAATGTCTTGTGAATGCTAGGCCATCTTCAAACCTCCTGGATTTTCATAAACATATGCAAAAAATCCACTCCCCAATGCTGTCCTTCTAACCGGTAGTATCCAGCCACCTCCCTCATCACTTCCACCCCTCACACATCATGAATCACCAATCCCTCCACCCCCCGTTCCAACCTCTCCGCCCCCTCACTCCCCTCCACAACTAACACCCCGGCCTCCGCCCTCGGCTCCTCATACCACTCCCTCAACGCCGCCTCCTCCCCCCTCCTCACCCTCCTCGTCCTCACCCCCAACCGCGCCGTCACCACGCTCGTCAACAAACTGACAAACAACCACGGGTACTGCAGGATCTCCGCCTCGAACGCATTCACCGTCTCCCGCGCCTGTGCGAGATACCCCTCCTGTCCCAGGACGGTGCCGAGGCGGAAGAGGTTTGATGCGGATACGGCATTGGTCGAGGGCGCGGACTTGTCCATGCCGGATTTGAGGCGGAGGATTGTGGGGGAGAGGGTGGTGGACTCGGTGGAGTAGAAGCCGCCTGAGTGGGCGTGGCGGGGGGAAGGAGAGGAGGAATTTGAGGAGGAGGGGGAGTCGTAGAAGAGACGGGTTTGGGTGTCTTGTAGCTCTTTGGCCCAGTCCAGCCACTGCTGCTCGAAGGTTGCTGTGTAGAGGTCTAGCAGGCCGTCGATGAGGAAGGCGTAGTCGTCTGCGAAGGCAGACACTTGGCTGGGCTTCTCCCAGAAGAAGCGGCGGAGGGGGTTGCCCTCGCTGTTGGGTCCAGCCCAGAGGTTCCCTCTGATGAACGCAGCAGCGTCCTTCGCGGCGTGCAGGTAAAGCTCCGCCCTCGCGGGGTCCAGCCCACGCACAGCAGCGGCCGTCCTCGCCAGGGCCCCGATGACCATCCCGTTGGTAGCAACCACAACCTTCTCGTCCCGGGCCGGGCGAACCCGCTCCCGCTCCCTGTGCGCACGCAGCTTCTCCCTCGCCTCCGAGACCAGCCGCTTGATCTCGGACGGCGGGACGCCAAACTGCTTCGACAGCTCTGCGACATCTGTATTGACTGAGAGCACATTCTGGTTAATGAACTCGTCAAACGGGTCCTGGTCCTGCGGAACGTTTCCATCTTCCTGCACGTTCCAGTACGCCGCTGCGACCGAGCTGGCGTGGTCGTCACTCGACCCGCCGCCCACGACCTGGTCGAACTCCCTCCGGGTCCACAGGTAGTACGCGCCCTCGCGCACATGGCGGTCGCCCTTGCGGTAGAACGAGTCGGCCGCCTCGCTCGTCACAAACCCACCCTGTTCCCCGCGAACCAGGGGACTCGCGAGGTAATCCGCCAGCTCCAGGACCACGTCCGCAAACTCATCATCGAGCGCGGGCTCCCTCCCACCTTCCCTCTCCGCCCCAAGCCAGGCATCGAGAAGCACGCCCAACAGCAGGGCATTCTCCCCAACCATCTTCTCAAAGTGCGGCAGGCTCCAGTTGCTGGTAACACTGAAGCGCATGAACCCCGCCCCGAGATGATCCCTCAGCCCGCCATCTCTAATCCTCCTCAGCGTGCCCACCGCCATCGCCGCGGCATTCTCCACCTCCTTCTCCCCAATGACATCACTCACCTCCCCAGGGAAATGCTTCAGCCGCAGCAAGAAACTCAGCCTCGCCGGGTTGGGGAACTTGGGCGTGCCAAACCCGTACTCAACCGGGTCAAACATCTTAGTTATCCTCGCAAGCGCCTCATCCAGCTGGTCCAGGTCCAAATCCCCCGCGTCCGCACTGCCAGGAGATCCACCACTACCACCACCAGCAGCAGTCTCAATAGTCTCCCCCCCACCAAACGTCCCCTCCTGCGCAAAATCCTGCAACTTACTCAACATCTCAAACGCCTCCCTCCGACACCTCTCCTCCTGCTCGACCCAAAACCCATGAATCTTCTTCGCGATCGCCAAAAAATCATTATACGCCTCCTCCTCTCCTCCATTCTCGCCCTCCCCATCGCCCGCAACACCACCACCAAGTGTGCTATGCTCCGTCCCCGGACCGGGCCAGTAGGTGCCCCCGAAAATGGGGTACAGGTCCGGGGTGAGGAACAGGTTAAGCGGCCAGCCGCCGGTGGCGTTGACGGCTTCGGAGTAGTTTTGGTAGATTGCGTCGAGGTCGGGGCGTTCTTCGCGGTCGATGAGGATGGGGAGGAAGGAGGTGTTGAGGAAGGAGGCGATGGAGGGGTTGGAGAAGGAGTCTTGGGTTGTGAGGTGGCAGACTGCGGGTGGGTGAGGGGGGTTAGTCAGCTCCCCTTAGTAGGAGTGGTGGTTGCGGGACTCACGGTGGTCGGCGGAGAAGCCGATGTGCATGAATATCGGCTTGTTCTCGGCCGTGGCGCGGGCGAGGGTATCGGCGTCGAGCAGCTGCCATGCCACGGGGGTGTCGGCGTGGAGGCGCACGTAGGGGCTGTCGCTCTCGCCGGCACGGTTCCGGAGCTTGGGGAAACGAGAGCCGCGGGTTGCGGCAGCGCCCCGGTCGGAGGTCTGCCGCTGCTGGCGCTGTTCTAGCTGTGCGCGCATCATCTTCAGGGAAGGAATCGTGCTGTATAGATTTCTCGGTGGGTGGCTCAAGGTTGGGTTCGAAACAACCGAGTGGGTATCGAAGTGCGGTGTTGGTGTGGCACTTCAGGGTAGTATTGCAGGGCTGAAGTCTCTCAGAACCGTCCCAAAAAGTGTTCAGCTCCAAGAAGCAGACGCAGATGCAGGTCCTCTCGGTTTCAGAGGCTGTGGTTGGTTGTGGAATCTGCCTTCTTCGATGTTTCTGGATGCTTTCCCGATGGGGAGGGGAAAGAGGAGGGTGCCATCAAGAACTCCACCCAGGCTGGATGCCGTGTGGGGTTTGAATCGGCAAAGATCCCATTGGCTGCGGAGTCCCGCCTGACGTCGTTGCATTGTTGATGTTGACCTTGCAACCCCTTTCCATTGGGTTGCCGAGTGCTGGTGGAGATGGGAGTCTGGAGCCTCGACAAGTCCAAGGGTTAGGGTTGACGTAGAAATCCACCATGAACCACGCTCGCTCCCCCATCATCCACCATCTCCATCATCTCACCACCACGGCGAAGCCGAGACGCGGTCAAAGCCGCTGGCTATCCCACCGGTCCATAATTCGGTGGACGGATACCAATAATTAACTGCAGGCGATGGCGCAGCGGTCTTGCGTTGCAGCGATTTCAGATGCCCGTGGCTTACACCCATTGACGTCGTGAGGAGCCCTCCTTCGCAACACTGGCCGCTGTCCATCTCGAGTTCGAGCCTAGCTAGACTCACCTGCCCTTATTTTTTAGCCTTTTCTTCATTTCGAATCTCTTTCTCGTCTTTTTTCTTACTATTTTGTCTGGCTTCAGAAATGGAGGGCCCTTCGTTTCATGCCCTCGAAAACAATTTTCGACCATCTGAACCATTTCGTTCGGGAACTTGTTGCGAGCTTCCAGGGAGTACGGAAAAAAGTCGGCTACCGAATAACAACAGGGAGAAAGGCAATACTTTGTGTTCCTACGGATGAGTTGACGATGCAGAATTCCAGAACCTTGTCGAGTCGTCGACAGCCCTTTGCCGATTGGGATGAACAGAAGAAACAACGACCACGAAGGCAGACCTGCTCCCGATTTATATCAAACTCAAGACACCAAACACCATGCGCCCAAACACCGAAACCCAAAACTAAACGCCTCCGTCGACATTACATGAGCCCAGTAGCTCTCTAAAAGCAAACGCCAAACCCAACGTCATGCCACACGGCATCAAACCCAACAAAGCTCAGAGAGCGCTGACCTCGCGCTGGCCAGGGCGCCTGATCATGGCCTCCCAAGGCACCGGCGGCTCGTTCTTGCTCTTGCAGTTGCCGCACATGGTTCGGACGCTGGTTTGACAATGCTGTCAGCATCCGGTTGTTTGGTGTGTTGGAAAAAAAAGGCATCCTACCATTCGTAATGGGTGATGTTTGGCGGGCAGCGCCTGTGCGTGATGGTGTAGATCCTGCACCACTTAGATGCTATCCAGCGGAAGTGCCGGCAGCTGTATTCTCGCTGGATGTAGTCGCACATGATGTTGGGCGGGGACAGCAGAGAGGGTGGGTGGGAGAGGTCACGATCGATTTCGATATTGAAGTTCTCGGCAGGTAAACAACGAGTGCGGCGATCAGTGGAGAGGAAGTGATGATGCCGGCGATAGGAGCACGACGGATATGATGCCGCTCTTGTATTCGACGAGATCTCGACGGCGGTGACAAGCACGACTCAGACCGGGCTTGTTGCTCGGACGGTTTTCCTGTCCCTGGTGGTCTGGCCCAATTTCTGGATTGAGCCGCTTGCAGCGAGACAAGAGATGGGAAAGCTCACAAATGCCGGGAGGTGCACACCAGGTTTGGGCACTGGATCGGAAGAGGCAAGGGAATGCGAAGCTCCGAGAGGAGTCATCCGTGGATCTGGGACGAGCTCATGCAAGGCAGCATGCCCTCCATGTAGCGGACCCGACCAGCGGGTTAAGGTGGCATCTGTGCCGCGAGGGACAGGGTACGTATGCTTACGCAGGGGACACATCAACCCATTTCCCGGGATGTCGTGGGCGTCACTGGTCACGGGGGTGATTCAGATGACGAGAAGGCCCTGCAGTTTGGACCTTGATCACTGGTCTTGGCTAGCTTGCCATTGCCGGGTTGGGCTGCGTGGCAGAGCCAGGGAAAAATGCGCCGAGATCCCCAGACCCAGGGAGCTGGGAATCGAATGCTGCTCTATGGCGACTCGGAAGAGCGGAGTGGGAGGAGCGAACTCGGCACCCCCCATCGACTCCGCGTTCCACAACAGCATCACGTTCTGCATTGCTGCTGCGGGTTACGCCAGGATGATGGCGAGTTGTCGATCGCGTGTCTCGGTCGCTTGCTGGCTTGTGGAAGGTCAACTGCTGTCTCAACCGGGCTGTGCGACCTGGGGAGAGGCGGAAGTGGCCGTCGAAAGGTCCCGCGGACATGTGTGAACCGCCACATCTCGAAGGAGCAGTGAGGATGATAATTAAGACGTCAAAATGCGCCGATGATGTTCGGGCTGGGCCATGGCGGCCCGACAAAAGAAAAGAAGGCGCGTCCGGCAACCCATGCCAGAACGTGGGTGGCAAGCAGGAACCATCCGCCCGTGCTCTCGGGCTCGACAACCCCCCACACACAATGCTCAGCTGCTTTCCCAGGTTCTCGGCGTCCAATAAAGTTGCTGCGTCTTGCGCCACTGCCGAACTGATCAACCGTTGCCCAGCGAGATCATGCAATCAATCACCCTTGCACTGCCACCGGGGCTCCTTCCGCCCTCTGAACCTCCGCGGCAAACTCCATGTGTATTTCGACATCATCGCTGCCACCTATTGCGTCTTCCCAGCAGCACCAACACAGGCAAGAATCACACCAAACCCCGACTGGCTGTTCCCGGACGCCGGCCACCTTCCGGCCCGGGATCCCCTGCCGCCGGACGGTCTCCACTCGGCGCATGTCTCGGGTGCCGGACCCGGGGACCAGGTTAGCCGATGCTTGATTCGACGTCCCTCCAGCAGTGACCTCCAGCTCAGACGGCAGGTCAGCTCCTGCGGGCGCAACGCGTCTAGAAGACTTTCCCCAGTTTGAAGCCACGCGGCCCCGAGAGCGCATCACTCTATGTATGTGTCGGGTACTGTACCCGACTTAGACATCCAACGCCGAGACAACAACAAGCCCACCGAGTCCCTCGGATGAAGCCTGCGATTGTCAATGCGGGTTTGTTTGGATCCGGCCGTCAAATGAGCCATTTAAAAAGCCAGAGCGGCGGCATTTAGCATTGCCCCGAGACTGGGCCTGCGTGCCCTGCACGTCACGTTGTGGGATGTTGTGCGGTGGTAGAATGGCGACAGCGGGGGAAACATACCCGGAAACCCTCTGCCAATTTATTTACAACGCCAATACTTGGGTTCTTTTGGGATTGATTGGAGTTCTACTACTCTGTTCATGGCTGTCTTTGATAGGCCCCTCCGCCCTGTTGGATTTGTAAACCGTGACTCGCCCCGATGGTCTCAACATTGGTAGAATGTGGGAAGGCTCGAGTCGTGAAAAATGGGATGGCTAACTTGTAGTGAAAGAAACGGTTCGGGAGCGAGAGACAAACAAAATGATGTGGGACGAGAGGAGGACGCAGTTCTATGGTCCATAAAATCCAAGTCAACAACATTGTTCTGCCCTAGCAAGCGATTGTGTTGGTGGTGTTGGGAAAATGCCAAGGTGCAGAAAGAAAAGGAAGAAAAAAAAAAGAGAAAGAGAGAAAGAGAAAAAAAGGCAAAGGCTCACCGGCCAGCCCGTAGGGTGACCGGCTACGAAAAGCCCTTTAGTGCCTTTCCTTCGATTCGAACGCGGTGGCTCCCTCTGGTTAGTGCCACCAGAGCGCAGGATATTGAGATTTTTTGCCTCGCTGCACTCCCCCCGCAAGGCCAAATTGTGGTTCAGGGCCGTTTTTGCGGGGGCCGTTGAGAAAGAAACCCGGGACCAGTTTATAAAGGACGGGAGACGGGAGTTGCGGGAAGGAGCTCAAGATCTCGACACCTCGGGGGAACTTGGGCAATCTCGATTTCGACCCACCCCCTTCTTCTGCACACCCCCTTCTTCCCGTGCACCCCCTCCCCCCTGAAGACTGCTTGGCCAACAAATCATTACACCGGGCAGTCAAAAGCCGTCGAACTCGATACGGTTATTCTGGCAAGACCAGAGGACAGTGCCATCCCGCCCTTTCTTTTGGCTTCGAGTCCGCGATCGCCATCCATCTTCAGCCCCTGAGTACCTTAGAAACCAAAGCAGCCCAAGCATTTGACATCGATTTCTGGTCTCCCTAACAAAATCTCTCACAGTTCACAACCTTTCCAGCCCCATGCCGTGTATTTGCGCCGTCCTTTAGACTGCATTCTTATGGATATCTCTATGAGTTCAGCCTAGGGTTTCTCTACGCGGAACGGGGAGCTTGAGTGTTTGAACTCAGCCATCATGTCTTAATACCCGAGGCTCTTTGAGGGTACTGTTCTTGAGGCAGCATGTTAGCTCTTGTCTGCACTTTTGAACCGCTATCCCAAGCTAGCTCGTTTCCCCTCTCACAAATCACTCCCATGCAGCAAGTTCTCCCTGTTCCGGGTTGGGAACTTTAGACGCCTGTCTCCGGACAAATCTCAAACATTACCCTGACTCACAAACTATTAGCGGCAAATTTCATACAACACAACCCCACTCTCCCAAGAGCCCTTCCCATCTTTGTACATGTTCGGGATGTACCTGGTACTTCCCGGGCACCCTACCCGTGACAGAGTCGTCGACGTTTCTGCCCTGACGCTGTGCCAAAACCAACTCTGTCAACCCCCACGGACAAGAAGAACGACAACACAGTTTAGGATGCCAGCCGAGCAGGCAAACAAGCTGATCATGGGGAGGGCTGGGCTTCCAAGGCTGCAGGTTAGTTCTTTCGGTTCCGTCCCGGCACCTATCTTTAAGCGCCGGGGTTTCTTAGCTGGGAAGATGGCAATGTTAGTGGTGCAGGTCATCCTCTCTGCTTTTTCCTGCGACTTGTCATCAATTTTTATGCTTCCGCTCATTGTTTCGGTCGCAAGATTCCGTTTTCAAGTCTCGCAATGAGGAGAAGGTTTGGAGCCATGGGAGATGTCAACACTTGTCTCGTTTCGACACAGAGTGGAAGAGTAGAGGAGAAGACTGGTTCTCGCAGTGAAAGACGCGAGGGAAAGCAGCGCAGTTCCAAAAGGCGAGAAGCTCAACAAAAACAGCACAGATAAGCCTCTAAAGCTTTTGTTGTTCAACACAGCAGCTGACATTGCAAAACACTGGCTACATAGGTATACATTCAAAAACACACAGACAAGATTTTGCTCCGCAGCACGCTACATCAAATCGTCATCACCACACATTTCCCTCCATCTTCAAATCCCTTACTGCCCCTCAACCTGCTTGAGCAGCCCCTCCAGGTTGATGCTCTTGGGGCGCTCAATGGGCAGACCCAGGGCGCGGTCCCAGATCAGCTGGGCCAGCGGGCCGAGACCGCGAGACACGCCGAAAGTGGCAGTGTAGTAGAGAGTCTCGTGGAAGCCGTAGTGGTGGAAGAGGACGCCAGACGACGAATCGACGTTGGGGTAGGGGTTCTTGGTCTTGCCGTGCTCCTTGAGGACCTCGGGGGCAATCTGCGAGTTTGTCTGGACGAGCTTGAAGACCGGATCCTGGGCAATCTCGGGGCGGGCGGCGGCATAGTCCATGAGAGCCTCGAAACGCGGGTCGGGCTTGCGCAGGACGGCGTGGCCGTAGCCGGGCACGACGCGGCCCGAGTTGAGGGTCGACCAGAGGTAGTCGCGGACCTCCTTGTCGGTGTACTCGGCGGGAATGGCCTCCTTCATCTGGATGATCCAGCGGAGGACCTCCTGGGCGGCGAGGCTGTGGGAGATGTGGTTAGCGTTGTGTTTCGCCGAGATGGCGGTGCTTATAAAACTTACCCGTGAAGAGGGCCGGCCAGACCCTGGAGACCGGCGCTGTAGCTGAGGAAGGGGTCGCTGAGAGCGCTGCCGACCAGGTGGGTGGCGTGGGCAGAGACGTTGCCGCCCTCGTGGTCGCCGTGAAGGGCGAGGTACAGGCGGAGAAGGTCCTGGAAGTTCTCGTTCTGCTTGCCGCCCTTGCCGAGCATGGCCGCGAAGTTGTAAGACCAATCCTGCTCGAGATCGATCTCAGCGGGGAGAGCACCGCCACCACGGTAGGCGTTCTGGTAGATCTTGGCGGCAATGGTGGGCAGCTTGGCGAGCAGCGAGATGCAGTCGTCAAAAGTGGGCTCCCAGTAGTCAGCTTTGTTGAGACCGTCCTCGTACGCCTTGGCAAACTTGGAGGTGTAGTTGAGAGCCGAGACGGCCATGGCGAACTGGGTCATGGGGTGCAGGTCACGCGGGAAGTCGTCGAGCATCTTGTTGACGAACTCAGGGAGCTGGCCCTGCTCGGCGAGCTCGCGCGAGAACTGGCGGACCTGGTTGACCGAGGGGACTTTGCCGGTCAGCAGCAGCCAGAACATGGCCTCGGGCAGCATCTCGGTGCCCGTCTTGCCCTTGGGCAGCTCCTTCTGGCAGTCCTTGATGGTGCGGCCGTGGAAGCGGATGCCCTCGTTGGCGTCGAGCACGGAACCCTCCCAGACCATGGCCTTGAGGCCGCGCATGCCGCCAATGGTGTTCTCAACCTTGACCTCGCCGATGACCTTGGAGCCATGGGCCTTGACCTTCTTGAGGAGCTCGCGCTTGGCGGGGATGACCTCCTTCAGGGTGGTCTTGAGGTCTGGCTCCGCGGTGGCGTATGTCCTGCGCGAGGCATGGCAGACGGGGGCGGAGAACTGCCAATGGCAGACAGGTCAGTATTTTTGGTCGGGCAGGCGCGCGGAGGGTTCAATGACCCCGAACGACGGGATGAATGGGGTGTTCGTCCGACTTACACGCAGGGCGCCGCCCACGACGCGCCGTCCGGTCCTCAGGTTCATGGCCATTGTGTCTGGTGTTTTGGGTATGGGCGACGGTCCGTTTGCTTGTCACAACAGTCCAATGGGTCCAGGAAAGGCCAGGTCGAGGGTGTCGGGTGCTCCTTATCTTCTTTCCTCGGCCGAGGGAGTGGTGGAGGTTTTGTACCTGCAGGGAATCCTTGCCCCCGAAGCTGCTGGAGTCTGGAGACCGCTAGTGCGGGGTGCCTGCGGTTATCCTTGTAGTCGTCGTCGTCGACGACCTGAGGTTTCTGCAGGAGGGGGGTGTTGGCGTGATTCTTTCAGCACACTGCAGCACGAAGACTTCTAGAAGGATTCGACACAAAATCATCAATTTCTGGAATTTTATTCTGGAGTTTCTCTGGCTTCGCAAGCTGGCGTCTTCCCAAGTTTCCCATGCGCAACTCCAACGTCCTCTCGTGTGATTCGCCAACCCCGCGGGGCCCAGACGTCACGTTGCTCCAGCTCAGCCGAGGAAAGCCGCGGGGCCCCGCACGAACCCTTTGGGGCAGTTCCCCGGACAAACGGGGTCGTTGGAGACAGAGCCATTGGCCAATGGAGGTCGGGACCCAGCCCTCGGTTGTCGGGGTCGCCAACTCCCGCCAGCCACGGCAACCTGTCCACTTCCCCAGCACCGAACCGGCCAACTTCCGGTGCCGGCCGTCTGCGACGCCCTCGAAACATACAAAGGCAACGTCCGGACCGGAGGAGGCGACGTGCCCGAGGTGCCTTCGATGTTTGCCGTGGGCGTTTGAGACCGTCCAGTCTTGGCCAGTGGTTAAACGTGGGTCCGTGGTCAAGTGATCCGTGCTCGCGGGTGGAAGACCCTGCATCTCTTTTCGTCCCGACACAATGGGACGAACAAAGAGACATCGGATGATGGTCTCGGACTTCAATCGATGAAGGCATCAGAGGCCTGGAGGCTGCCATGGCAGGCCAAAAGACGAGGCTGTCTGCTGAGGTCATCTGGAGAAGGCCAGAGGTCAGTGGAGGTCCGGAATGTGAGAGCTGATGAAAGAGACAGAAGTGGTTCACTCCCGATCCCATCAAGAACATCCGCAAGCGCGACCTCAGCTGTTTGAGCACCGAACACAGCTCTGACGATGTGTTTCGGACTGACTGCCTTCGCTGTCCAGAGCCTTGCTTTGATCAGCAGGTTCAAGCTCTCTTGGCAGGCCGATGACGCAGGTCGATCCATCGTGTGCCTGATTGGCCAGCGCCATGTTGTGCCCCTCACGGATCCCCTCCAGTGCTTATCGTGAACCCTGCTGTCGCCTCCTCCGTCCCAGCTTGTCCAACCTCACTGACGACATACTACGAAGCCTAGTTGTTTCTTCCTCGACGTCTCAAGTCTAAAAGAGAGCAGTGTCTTGCTTTTGTTGGAATTAACTCGGATTCGTTATCGCTCCGTATTCTCTCGATCCGCTCGACTGCCCCTCCCTTATCGCTCCTCCCGCAAGACACACCAGATACCCGAACCCGACTCAACATGGCGATTACAGCCCGGGACCTCCAGGCCCTCCTCGCCGATGACAACGCGGTCAAGCTTGCCGGCGTCGACGTCGATGGCCAGCTCCGCGGCAAGCTCGTCTCCAAGAAAAAGTTTCTCTCCATCGCCGAGGATGGCTTCGGCTTCTGCTCTGTCATCTTCGGCTGGGACATGCACGACATGACATACATGCGGGAGCTGAAGGTCAGCAACAAGGAGAATGGGTACCGGGACATCATTGCTGTGCCCGACCTCAACAGCTTCCGTCGCATCCCATGGGAAAACAACGTGCCCTTCTTCCTGGTCAGCTTCTATGACCCCGACAACATGAAGCCCGTCCCTGCCTGCCCCAGAGGACTTCTCAAGACGCAGCTGGCTAAGTTCGAGGAGAAAGGTCACGGCGCCATGGCTGGTGGTATGTTATTTACCGAACACCATCGTCAGACAACAGCTAACGGACCCCTCTCCAGCCGAGTACGAATTCTACCAGTTCAAGACGCCGAGGGAAGATGGTTCCCCGTCAACCGCGACATACCTCAGCCAGAACCCTCCCCACGCCCTCCCTCCGCTGACCGAAGGCATGTTTGGTTACAGCCTGACCCGCACCGTCCACAACCAAGACTACTACTACGATATCTTCAACACCTGCCAGGCCTTCAAGTGCGACATCGAGGGCTGGCACACCGAGAGCGGGCCGGGCGTGTACGAGGCCGCTCTCGAGTTCGGCGAGATTAAGCAGATGGCAGACCGTGCGAGCTTGTTCAAGTACGTCGTCAAGTCGGTCGCCACCAGGCACGGCATCACGCCCTGCTTCATGGCCAAGCCGAGGCAAGGACTCCCGGGCAACAGCGGGCACATGCACGTCTCGTTGGTCGACGCGAATGGCACCAATCTTTTCTATCGCGGGGAGCAGGACCCCAACCCGCCATATCCGGACGTCGCTTACCTGTCCGATCTTGGGCGACACTTCCTGGCCGGTGTTCTTGAGGGTCTGCCGGATGTCATGCCCATGGTGGCACCCACCATCAACAGCTACAAGCGCCTTGTTGAGAACTTTTGGGCGCCTGTGACTGTTTCCTGGGGTCTGGAGCACCGCGCCGCCTCTATCCGTCTGATCGCGCCACCAACCTCCAAGAAGGGTGCCACGCGCTTCGAGATCCGGGTTCCGGGAGCCGACGCAAACCCGTTCTACGTCTTGTCTGCCGTCCTGGCTCTGGGTTGGCGCGGCATTGAGAAGCAGCTGGAACTGCCCCCACCCCTTGGCAAGGGCGAGGAAGTTGGAAGCAGCAGCGATCAGGGTGTTCGTCTGGCCAAGACACTACGGGAGGCGAATGACAGGTTTATGCGGCCCGGCAGCATTGCGAGGGAGGTATTTGGTGATGATTTTGTGGATCACTATGGTGGGACGAGAGATCATGAGATACGGCTTTGGGATGAGGCTGTTACTGACTGGTAAGTTGTTCAGGGCTCCCATTTCTCGTTTCTGAACAATGCTGACTGTGTCCCAGGGAAATGAAGAGGTACATTGAGACCGTCTGAAGAGGTGTGAAGGGGCTGGAAGATTTGTTTGGGCAAGCGGGATACCGTTTTGCATACGAATGATACGATACCCATCTTAGCGAGTCAATGATATCCATACTTGATGATCACACGAGCGCTTTCTGCCTTGGTTCAGCACTGGCAAGCTTTCTGGATGCATCATCACCGGCTAAAGTCACGTCACCAGAATCTCCGATGTGTGCTCCAATATGTCTCGAGAGTCGGCCGAGTCGCTTCGGCTTTCCACGTGGCCAGCCAGCTTTGGGCGCTCCAAACAGCATATCGGAAAGGGGCTGGCTTGCATTCGCCGGAGATGTGTACATTCCCCTTGCCGTAAAGATCCGGCCAGCGCGCGTATGAAGGCAATCATCATCCCCACGCCCGCAAGTGTGCTGCTGCCACGTCCTCTCCAGCCCAAAGATGTCTGTCACATTCTGGTTTGTAGTCGTTTTTCTGCAGGCAGATCGCTTGCGGCGCATGGTGTTCTGCATATCAGCTTGGCAAGCTGCAGTGGATTCGACACATCCCTTCTCGAGTCTGGCGGTATCTGCGCTTCAAGCTGGTCAAGAAGCAATCCGACGGCCGCGGTCAAGATGACGCCTCAGCTAGCGGATCACGGGGCTATCAGCCGGTGCGGCAAGCAGCAAGACATGGCGAGGCGTCACTTTGCATTTGTTAAGCAGGGGCCAAGAAGGACCAGTCGGATGCTGGCACGGAGGTGCTTAATGTTGAGATGCAGCATATGTTTTGCAGCTGCTGTGAACCTTTCCGCATCCGGATTTCGGAGAGGCTACCGCGGCTGCCGGCGCCCCTCCGGCCCAGAAACCCGCCACGTCAGATTCACCACACAGGGTTTGGGCATGGAGGTATGCATCTAAGACTTGATATAGTACATCTCGGGCGCTTGGGGCGGGGCAAACTTGTGAGATTGTATGGTGGCTTGGGGAGTTGATGGGGAGGCGTCCAGTGCCAAAGGATATCGCCATGTCAAATAATACCGACAGGAAGAGGATGTTGCCTTTTTATTAGGCGCCTCCTGTCAACTGCAGCCCGGTTGCTCGGCGATTCATGTCCCACCGCATCAATGTCTCTGCTTGAGATGGAGGAAATGGTCCGGACAAGCGGTGGTCACATCCGGAGTGATTGGATACTTAACCCCAGTCTCAATTCTCAACCGCGACCAGGTCGTGACAGATATTGCACACTTCAAGACCTTATGAACCAACGGGTGTATCCAGCATCTTCCTGATTCAGGAACGCCCTGGTTGAGCAGAATCGCCGGAGAGACACCCTGCCGCACCACAAAACGGGCACCCTTGCGCCACTGCCTTCCAGCCAGCAGAAAGCTACTAGTATATGGTGTCTTCTCACCAAACCATTCCCCCCTCCCAAACATCTCCCCTTATTAACCGGCAGGGCTCAACTTCCTCCGCCCCTCCCTTCATGTCCATCCCTGACACCACCTCCACCTCCACCACCATCAGGCCGACCTCCATCTCAACAATGGTCAGCCCCGCCCCCCGCCCCCTCCCCCTCACCACTAACCCTCCCCCCCCCCACCTCCCAGACTCTCGGCATAACCCCCACCACCCCCCTCCCCGAAATCCTCACCCTAACCCAGCAAAACCTCCTCACCCTCACCGACCCCCTCCTCTCCTCCTCCCTGCCCAGCGCATACCAACCCCTATCCGCCATCACCCTCGAAGCAACCCGCCTCTCTGCCATCCTTACCCTCATCGCCGACATACCCGCCCTGCAAACACCCGATGTGCATCAAAAATGTGTGGGGTTGGCGAAGCTGGCTGCGTGGCTTTGCGGGGGGGTGTTGGTCTTGACTGCGGAGGGGATGAGGCCGAGGTTTCCTGGGTTTGGGGATGGATCTGGTGGAAGTGGGTGTGGGGGGTATACCATGACGAAGGGGGAGTGCTTGGGGCCGGGGGATCGGGAGTGGAGTTTCCTGGAGGGGGTTGGGAAGAAGCTTGGGGAGGCGAGAAGGGGGTTGGAGGGGGCGGTGGCGGGGGTGTATGTTGGGTTGAGGGGGAGTGTGAGGGAGGGGTTTGGGGTGGAGAGGGAGGTGTTGGTGGGGGTGAATGAGAGGGTGAGGGGGGTGATGGGGGTGGAGTTGGTGTTGTACAGGAGGCTGAGGGGGAGGTTGGGGGAGAGAGGTGGGTCTGCTTTGTCTGGTACAAGTGATTGGGGATGTGGTTGCTGACATGTGGTCTTTAGGGGATGTTATCAAGCTTAATGATGCTGAGGCGGCGAGGCT
The DNA here is from genome assembly GCA_027569505.1 of Chloridium humicola. Lineage (NCBI taxonomy): Eukaryota > Fungi > Ascomycota > Sordariomycetes > Chaetosphaeriales > Chaetosphaeriaceae > Chloridium > Chloridium humicola. Next base: position 280,155 of record JAPDFF010000019.1, read on the forward strand.
GGGGCTGCCGCAGACGACTAGTTTGAGGGTTGAGCAGTGGCGTGCTCAGGTGAGGGAGTAGTGCTGTTTGGGAGTGGGCATCCTTTGGTATACACGCCAGGGACATGTTTGAGAGGCTGTAACACTGCTGTTGGGCGTTGGGGCCATGTTTCTTGGAGGGTCTCAAGAGCAACACGGCATCCGGGCGGCTTTCTGAATACAATCAGATCACCAGTTCTCTCCATAAAACTTCCTTCGTTTTGCTCTTGATGAAACGCAAAACAGAGAACTCCACCGTGTGTTATCCTGACTGAGAGGCCGACCCAGGAGGTTAATTCGCCCTTGTCAGCCACTCGGCCGAGGCTAGCGAACTCGCGTGCCACGACAGCATCACTCAGATATCCCGGTTTCACAAGGCTCGCGCCGCGGTGTTTTCCGAAACCAAGCCGCTGGATGCAAGCCTCCCGCGAGACAGACTGAAACTGGCTACTGCCTGACATGAGGTAGTCTGCCGGCCAAGACTGCATATACAGATTAGAAAGCTTAATCGGGGTTCTCGAGACTAAAGTTTGACTAACAGCTGATTGTCTCAGTCTGTGCTTGAGCTGAACATACATTCTCAGCCATCGACCTCAAGCCTCAGTAATAGTGAACTCATTATTCTCGAGTGATGCTTGAGATCCAAGTCCTGGTGTCTCGATAATGACAACCAGGCCTTATCGCTGGAGACTTGTCTCGGCTCTCAACAACCTCGACCTCCATGGCGACGAATTGGAAGGATAAGGTTTCGGCTGATGATAGGCACACCTCCAGATTAACTCCGAGGTTGTTGGTTGAAGACGGGAGTGAGGTCAGAGTGTGATGAAAGTGGCCCACTTCTGTCTCGCGCTAAGCCCTTTTGGCGATGGCTTCACTTTCTTCCCCAGGCAGGGCCCCCTCTCTCCCCAGACACACAGCAGCGGAGTCAACTGCCGATCCCCTTTTTGGGCAAAGGAAGCGGGGCAGGCAAGGGCCGTCAATTCTCCATCTGCAACTCAACAATTCCCGAGCGAGAGAGCCGGAGCTCGGGGAATGGCAACCGACTGGCCGGTGAGGTGTGAGAGACACCCGACGAGATGAGATAAATCCGACAGGACACCCCGGTGAGCAGTGGTAGGCAAGGCATCAGAAAGACGTCAATTACCACATATGTTCCGTTGGTCAATTGGTTAAATTGCACTAAATCCCAAATCTCGACTTCGATGGCTTCAACAAGTCCAAAATCCGTGGCCTACGCTGCAGGTCCAACGGGCAACATGCCCATGCAGAACGCCTTTTCGTTTGCCTTCGGCCAGCCCTTTCAGAGCGCATGCGACTTTGTCCCACCACATCATGCCCTGGGCAGGGTTGAGCCTGAGCGGCCCATCTTTGTCGATAATAAGTCGAGTAAGTGACTCCTATTCCCGACTTACAGAACACCGCTGACGCCGTAACAGATCGCAAACTCACCTTTGGCCAACTCTCCAAGGATGCCCTCGCCTTTGCCGCCGGCCTGCTGCGCTTGGGGCTTGACCCCAACGACATAGTCAAGCTGCCGCCAACACCATCCTGTCCGGCCGGCCCGGAGATCGCCCCGGTTGTGCTGATCCAGCTTCCCAACTGCCTGCCCTTCGGCCCCATCCTCTACGGCACCTTCGCCTCGGGCATGACCGCCACCCTCGTCTCCCCCGCCCTCACCAGTGACGAGATCGCCTGGATCCTCCAAAACGCCCGTCCCCGCGCCATCATCACCGCCACCACCTGCCTCCCGGCCATGAAATCCGCCCTCGCCCAACAAACCGACACCCCCTTCTTCTCCACCATCCCCATTTTCACCGTCAACCCCACCACCACCACCTACCCCTCCCCCAAACCCCCCACCCCATCCCCCCACTCCTGGCGCACCCTCCTCACCCCTCCCCCTTCCTCCCCCAAAAAGCAACAACCCCCCCTCAGCCCCTCCACAATCTTCCCCCCCGCCACCGCCCCCTCGCGCACAGCCGTCATCCTCTGGTCCTCCGGCACCTCGGGCCGCTCCAAGGGCGTCCTCCTCTCCCACCACGCCCTCAACTTCTCCCTCGCCTCGCTCTGGCACGACGCAGACTACTACGGCGCTAAGCCCCAGCAGCAGCACTGGCTGGGGTACGTGCCCTTCTATCATGTGTTTGGGCTGTGCAATGTGTTTATGCTGGCGGTGGTTACGGGAGCGACGGTGTATACCATGTCTGGTTTCCATTTGGAGACGGTGTTGAAGGCGGTGCGGGACAGGAGGGTGACGTATCTGCACATGGCGCCGCCTGTGGCGGTCATGTTGGCCAAGGCGAAGGTTGTGGAGCCGTATGCGAAGAATGGGGGGTTTGGGAGTGTGGTCGCGGGAGTTACCGGCGGTGCGCCGCTGGGGCATGAGGTTGTGGAGGAGGTTTGGAGGAGGTGTGGGTTTAGGGTGAGGCTGGGGTATGGGTTGAGTGAGACGTGTAGTACGTCGTTGCAGAGGGGGACAGGGGAGGGGGAGATGAGGGAGCAGGCGGGAGATACGGGGAGGGTGCATTGGGGGGTGGAGGTTATGATTGCGGATATGGAGAGGTATGCGAAAAAAGAGGGGGAGGAGACGACCGCGGCCGGGGTGGATCAGGAGGGGGAGGTTTTGGTGAGAGGTGGGGGGTTGCTGTCGGCGTATTTGCCCGTGGGGGTGTTTGAGGGTGGGAAGATGGATATGTCGGTTACGGAGGAGGCGTTGACGGCCGATGGGTGGTTCCGCACGGGCGATGTGGGCGCGCTGTGTGCACAGGGCAGGCTTAGGATTACCGATCGGTTGAAGGAGCTCATCAAGGTCCAGGCATACCAGGTTGCCCCCGCCGAGCTGGAAGCGGTGCTTTGCAGCAGCGAGGCGGTGGCTGACGCGGGTGTAATTGGCATCTACGACGAGAGCGAGGCGACCGAGTGGCCGCGTGCGTTTGTCGTACCGCGCGCTGGAAAGAAGAACATGTCGAAGGCCGCTTTGAAGAAGCTGGCCGGCCAGCTCAAGACGCTGGTCGAGAAGCGGACGGCAAAGTACAAGTGGCTGAAGGGGGGCATCGTGTTTGTCGACCAGATCCCCAAGAGCCCGAGCGGCAAGATCTTGAGGAGACTGCTGAAGAATGGTGGGGATGAGGCCAAGGGGTTCGAGGTGAAGTTGTATGAGAAGAGGAGGAGGGATGCGAAGTTGTAGGTGTGGCCGTCCATTACTACTGTCTGAAGATAGAGCTTGTCTAGGGTGGGAAGAGTTCAGATATATCCACGTAATGTGCCTGTAGTATACATAAATGGCTTGTTATGCAGCACACACTGACGCTAGCACTATCACATCAGTTGAGCCAGCCAGGAGAAGTAACACAGGGCCAAGCCATCAACATTGAAGTACACCTATACATCGTATTTGTACACCTGCTATCGAACCAGGCCCTCCCACCCCTCTTTCTACCCCCTTTCCCAACCCCCAGGCCACCAGACAACCCCTAACCCACCGTCCAGCCCTTACCCCTGAGCGGATCAAGCGGCGGGCCCGTGATGCCAACACGCGGAGGACCCGTGACGCCAACGCGCGGAGGCCGGGGACGGCGGGGAGGCATTACCAAGATATCGCGGCCAGGGCCCCGACCCACAGAGATCTCCTCTGTGGCAGCCTCTTCACGCTTCTCCCTGCCCAACTGGCTGAAGCCCCGCATCGACGGGAACATGTGGGCGCTGGGATCGGATTTCTTGGGGTTGAACTTGTCGAATTTTGACTTCCAGCTGGGTGTCTCCTCCGCGGACGGCTCGGTGGTGGGGTCCCAGGGCGTGTTGGAATTGGGCGGGACGGGGAGCACGATGGGGTGTGAGAAGACGGGGGTGGTGGGAATAGGTTCCTCTGGGACGAGAGGGGAGCGCTTCAGGGTTTGGCAGCTGATGTCGTTGAGCATGCGGTAGACGTTTGAGTGATACTCCTTGTTCTCAAATTTGGGCGACGGAGTGACTTCGTTGCCCTTCAGTGTGTGGATAGGTAGGGGAGCAGCAAGGCTGCCAACGGCACAGAGTCCGGCCACAAAGGCGGTGGAGATTGTAGAGATAAAACGCATGTTGTTGAGTGTGTTGGTATGACCGAAGATAGACTTGAAATTTGGATGAGAACTTGAGTGTAGTAATGAGACAAAAAGCTGGTGTGAGAAGGAAGAAGGAGCAGAAAGGTGGCTAGGAGATGGGGACTCCTTATATATACGAATGTGCTCATAATACACGGGCCTCGTCACTCTCATACCAGGTAATGACGTGCTGTCGGGCATAGCCCGTGGATGACATATATATGTGCTCGAATACGGTGTTTAGTGCTCATCAGAAGCTATGTCCATGTCCGAGGGTGCCTTGTTTACCTTCGTCAATGACGCTGTTGGAAGCAGTGTCTGGCATGTGAGACAAGATAGTACGTGCCAGTTGCATCATTTTCTACGCATTGCGCGGCGCAATTCTGTGGTCGGATGCCCACATTTCCTCCGGACAAGGTAAACGGCCTGGTATTCTCTCTCTCACTCCGGAGTATGGACCAACCGAGCGGGTGCCCAGTTCTTCTGCTTCAAGTAAAAACACCTAAACGTCATGTGAACGGCAGTCACAGACTCAAAAGCGGCCGAGAGTGACTCAAGATGATGAGAAAATGACCTAGTATAGTTATAGGTTATTATAGGTAGCATGCATTGGTAATAGTAAGGACAAAGGTTCAGTTGACCGAGCTCTCTCACTCCCTCAATTCGGTCACAGTTATAATTGCGGGCTTAGGACACGAAGTTGAATCTAAGTTCCCACTGTGGTTGTTTCAATATGCCAGGTTCAATATCTGGATATACTCCCAACAAGAGAGCCAAACATTCAAAACAACCTCGGAAACTTGCTAAAGCTCGTTAGTAGGTACTTATTACTTAGCCAACAGAAGTGAGAGCTCCACTGTCACTCTTCCATTAAACCTCCATCTCAACTCTCTTCTAAATAAACTCTAACTGAGTACCTAGGTAGTCATATCAGTAAGAGGAATGGCAGACGGAGGATAGCTACAACATGGTGATATACACGACGTTCCCTCTGACATAAATGTATGACAGTGGCAGATAAGTACTTAGGCACTGGCACGCTGTGTCTAGAGAGAAAGGAGAAGATGTTTTTATTTAGAGGCAACGCCTGTGTATCATTACTCAAGTAAGGAGAGTGAGAGAAAGTAAAAGGCAAGGAGTGGGAATACACAGATCGGAGAACGATAAGAATGAAATGAAGACAGAAAGTTCTCGAGACGCAATTTAACGTCTTCGCAAACTCTCGTAGACGTCGAATTACCATGTCTTACCCGTTGGTTTGAAAAAAGCATACGGCCTACATCAATACTTTTCAGATTTTAAGTGACCTTGGAACACCTTGGACCAGAATGATGATGGACCTGATCAAATCTCTCAAGCTGCCCAGTGACCCTCAACCAACCGGGCTGTGGCAATGGCTAGTGTTGCTCAGGCTGTTCAAGTAGATGCCAGGTTACGCACCCGCTGTCAATCACGAAATTGGGATTCCTCTCTCCACACATCATGACCCGAGGTTGACATCAATGATCAATGGTATTTAGCCCGTAAGACCAAGAAAGAGATCAGCAGGGGATTGGAGACCTGCGTGAGACTTCCAGGTTGCTCTTCCTGTGGGTGGGTAAACAAGGGTGGTTGGTTGTCTGACGATCCTCCTCCTCATTATGCATAATGCAGAACGGATGTGATTTGCAGGGTAGAATGCCTCGAATGATATGGATCTCGGATGTGCTACCAGGTACCTTGGGGAGACATCAGACTTGATAACTAGTGGGCATTTGGAAAAAGGAAGAATTCGTTAACTAGGTCATGAAATATTCTAACGTTATTCAATATTGACCACCTGACGAAATCATTTTCTTGGAAATCGCTTGCTGGTTTGAAAAATGGCGGATGCCATGGACCCAAAAGTTCAAGATTGAATCAAGATCGAAATCGCGATCATCAGTTGTCAGACCCGCGGTTGGTGCGGAAGATTTCCACAGCGCGGGGAAGCTGCCAGAGATCGTCCTTTGCAAACAAGGAACGAGAATGGAATTGTGCTCAGTTCGCGCACATTGAAGGGGATGATTTATGAACAGGCAATGAACAAACTCGGAATTTAATTCACAGTGTAGTGACTCGCCTTGCGTGATTTCAGGCTCTTATGTTGTCATCTTTGAAAATCGACTCAGCGACGTGCTTGCAGCTTCCTCGAGAACACCGATGTCCTTGTTGAGTCTGAGGCATGAAAGGGCAGGAGCAGCTGAGCTGCGAGCTGGTGGGTCCGACAATGCGCTTCTTCTCTTTGCAATTGGAAGGAAGCGGCTTTCCCCAAACAACCACAATGGCCCAAACTTGGCCACCCGGAAGGAACTTCGACAATTGCCTTTTTTTCCTCGCTGCATCCTGTCCCGACTCGCACCTCTTCTTCTATTACCTAAGATCATCGAGATCGGAAGACTTCTCCAACTTCTTCGAAGGAACAACAACGGATCACCCAACAGCCCCGCTCCGTGGTCCAAAGCAACAATGCTGACGCCGATCGCCTTGGGTATTGCCTGGAAGGAATACGAGAACTTCTAGCATGATTTCCTGCACCGTCCAATTGCTCCAGTCAACGCTGTTGGTTGCCTTCATGCATTCGGTGCGCTGTCATGGCTTACCGGCCAACAGACCAACCACGAATGGGCTTCTCAGACCATCAAGTTGCATCAACTTCCTCTTCGTCTGCAGCCGGAGAGGCATCGACGCGGGGAAATCGATGCCAAGTTGCTCCCTCTTGTGGCGGCCAATGACTGACTCAGTGACTCTATTCTTAGACTTTTTCCACAACCACCGACGATGGCTACGAAGTGCGGATACTCGCGTCCGATCGATCTCGTGAGGCTCCAGGACAGACCACGACTCTCAGGTTGTTCTCTGCCACCGCCTCCGAGAGCCCCACGAGACCAGCACGTCCGAAGCCACGGTAGGTCGATGCTGGTTTATCTCCGTCCCAGGCAGCGGACACCAGGAGTATTGTTTGTTGGCTCAGCCCAGCATCCATGTGGCATGACCCGACGGCTGAACCGCAAGCTCGAGCCAATGAAGCGACACCCAGCTTCATAACATGATGGTAAGGCTGGTAATGGTGGTGGCTTGCACAGCCGTTGGGACGGGTCTTGAGTCCTGCGATTTACGTAAGGACGGTGTTGTGCCAGCAAAGAAAACCGGACACACATCCCAGCATGCACCCCAGATTCGGCTTTGCATTTGGCTGACCAGTGACATCACCAGGACACATAACAACACAACTTCACCACCCCGCTCAGAATACGAGCAGAACCCGCAACGGACTTCCGCAATAGTCTGCCAGATGGAGCTGTCTGTCTATCCTTGGCCTTCCTCGTCGACGACCCGGGCTCTCAGCAGAGTCCCGATCGGCGATCCCCAAGCTGTGACCAAGTCCATGACATCGGTACCGACTCCTGGAGCTATGCAGCAGCTGATTTCTTCTGGAAAACATTAGGCTCCCATCGAATACGGGCTTGGAAGCAACAAGCCTTCAGATGGCGTCCAGTCTGGGAGGGCCAAGTTCCCGGGGCAGTGCTTCGGAGCCCGACTGGCTGCGTTGATGCTGAGCGGCTGCAGTGCGCCGCATGCCCGGTCGTTGTCCGGCGATTTGGTCCAGGCTCTCCAGCAGCCGGTCTGACGGCCGAGCATGCTTGATATTCCCATTCCTTCTGCACAAGCCGCATCCTGAAGTGCGGGCAGTCTGTCCGAGTGGGCACGGGACCCATTCAACACGCGACACATCAGCCGTTCAGCCGATCATGGCAGTGTTAATCCCGAGGCTGGAGTTATCTTGGGAAGCCGATGGATGGACACCATCTTTTTGGACGAGGTTTGGCAGAGCTCTCTGAGATTCTGGTACGGGGTCTATAAAGGACGAGTCACTCGGATCCGGGCATGTCTTGACACCCCCTTTTCTTCATCCGCGCCAGTTATCCTCTCGTTCCCCACTGACTTGCAACCTTGTTCAAGTCATCTCCTCGTTACCGGTAGGCACAGGGGCCCCTCCACCCCTGAGTCAGACACAATGCTCTACCGAACTCTTTTCCTTGCTCTCCTTGTTGGGGGAGCAGTCTCCATCCCAACCGACAACACACAATGCAAGGGCGGAAACTGCGGAGGCGTATGCGGCGATGGGTGAGTCCCCGTCCCAACTCCTTGCCAAAAGGCCCGGAACATCCGACTTACAAAACAACGTCCAGAATTGTTCAAGCCCCCAATGAGCAGTGCGATCTCGGCGCCAAATTGAACGGCGCTCCCGGCAGCGGCTGCAGCGCCGATTGTAAGGTCGTCGCCGTCTGCGGGAACAGCAAAGTCGAGGCCGGCGAGGAATGCGACCTCGGCGATCTCAACGGCAAGCCCAACTCTGGCTGTACCAAAGACTGTAAGCAATAATTTCTGCCCCCTGAACACCCAGATATCGAATAATATAACTGACATCATTGGTAGGCAAGAAGGCTCCGATTTGCATCTGTGGCAACGGCAAGGTCGAAGAGGGTGAAGAATGCGACCTCGGCGAGCTCAACGGCAAGCCCAACTCTGGCTGCACCAAAGATTGCAAGAAATGCGGAGTGTGCGGCGACGGCAAAGTCGACCCCGGCGAGGAGTGCGACCTCGGCGAGCTCAACGGCAAGCCCAACTCTGGCTGTACCAAGGACTGTAAGTAATACTTTCCGGCCCCCATTTAGTTGTCTTGGTGCTTTGTTTCTATGACAGCCACTTTGCTTATGAACACCCCTCTTGAACACCCTGATATGGAAGAAAAAGACTGATACTCTTTGTAGGCAAGAAGGCCCCCGTTTCCATCTGTGGCAATGGCAAGGTTGAGGAAGGCGAAGAGTGCGACCTCGGCGACCTCAACGGCAAACCCAACTCTGGCTGCACCAAAGACTGCAAAAAATGCGGCGTGTGCGGCGATGGCAAAGTCGACCCTGGCGAGGAGTGCGACCTCGGCGCTGACCAGAACGGCAAGCCCGGATCCAGCTGTACCAAGGATTGCAAAAACTGCGGCGTTTGCGGCGACGGCAAGGTCGACCCTGGCGAGGAGTGCGATCTCGGCTCTGATCAAAATGGCAAACCCAACTCTGGCTGCACCAAGGACTGCAAGAAATGCGGAATCTGCGGCGACGGCAAAGTCGACCCTGGCGAGGAGTGTGACCTCGGCGCTGACCAAAACGGCAAGCCTGGATCCAGCTGTACCAAGGACTGCAAGAAATGTGCCATTTGCGGCGACGGCAAGGTCGATCCCGGCGAGGAGTGTGATCTCGGCGCTGATCAAAACGGCAAACCTGGGTCTGGGTGCTCCAAAGACTGCAAAAAGGTCCCTGTCTGTGGAAATGGAAAGGTCGAGGCTGGTGAAGAGTGTGACCTGGGCAACGACAATGGCAAGCCTGGCTCTGGGTGTACCAAGGACTGCAAGAAATGCGGCATTTGCGGCGACGGCAAGGTCGACGAGGATGAAGAATGCGATCTTGGCCCCAGCAACGGCAAACCCAACTCTGGCTGCACCAAGGACTGCAAGAAATGCGGCATTTGCGGCGATGGCAAGGTCGACGAGGGTGAAGAATGCGACCTTGGTCAAGAGAACGGCAAGCCTGGCTCTGGTTGCACCAAGGACTGTAAGAAATGCGGCATTTGCGGCGATGGCAAGGTCGACGAGGGTGAAGAATGCGATCTCGGCCCCAGCAACGGCAAACCCAACTCTGGCTGCACCAAGGACTGCAAGAAATGCGGCATTTGCGGCGACGGCAAGGTCGACGAGGGTGAAGAATGCGATCTCGGCCCCAGCAACGGCAAACCCAACTCTGGCTGCACCAAGGACTGCAAGAAATGCGGAATTTGCGGCGACGGCAAGGTCGACGAAGGTGAAGAATGCGATCTTGGTCAAGACAACGGCAAACCAGGCTCCGGGTGCACCAAAGAGTGTAAGAAGGAGACCCCGATCTGTGGCAACGGCAAGCTTGAGCCTGGGGAGGAATGCGACCTTGGTCAAGACAACGGCAAGCCTGGCTCTGGTTGCACCAAGGACTGTAAGAAGTGTGCGGTCTGCGGCAACGGCAAGGTGGAAGAGGGTGAAGAATGCGATCTAGGTCAAGACAACGGCAAACCTGGGTCTGGGTGCTCTAAGGAGTGCAAGAAGACTTCCACCTGCGGCAACGGCAAACTCGAGCCCGGGGAGGAATGCGACCTCGGCCAAGACAACGGAAAGCCCGGTTCTAGCTGCACCATCGATTGCAAGAAGTGTGCTGTTTGTGGCAACGGACTCGTTGAGGACGGGGAAGAATGCGACCTGGGCAAGGAGAATGGCAAGCCCGGCTCTGGCTGTTCCAAGGATTGCAAGAAGACAGCCTACTGTGGCAACGGCAAGGTTGAGCCTGGAGAGGAATGCGACGAAGGCGACAACAACGGAAAGCCGGGTTCGACCTGCTCCAAGCTTTGCAAGAAGGTTTCCCTCTGTGGCAACGGGAAGGTTGACCAAGGCGAGGAATGCGATCTCGGCAAAGAGAACGGGAAGCCCGGGTCTGGCTGCACCATCGATTGCAAGAAGTGTGCTGTTTGCGGCAACGGACTGGTTGAGGACGGGGAAGAATGCGACCTGGGCAAGGAGAATGGCAAGCCGGGCTCTGGTTGCTCCAAGGATTGCAAGAAGACCTCGGTTTGTGGAAATGGGAAGGTCGAAGCCGGCGAAGAGTGCGATTTAGGCCACGAGAATGGGAAGCCCAACTCGGGCTGTTCCAAGGACTGCAAGGCCGTTCCGGTCTGTGGGAATGGAAAGGTTGAGGCTGGCGAAGAGTGCGACCTGGGCCATGACAACGGCAAGCCCGGCTCCGGCTGTTCCAAGGACTGCAAGACCACTTCGGTCTGTGGGAACGGGAAGGTCGAGGCTGGCGAGGAGTGCGACTTAGGCAAGGAGAACGGCAAGCCCAACTCTGGTTGTTCCAAGGAGTGCAAGAAGACCCCCGTTTGCATCTGCGGTAATGGGAAGGTGGAGGAGGGCGAGGAGTGCGATGAGGGCGACAATAACGGCAAACCGGGCTCGTCTTGTTCCAAGGACTGCAAGAAGGTGTCGCGCTGTGGAAACGGGAAGCTTGAACCTGGTGAGGAGTGCGATGCCGGCGACAACAATGGCAAGCCCGATTCTGGCTGTTCGAAGGATTGCAAGAAGGTCCCCATCTGCATCTGCGGCAATGGAAAGGTCGAGGAGGGCGAAGAGTGCGATGAGGGTGCGAACAACGGGAAGCCCGGGTCGACTTGTTCCAAGGATTGCAAGAAGATCTCGGGTCCTGTCTGCGGAAATGGCAAGGTCGAGCATGGCGAGGAATGCGATGCGGGCGAGAACAACGGCAAGCCGGACTCTGGCTGTTCGAAGCAGTGCAAGAAGGTTCCCGTCTGCATCTGCGGCAATGGCAAGGTTGAGGAAGGGGAGGAATGCGACCTCGGCGAAAACAACGGCAAACCGAACTCGGGCTGTTCTAAGGACTGCAAGAAGGTTCCGACCTCCCGTTGCGGCAATGGGAAGGTTGAAGCCGGTGAGGAGTGCGACTTGGGCGAGAACAACGGCAAACCTAACTCTGGGTGCACCAAGGACTGCAAGAAGGCCCCGATCTGCATCTGTGGCAATGGCAAGGTTGAGGAAGGGGAGGAGTGCGACCTTGGTGAGAACAACGGCAAGCCGAACTCGGGTTGTTCCAAGGATTGCAAGAAGACCCCGACTACCTCCTGCGGCAACGGAAAGGTTGAAGCTGGTGAGGAGTGTGACCTTGGTGAGAACAACGGCAAACCGAACTCGGGCTGTTCCAAGGATTGTAAGCGCTCTTCTCTTCCTGAGCTACCTGAGACAGATAAACAGAACTAACATCTTTGGCAGGCAAGAAGGTCCCCGTTACCCGTTGTGGAAACGGAAAGGTTGAGGACGGGGAAGAATGCGACCTTGGCGATTCCAACGGCAAGCCCAACTCAGGTTGTTCCAAAGATTGCAAGAAGACCCCCGTCTGCATCTGCGGCAATGGCAAGGTTGAGGAAGGGGAGGAGTGCGATCTTGGCGACTCTAATGGCAAGCCGAACTCGGGCTGTTCTAAGGACTGTGAGTAACAGTTTCTTCTGTTTTGCTCCTTTTTGGGAGCTACCCATGCAACACTCCGATACAGAAACAAGCGACTGACAGTGTTGATAGGCAAGAAGGTTCCGACTACTCGCTGCGGCAACGGCCGGGTTGAAGAGGGTGAGGAGTGCGACCTTGGAGATTCGAACGGCAAGCCGAACTCGGGCTGTTCGAAGAATTGTATGTTTTCACCCCTTTTTGGTTGTCTTAGGTGCAGTTCTGCTGCCGAGCTGCCCATGAAACACACCGATACGGGATCAAGCGACTGACATTTTTGATAGGCAAGATTGTTCCCATCTGCGGCAACGGCAAGGTTGAGCCAGGCGAGCAGTGTGATGCTGGCCCCAACAACGGTGCTCACGACAGCGGCTGCTCAACCGACTGCACGATCTGCGGCTACTGCGGTGACGGGGTCGTCGACCACAAGACAGAGGAGTGCGACTTGGGCTGGAAGGTCAACGGCTCGCCAGGCGCTGCCTGCTCTGCCAACTGCACCACGATCAACATTCCCTGCAACGACTGCGGCAACGGCATTGTTGAGCCCGGCGAACAGTGCGACGACGGCGACAAGAACGGCAAGCCCGGCTGGCGATGCACCAAAGACTGCACCTGGGCAGCCCCCGTGTGCGGCAACGGCGTGACTCAGTGGCCCGAGGAGTGCGACGACGGCGATCTCAACGGCACCCCGGCTAGCCGCTGCACCAAGGATTGCACCATCAAGGAGCCTTGCGGTCCTCCTCACCCCCCGGTCTGTGGCAACGGAATTGTCGAGTATCCCAACGAGGAGTGCGACGAAGGCCACATGAACGGCAAGCATGGCAGCAAGTGCACCAGCGACTGCAAATGGAAGTGCAAGGACAAGCAATGCGGCAAGCCCCGCTGCGGTGACGGCAAGGTCGACGCCGGCGAGGAGTGCGACGACGGCGACGCGAACAACGGCAAGAAGTGGTCTTCCTGCGACACCAACTGCAAGAAGAAGGTGACCGGCGGTGGGCAGTGCGAAGTTTGCAACCCCAACCCCTTCTTCAACAAGTGCACCATCACGACGTCTTGCATCTACATCCCCGGTCACGACCTGAGCAGGAACTACTGCGCCTGCCGCGCGGGATACCGTGCCAACGGGCTTCTGCCGACAGACCAGCGCCAGTTCAGGCTCAAGTTCACCGGGCAGGAGTACAGGGTGTTTGTGGCGCCGGGCACTGAGTGCGACACTCTCTGCACGAACCCGCACCCGGGACCGGATTCTTGCCAGGAGGTGCCGGTGAGGGAGGATTGTTAGGTGGTGGAGTGATGACGGTGTGGCAGATGGAGGGAGTTGTGGTGACGGATGATGGTTGAGTGGTGGTGCTGGAGTTTTCTCCGGCTCGGATTTTCTTCTTCGCTTCTTGCTGCCCTTGGGCTGTTCTTCACTTCTTGCTGCCTTCGGGCTGTTCTTCGCTTCTTTCACTCCTTGATACCCGCGGGGGTTTGGTCCGACCTCCTTCTTCTTCACTTCTTCCCCTCCTTTAATTCTTGGGTTACAAGGCTTGATGTTACTTTTGGACCAACCTTTATCTTGTTCGAATTTAGGGTTTGGCAATTTTGGGATCTAATGTGTTATGACGAGGAGATTTTGGGTTCCTGGCCTCATTCCTTAACTCCTAATGACCGACATGTCCAGACGGCAAGCATTAGCACTTATCTAGAGAGGATATTCATTTGGAATACATTCTTCGCTGCCAAACTTCTTGTTCCCTCCTGTTGCTGTTCTCCTGACGACTGTTGCTCTCAAAACTTTCAGTCCCATATCAGGAGGTTGAAACTTAAACTGGCCACGGCGTGATAGCAGAGGGCAGCTAAAATCTCACGGGGAATCTACAGCATGAGAGCGAGCACGAAGATGGCACTCCAAACTTTTGCTCCCATGTGTGCAACGTGTTTTTGTCAGTTGCCTCATCAATCAACCTCCCCGTTCACCATTTCAAGGGTTAACCCTAACCCCTTTGTTTACCATCCTCGCCCGTGGCAGACTCGCTGAACAGGGTTGAGGGATTACTTACTGTACATTGTGTAAATGCAAAATTGCCACCCGCGATCTAAAGACACAATATTGAGTGCAATTGTATCAATCCTGGAAACCGAAAGCTGGACGCGAGAAGCGCCTGGAAAGCGATGACGAGGGTTCGGGTTGCTTATCAAGCAGGAACCTGGAGGGGGGATAAGGAAATTTCATGGCGGGGCAACGATTAAAAATGCACCCCGCCAACCGTCCCATCACCCCAAGCTCCAAGACAACAACCAGACAGCATCGTGAAGTTCTTGTCTTTTTTTTCCTTCCACGGCTTTTTTGCACTCAATCCGACTACATTTCTCCGAGATATACCCAAACCGCCCACCATGTCGTCCTCAAATCACCACCACGACCACCCCGAAGACGAGGACTTTGAGCATGACATGCTCGACCAGGACGAGGTCGGGGAGGTGCTCGAGGGCGAGGATGGCGACGGCGATGTACCCATGGGCTCGGACGACGAGGGCGAGGATCTCTTTCTCCAGAACGACAGCATCGCATACTTCGACGGCCACAAAGACTCCGTCTTTGCCATCGCGCAACACCCTCTCTTCCCCAACCTGATCGCGACGGGCGGCTCCGAGGGCGACTCCGACGATGCGCCGGGCAAGGGCTACGTGATCGACACTGCCGCCGCCGTCTCCCGCCCCGTGCTCCCGCCAAGCTACAACTCCGACCCCGAATCCACCCCGCAGAACCCCGAGCTGAACCCCATATTCGCCATCGACGGCCACACCGACAGCATCAACGCCCTGACCTTCACCCTCCCGCGCGGCGATTTCCTCGTCAGCGGCGGCATGGACGGCCGCCTCCGCGTCTACGCAGTCGCCGCCTCCCAGTCCCCAACGGGCGTGACCACCGCCCAGTTCAAATTCCTCGCCGAGTCCCAAGAAACAGAAGAAGTCAACTGGCTCCTCCCGTGCCCCTCCCCGGACCACCCCAACACCATCGCCTTCGGCGCCAACGACGGCTCCGTCTGGGTCCTCACCCTCGACGCATCAGACCCCTCCAACCCCATCCAAATCGTCCAGTCCTACTTCCTCCACACCGGCCCCTGCACCGCCGGCTCTTGGACCCGCGACGGCCAGCTCCTCGCCACCGTCAGCGAGGACGCCTCCCTGCACGTCTTCGACGTCTGGGGCGCCGCCGCCGCCAGGTCCCTCGTCACTGACAACGGCCAGACCGTCGTCTCGCTGACCGAAGCCGACCAGCGCTTCGCTGTCGAAGGCGGCCTCTACTCGGTCGCCATCTCCCCCGGCGGCGGGCTTGTTGCTGCCGGCGGTGCAGGCGGCGCGATCCGCATCGTGGGGCTCCCGCGTCTGGCGCAAGCCCAGGGCCAAAACCCCCGCGCTGCAGCCGCTGCTACCGCGCAAGCGGGCGCCATCCTCGCCGCGATCAACGTCCAAGGCGACAGCGTCGAGTCCCTCGCTTTCTCCCCCAACCCCTCCACTCCCTTGCTCGCTGCGGGTTCAGTCGACGGTAGCATCGCCGTCTTCGACGCGGCGCGCTCCTTCGCCGTGCGCCGGCACCTCAAGGGCGTGCACGACGGCGAGTCGGTCGTGCGGGTGGAGTTTGTCAAGGCTGCTAGTGGTGCTGCGGCGGGGTGGTTGTTGACCAGCTGTGGGCTGGATGGCGCGGTGCGGAGGTGGGATCTGAGGGGTGCGACGGCGGGGGCGCAGGCGAGTGCTGGTGGGCCGGCGAGTAGCGGGTTGGTGAAGGAGTGGAGGGGGCATAGGGGTGGTGGTGAGGGGGGTGGTGTGTTGGGGTTCGTACAGGGGGAAACGGGGGAGAGGGTTGTGACTGCGGGGGATGATGGGGTGGTGTTGGTTTTTGAGGCTTGAATGGGAGCGGTATGTAAGGGGGGGTGGATTTGCATGTAGCCGGCGTTTTTGGGAATATAGAACACTTTCCAGCCATCACATTGTGTGTTGAGATGTGAAAATAACCAATGACATTGCAACGCAGATAAGCTTCGTGCTCTAAGATGCTCTAACCCGCTGCCAAAATGTTGAACTCCTGCCCGTCCCGCCCAGATGTTTTCTACATCTATTGAGTTGTTGAGAACGAGCCTGCTTCCTTCCTTTCCCTGGTTGAATGCGCAATGCTGCTTGCTGGCTGTTGAACCCTGTTGAAGAAAGCACTTTTTTCTCTCGAAGACCAAACAAAATCACGCCTTGCTAAGATTCCTCGACCTGGACTTGGACTGTCTAAGCCTCGGTGGTGTCCTCCACCGGAGGGCAGGTGCAGAACAGGTTGAGGTCACCGTATGCTGTGTCATGTTAACAACTGACTTTCAAGGATGGGAAGGGGGTTTGGCTTACTGTCATCAACCCGCGCCACACTCGGCCAAAACTTCTTCTCCCTCAACCACGCCAACGGATACGCCGCCTTCTCCCTCGTATACGGCCTCTTCCACACCGCCCCCGCCTCACCATCCCCGCTAATAATATCCGCCATCGGATGCGGCGCGTTCTTCAACACATTCCCTTCGCGGGGCATCTTCCCCTCCTCGACCTCCCTGATCTCCTCCCTGATACTCACCAGCGCATCCACAAACCGATCCAGCTCCTCCTTGCTTTCGGACTCGGTTGGCTCAATCATCAGCGTGTTGGCCACGGGCCAGCTCATGGTCGGCGCGTGGAAGCCGTAGTCCTGCAGGCGCTTGGCGATGTCGATGGCCTCGACGCCGGCCGTGTCGTGGAACCCGCGCACGTCGAGGATGAACTCGTGCGCGCACCGGCCGTGGGCGTTGGTGTACAGGATGGGGTAGTGCGGCTTGAGGCGGCTGAGGAGGTAGTTCGCGTTGAGGAGGGTGAGCTCCGTGGCCTTTTTCAGCCCCGCGCCGCCCATCATGGCGTTGTACGCCCAGCTGATGGGCAGGATGCTGGCGGAGCCGTAGGGGGCGCTGCTGACGGGGTGGTTGGGGTCGGCCGGGTTGGCGACGTCGAGGGTGGGGAGGTGGGGGACGAGGTGCTGCTTGACGCAGATGGGCCCCACGCCCGGGCCGCCGCCGCCGTGCGGGATGCAGAACGTCTTGTGCAGGTTGAGGTGGCACACGTCGGCGCCGATCTCGCCCGGCGAGCACAGCCCGATCTGCGCGTTCATGTTGGCCCCGTCCATGTAGACCTGTCCGCCGTGCGCGTGCACGATCTCGCAGACTTGCTTGATGGCCGGCTCGAACACGCCGAAGGTGCTGGGGTAGGTGATCATCATGGCGCCGATCTCGGCCGCGTGCTTGGCGCACTTGGCCTCGAGGTCCGCGACGTCGAGGTTGCCCGTCTTGGCGTCGCACTTGACGGGAACGACGCGCATGCCGGCCATGGCGGCCGAGGCGGGGTTGGTGCCGTGCGCCGAGACCGGGATCAGGCAGATGTCGCGCTTGAGGTCGCCGCGGCTCTCGTGGTACTTGCGGATGGCGCGGAGACCCGCGAACTCACCCTGCGCGCCCGAGTTGGGCTGCAAAGAGACGCCGTCCATGGCGGTGATGTCCTTAAGCTGGTCTTCAAGCGCGTTGATGATGCCCTGGTAGCCCTTGACGTCCTCGGGGGCGGCCTGGGGGTGGACGTTGGAGAAGCCGGGGAGGGTGATGAGGGCCATCTCGGTGCTGGCGTTGAGCTTCATGGTGCAGGAGCCGAGCGAGATCATGGAGTGGACCAGCGACAGGTCCTTGGACTGGAGGTGGTGGATGTAGCGGAGGAGTTCCGTCTCGGAGTGGTGGGTGTTGAAGACCGGGTGCGTCAGGTAGGCGGACTGTCGCCGCAGCGCTGCGGGGATATGCGAGAGGGTGCTGCCAGACTGCGACTCCTCGAGGAACTGCTTGAGCAGCGGGGCGTAGTCGACGAGGGGGTCGGCCGACGTGCTCCCGCTGGCGGCCTCGGAGAACACCTTGATCAGGGCGAGCAGGTCGCGCTCCTCGACAGTCTCGTCGATGCTGATGACAACCCTGTCAGGGCCATCCATCCGGATGTTGATGCCCTCGTCCTTCGCAAGCTGCTTGATCGTATGGGCCTTTCCGGGGCAGGAGATGGCAACCGTGTCGAACGCCACAGCCTCGGAGCCTGCGTCGAACCCAAAGTGGCGAGCAGCGGCCTGGACAGTCCTGGCGCCGAGGCTGCACCTCTCGGCAATCTTCTTCAGACCGGCAGGGCCGTGGTACACAGCGTAGAAAGCGCTGATGTTGGCGAGGAGGGCCTGGGCAGTGCAGACGTTGCTCGTGGCCTTCTCTCTCCTGATGTGCTGCTCTCTGGTCTGCAGCGAGAGACGGAGAGCGCGCCCCCCGAGCCTGTCCTTCGAAACACCAATGAGACGGCCGGGCATCTTGCGCTTGTGCTTGTCCTTGACGGCGAAGAAGGCGGCGTGGGGACCGCCAAAGCCGAGAGGGACACCGAAGCGTTGGGCGCTGCCGAAAGCGATGTCTGCGCCCCACTCGCCCGGAGGGGTGAGCACGGTGAGCGCAAGGAGATCGGTGGCGGCGCTGAGGAGAGCACCCTGCTTGTGGACAGCATCAGCGAGCCCCTTGAAGTCGCACGCCTGGCCGTAGGTATTCGGGTACTGAACCAGAGCACCGACCAGGTCGTCGCCCACGCTTTGGAGCTCGGCGAAGTCGGCCCCTGAGAGGTCCATGACGCGGACCTTGATGCCGAACCCTTCAGCGCGGCTGCGTAGGACGTTGACAGTCTGGGGATGGACGTTCTTGTCAACAACGTATGTCTTCCCGGGGCGCTTAGCCCTGGACATGGGAAGAGCATTCATAGAGACAGTCATGGCCTCGGCGGCGGCGGTGCCCTCGTCCAAGAGACTGGCGTTCGAGATGGGCATGGCCGTGAGGTCGGAAACCAGAGTCTGGAAGTTCAGGAGCGACTCAAGACGGCCCTGGCTGATCTCGGGCTGGTAGGGGGTGTAGCTGGTGTACCAGGCGGGGCTCTCGAGCACATTGCGCTTGATGACCTCGGGGGTGATGGTGCCGTAGTAGCCGGTGCCAATGAAGTTCTTCCGGCTGGACTCGTTGCTCTCGGCGGCAGCGCGGCCGAGGGCAAGGACCTCCCATTCCTGGTGGCCCTCCTTGACGGCGCGCGAGGCAGCCGAGTCGAAAGCCGAACGGGGCTTCGAGAAGAGCTCGCGAGATGAGAGGATGTCAGCGGGGATGACCTGCTGGATGAACTTGTCCATAGACTCTGCCGGGGGCGACAGGGCCTTGAGCATCTGCTGTGCGCTCTCATCGTCGGGGCCGATGTGGCGGTTGGCGAAGCTCTCATGGGTCGGGAACAGCTCCGGTAACCTGACAAAGGGACGCGCCAATGTGGTATCTGTGGCCGAGCTCGTCCACCTCACGGCGGAGGGCGTGTTGCGGGAGCATGACTTGCAGACCCAAGCGCCCCTCTGGAGGGGTGTTGCGGTGCGGGATGCGATCACGGACGCGCCCAGGGACCGGCCGAGACGGCCAATTTGGCGGGAGACAGCCATTTAAGAAGAGCGGCAGATCGGAGCCGGCGCCGAGCAATCAGGGGCCCGAAATCGAGCTGTCGGTTGCCGGAATGGTAATGGTCGGGGTGCGTCAGTCCGTGGTCCCAGAGCAAGACGCCGAAACAACACCGAGATGATGGGCGCCCGGAGGAGAGAAAAAGGACGGCAGGCCCCACGAGATCCCTCCCAATCTTTTTCCCTGTTTCCCCCCTTTTTCCCCTTCGAGTCACCGCCCTTCCGCCACGCCAGGAGCCGGGGCCGGAGCGAGAAGTGGAATCGAGGATGGCGAACGTGAGACTGCCAAGACCAGCAACAGCCGCGGGAGTCGCTTGACGTCAGAAATCAGACGAAATTTGGGGGAAAGAAGAGGAAAAATAGAAGTGGCCAATTGACACCGGATCTTCGGATTCGCGCCAGGAAAATGGCAGAAAGAAGAGACGAAAGCTGGTGAGACAGCGCCTCCCATTATCAACATCCCCAGACTGCGACAAAACCCCAGATCAAAGGGATCGCCAAAACCCACCGCTATCGGTCGTTTCGGCTCGCGGTCCACCTCTGGGTTTCTGTTGCTAACTGATATCGGGTATTCTCGGGCCGGGCTGCACAAAGGGAGCCCTGTCGCCTTTGGCGCGCTGCGGTTCGTCAAAATTGAAAAGCAGACGTGGCCCAAGCTGCGCCAAGCATTTTTTTCTTCCTGCATCTCTGCGGGTCCTGCAGCCGCGCCGCCCAGACTTGGCGCCCTGCGCGGCTTGCCCTTCCCGGCATGGCGTCACTGATCCCCGGAAACGCCCAAGAAAAATCTGGACCTCTGTTTGCGCTGCTGCAACTCCATCATCCACAGTGGTGCACCACCTAACCCAGCAACAACCACCCAATCCACTCACCCGACCATCCCGCCAGACAACATGTTCGGAGGCTGTCAGTTACACCATTGATTCTAGCAAATACTCGAACAACAACACTGACCTCCTGCCAGTCCAACCCCCCCAGCCCTCCCCCGAGGAGCTCCGCGCCGCCGAGGACGAGGCCACTGTCACCATCCAGCGCGCCGTTGCCCTCTCGGCCGTGCTCTACATCTGTATGCTTCGACAACCTTTACCCTAAGCTTCCAACACCCCCTAACATGCCAGCAGCTCCCTTCATCGTCGATTTGGTCTCGAAGATGTTCTAAGCACCCCAACCTCTCGGCATCTCACACCATTTCCTTCGGGAACGACCACGACACGACACGGATAGAGGCCGATGCACACGAAACGATGAGATAGTTGATGAGGCGGCCGGGTTAGGCTGTGGCCAGACCGGCCATGTCAACCCAAATTCGGTGAATAGGCCGCTTCAAGGAAACGGGAGGACGGACGACATGTTGCAGCATACCCCCAATCACGCGGTGTACGATACTCAGGGGAAGGGGCATACTCATAGATCACGGACGGACATGGGTACGGGGGTTTAATCGGCATAGAATGGCGTCAAGCGGGCAGAACCTACTTGATGCCACGGCACAGTGTACAAAACAATATCAAGCGCAAAATACCCAAGCTTCCCATACTCATGTTCAACGGACAACGTGTATCTGACGGCTCTTTGGTGCGCTCTTCAATATACGCCAACAAGGCTACGCATTACATGCTATCACACCAACACCCAACCAACATAACTCAACAACTCCGTCCGGGTATCATCCTGACTCCTCAACCTCACGCCGTCTTGGGCGCCGGTGTCGGGTTGTGTTGCCTCTCCCAGTCCTCAAAGTCCTTCTTGGCCTCCTCGACCTGCTTCTTGAGGTGCTGCAGCTGCTTCTCGTAGTCTTCCAGGATCTGCACACATGTCAATTAGCCGCTCTACCACCACACCACACCTGACGCAGAGTAAACCAACCTTCTTCGCCTTCGCCTCAATCTCCTCCCCCAACCCATCCCCCTCCGCAAACCCCGGCTTATTAATCTCATCCTTCATATTATCCGCATATCCCCTCAGGATAATCAGCCTGCTCCACAGCTCCTCCATGCGCGCGCTCAGCGCAGGGTCCTGAATCCGCTTGTCAATCCCCGCCAGCTTCTGCTTCAGCTCGTCCTCGTCCCCGCTCAGCGCATACCCCCTGTTGCGCAGCACCTGCACGCGCGACGCCAGCGCCAGGCACCGCTTGCTCAGCTCGGCGTGGCGCCTGCGCGCCGAGAAGGCACGCACCGTGTGCTCGAGGTCGTGCCGCGAGAGGATCGCGTCCAGGCTGGCGTTGATGGCGTGGAGCTTGTTGTTGAACTCGATGATGACGCGGCGTTGGAGGGTGAGGCGCGCGACGATGGAGGGGAAGCCCGAGCAGAGGACGGGGATGTAGTTGGGTGCGGGCTTGTTGCGGAGGGCGTCTTCCCATTCTTTGGGGTCTTCGTTGGGGCCAGGGCCGTAGAGGGGCACGGTGTGCTCGTCGACTTTGTTGTAGAGGTAGGTTTTGAAGCCGCAGTTGGGGTTGGTTGGGTCCCATTTTTCGGTGATGAGTTTGATTTGCTCGGGGATCGGCTTCTGGTCTGGTTTGAGCGAGACAATGTTAACAATCCGCATCGTTGCGTTGGGTGATAGACAGTTGACGGGGGGACGTACAACTTGTCATGCTCCCGGGCTGCCATAATGAGCCGCCCAGCTGAGGGTTGGTGGTTGCTTGCTGCTGGCCTAGCGCCGGTTGTTGCTGTTGCTGCTGTTGCTGCTGCTGTTGAGGTTGCTGTTGTTGCTGCTGGACGCTCGCATCAGCGCCTGTGTTCATTGTTCGTACGGAGACTGCATCAACATACGTTCGTCGATTGCCCAAAGATGCTAGATCCGCCACCGCCAAAGACCGACTGGCCCGCAGGCCGGTTGAGTGACGAGAACATGGTGTCTGGGCGTCGAATGGAGGTGGTGTGTGGAGGGGCTGATGTTCGGTGGAAGTGTCAATAAACAATCCGCGACAGGAATCGCAGAATATGTTTGAAAAGGGATTGTTGTGGGTAGCCGTCTGGTTGTGGCGCGGATAGTCCCGTGTAAAGTTCGTTTTGTTGTCGAACCTGGCCCCGGCAAAAGAAAGAAAGACGGTTGTCCTGTTGGCGATTTGTTGTTAACCCTGGCTGCTGTGCTGTTGGAGCTGTCGCCAGCTTTTTGGCGAGAAAATGCGATCCGCTGTCAGCTGGTCCCCAGCGCGTCGACGAACCTGGCCCGAGCGTCCTTCAATACCCAGCCAAACAGTCAAGGCTGGGTGGGACCCACACGTCAGGAAGCCGAACCTCACAGGCTGAAGCATCACCAGCTCCAAACCACGCACAGCTTCGCATCGCAGGCCGGGTCTGCCCACACAGTCAACATGGCAGCTCGGAAGCCGGTGTATGTACTCCCCAAAAACCCTGGCACTGTTTGGGGGGCCAATTGGCCCGATCCCGTCGCTGTGCCGGCCGTCCGCTGACCCCTTCGCAGCTTCAACCAGCAGGTCCTCTACGACACCACCCCGCTCCCCGACTCGATCCCCAAGGTCAAGGAGATTGGTGCCAGCTCCGCGCCCCTCCTCTCGGCTTCCTTCTTTATTGGTGCGCGATGCCGGGCCTACAATGACGACTACATGCAATGCAAGACCGAAAACCCGGGCAGGGGCGAGTTCGAATGCATGAAGGAGGGTCGTCGGGTTACCAGATGCGCCCGGACTGTGTATGTGACTCTGTCTTTCCCTTCTCAGCTGCTTGCTTTGGATGAGGACTTGTGATGGGAGATCAGAGCTAGCGGGCATACCAACAACGGGCGGATGCTGACAGACTCCCAGCATCCAGGACATCAACACCCACTGCCTCGAGCAGTTCCGCAACCATTGGGAGTGCCTCGAGAACAACAACCAGCAGCTGTGGCAGTGCCGCCCCGCCGAGTGGAAGCTCAACAAGTGTGTCTACAACAAGCTGGTGCGTCGCCGGACAGGCCCTCCCTGATACCACAACCCCCAGCTGCTAACGACGTCCACAGAACCTCGAGAAGCACATCCCCGACCAGCCCACGCAATCAACACCCGTGCACCTCAGACAGAGACAGGTCTTTGCCCACCGGTGGATCCAGCGGTGGGAGAAGCCCTTCATCCCGGGGCAGCCTGAGCCCGAGGAGCAGGAGAAGAATCTGCCGCCATCCAAATGAGGTGGGAGATGGTCCAGCCGCGTCTTCCCCGGGGATTCGTCTGAAGCCTGCGGAAGGACGGTTTAGGGTAGGGTTCTGTAGATACAAACTAAGCAAGTTAGACAGGCTCGTCCGGCATCCATGTCAGTTTTCTTATGTGATTACACTCTGGGCATGTCCATTTTGTCGGAGTGCCCGCTCTTGTTCAACCGCGCCTATGTCGCCAACATTTTGCCTTTGGAGAAAGAGTGGATTCTCAAGGTCACTACAGGCTACTGCTCAGCTTCTTAGAAGGGCGATCAAGGAACAACGGTTTGTCAGACCAGATCCGAACTGGCGGCCCTCTTGTTCGAGAAACTGGGAAAGATGAACTCAATGCCCTCTGTGAAGCCTCTTATTTCTCCTTCCGATTACTCCAAGTGCATCTTCCGCTTCGTCTCCCTCGATTCCGGGTTGTTTCCATCGCCAACGGTACACTCACCACCACAACCACGGGTACAGAGTCAGCTTGAGACTCGGCAACATAGGGCAGAGACACCTTCCCCTGACGATCGCAGGCAGCAAAAGCTATCTTCCCTGTTCAGCGACAGTTTCACACCTATTCTTGACTCTTACGTGCTCTAATTGTCGAACTGCAGAAGAGGGGATTCAAGACAGCAGCTGCCTGGTTCTGGGCAGTAAGCCACTTCTGAGCGGCCGGATACAGTCAGCAGCAGAAACAAAAACAGACACGACAGAAGTCTCGGTATCCTACCACCAGATCTCACTACTACCTCTCACCACGATGCGGCAGGCGGCTTGACGGTTGGTGCCCTGGCAGGTGTCGAGTGGCACATGACATATCCGCGCAACCCACTCAGTGGGAGCTTCCTTGTTCTGATCTTCCCTTGCTCAAGCTCAAGCTTACTTCTGCTCGTGTGGCATGGCCATGGGATCGTCGGATGTAAGGTACAGCGTCATACGTGCCTACCTTACCAAGTAAAAAAAGAGAGGCGGCCTCCTTGGTTTTTCTTCCAGGTTGCTCTACTCTGCTCTTCAACACTGAACGATGTTCTTGGTTTCTGACCGCCTCTTCAACCACTGCCATGGCCCGAAGACCGACTTATACGGGGTCTCTCTCGCCCTGTCTCGGGTAGAGGCGGAACTGGCTTGTCTCTTCTGCTGTACATCGGCACCGCCGAGACCCAGGTCAGGTCAGGCACGTGGGTAGGAGGGCAAAGAGAAAACCCGGCCCAAACCATCCCATTCCAAGGTTGACACCGGGATACTCGACCGGCTGCTCATGTTAGAGAGGTCATCCATGCAGACATATAGAAGTACGGCAGACAGCGTGCTCAGCAAGCAGCATTCCGAGACCGCATTAAGCATATACCGTGCGCATTTTGACGCGCGTCGCTGTGGCACGTCGGACTGGCATGGTGGGGCAAAGAGGATTTTTTTCCTCGTGTGTGATTAAAAGCGTGCAGGTTGTGTCACGGTTCTGCTTCTCTAGCTGAGAGCTAACATGCAGGCCCGGGGTTTCGTGTTGTTGTTGCTGGTGGTGGAGGCTGGAGGATAAACACTGGCAGGGAAACGGCATGGACGTTGCCGTTGATCTCAAACAAATCTCGTTCTCAATGCTTGGAAGCCCGTTGGTCCGTAAGGAGAGGTTACACATACAATAGAAAGCCCTGAGAAGGCTAGAGCCTCATGACCAAATCACCTGCCATGATCTCCCGCTTCACCAAAGCGCTCAGACTCTTGGCCATCCCAGATCTCCCAAGCCAACGGAGCCGCCATCTCGAGTCCACCGCGCATCACAAATCCACCCGCCCGGCCAGCGGACGCGCCTCTCCCCCTCAGGGGTCACAAACTCGCGACCACAGCAGCGGGCGTTCAAGTTGGCCTCCATCCAAGGCCCGCTGCAGTGACCGGGTGAGACGGCCCCGAGGGTGCTGGTTATCTGTTGGCCTGCTGGAGAGGAGCCAAGCGGCACATCTCCGCCCGTCATCTCCGGGACAGACTCTCGGCATCGTGCAGCCGAAACCAGTTCCTGCGCAGGGCTGCGGCTATCGCAATGTCATTTTCTTCGAGGGCGAGCCCATTTTCTTGGCGCTTCGGACTTGATGTTGGGGAGGAGGAGCTGGAGAATGTTGGCGGTCGGGGCGGAAGTGGAGGTCGCCTTAAGGTTTTGTGGGGCTTTCGCATGGTGAGCTCGGACGGTCAGATCGGGGAAGATCTGCTTGAATCGACGCCAGTGCGGATTGTCGAGTTTTGGATTCTTTGTCAAATGTGTTTGTCTGTCTGCCAATGGTTCAACTTGACGTCTATTTCCAATGAATATGAGCTTGGAGTGTGTCCGCCTGCGGCCTGCTTCTCGCTGCAAACTTTCGATACCTGAATCCTGGCCAGGTCGGTGCAGCAAAGTGCTGGCTGGAACTTTCCGCCAAATATTTGACTACCGTGCAATGCCAGGCCTTCAGCCGCATCTCCGTGATCCCCGCCCCGGTCCCAGAGGTGTGGAATCAAGAAGGGCCGGCTCTGTGGGGTTCAAGAGCCGGACCGGATACAGCGACGGCCCTCCCCTGATACTGCTACGGTGCCTAAGCCGTGTGCGGTTTCAAGATGCGAGGTTGTCTCCACTGAACTTTGAAGTGCACCTTTTCAGCTTGGGCGATTACCGAGCGCACAAGTGCCGATGAGATGCTGGTATCTGGGCCGCAGCAGCGCGGTGATGGAAAAGGGGGTTGATGCCCTGAAGATGGCATTCTGGTGGTGGGCGAAGACAGATACCGTTGTTCACCCGGCAGCCGCAGCGTTAGCTAGGTACCATGTACAGAGACAAGAACTTCAGCCCCGAGTCACAACACAAATCATCTTGAATTAAGCCCCCACAATGGCGAAACTGACAATAACAAGCTTTTGAAGCTCACCGACGATAGCCAACATCAGAGGGTGAGGAGATCGAATGTTGCATGAATCTGGACTTCGACAAATTGTTCCAGTTTGGTCCACGGGAAGGCACTTGCATGCCAAGCCCAGGCGCCCGCGTGGAGAAACAAATTGCCAGTCTCCACCCGAAGTTAGCGCGTTTCAGAAAAGCGCTGCCTTGTCCCATTGGGTCGTTGGCAGTCCGATTCAGACAGCGTTGCTGGCTGCAGGAATGACAATTGATCGATGATAAACAATCCAAGCAGGGCGTTTGGAAGAGCCGGGCAAGATGGAACCATCTAACCAGACAAAATGATGCCCGGACGCAAAGAGAAAAACTTATCAAGAGGATGTCTGACTATTTAATGCTCATACATTTTACGGCGGTCATTTTGATCTCATCTATCGGGATACTGACAGAGCATGTCACAGCACGAAGTTAATCAACGAGGCTGTATGAAAAGCGGGATCGGCTCTGCCACCCGAGGCTCTGCAAGGCACCGTCTTGCGATTGGCTGGTTCGAATGGCAGGGCCCAACTGCCAACTGCAGGGGAAAGTGGGGACGGGAATTTGACGCCATGCGTTCAGGGGTTTGCAGATTGCTTCTCTCATTGTTTCGATGATGGTCGTGAAAGCGGTCAGGTTCCAAACATGCGATGGACAACTGTTCCAGGTGCTGGGCCAATGGCTTTGTCGTCGTGGCACCAGCCAAGGTGGCCGGCAAGACCCCAACCCTCGACGACTGGAGAGGGTTCACCTGATGCGTAACTGTCTCGCAGCTTGAATGGTGTGGCCGTTGGGGAGAAAGTCCGAGTATAATAACTACCTGGAATGGGTCTTGCCCTCGCACTTTGCCCTGCCCACTGTCGTTGGAATGCTCAAGTGTTTCTGCTGTCGTTTGCGCCTCGATCCGTCACATCCCCCTCCTCATTTGATGCCCCCGCAGTCGAACTCTGGCGAAGATTGAAGGGGCTCGAGAACCGGGACCAGCTCACTGGGATTACTAGGATTGCTTGGGATTTTCGGGAAGCCCCTCGACTTCTGGCGTGCCTCCCCTGCCTGGACCCGCGTGGATCAGATTGCGCGCCCCACCTCTCCCGCCGGCTAAGAGCAGTGTTCCTTCCCGCCTCCAACCTCACATCACCCCCTCTTCTTCACCAACTGAACACGCCCGAGTCTGGCTTTTCTCCCGCAGGCCTCTCTCGCCTTCTCTTCACCACCACGCTCCTTTGAAGTCCAACTTCAGTCCACTCCTTTTTACACCACACCCGCCATCTTCGCCTCGACGGTTCGGCACTTACACCGATCCCCCCAAGCTCTCTCCCGTTCGCTCCCTCTCGCGTTTTCGCAATTTCGCTCCTTCAGCAAAACCACACAGAAAAAAAATCAACAACCGGCCTTTTGCCCTTCTCGACAGCTGCGCTGTCACCTGTCTTTGTACAATCCCGAAATCGACTAGTCGGTGCACCTCCGCATTGTGACAGACGACAAGTATCAGCGCCCTTCGTTCTCCGTCACCCCTTCCACAGGCTACTCGGCTGCTCCCCTTGACGACCTCGTGCGGCGAGAACCCCGACGTCATCTGGATTCAAGAAACAGGCCGACTTGTTGTCACACCCTACCACTGCCTCCGAGCATAAGATCCCATCACATCCTTGACGGACCCAGAGCGACAGCAGTGCTGCAATTTCAGCTGGCTCTGAGTACATAGACTCGACCTTCCCCTCTGAAAGAACCCCACCATTTTTAGGTACGTGTTTTTTTCTTCTTTGCCTCCTTTGTTGTCAGACGCGGCGTGTTCCACGTGGATTGGTTGCTCGCCCTTCCTCGCCCACCATGGCTTTGTTGCGCCCTCCCGCACAATCCCTTTGTGCTCTCGGGATGGCCATCACCCGTACAGAGTCAGCCCGTCATGACACCCATGACCAATGTCACCAGGTTACTTGAGTACAGCCAACCCCCGAGACGGCGGAGGCAATTCTCATCTCCTGCGCTGCTACTGCCCAGTGGCCACGTCATGGCTCGACATCCCAAGTTTTTCTACCATCCCTTCGCCGCTTCTCTTGAGAATATGTCCATGATCATCCAACTAATGGTATTGCAGAAACAGTCGCCAAAATGAAGTCCTCGGTCTTCCTTGCTACCTGCGGCGCCATCCTGGCCGCCGCCAGCCCTATTCTCCAGGGCCGCCGTGTCATCGTCAAGACGGACGTTGTGGTCGAATGGGTCACCGTCACCGTCACCGAGGGTGATACTGCCACAGTCTTCCGCCGCCCGGGCCCGCGCCCCAAGCCCACGACCACCAAGACGCTCGCGGCTCCTTCCAGCTCGGCGCCCCCTCCTCCCCCGCCTCCTCCTCCAGTTTCTACCTCCTCCCCCGCCGTGGAGGCCCCTCCTGCGCCCACTCCCGATCCCACTCCCGAGTCATCCGCTCAGCCGGAGCCGCAGCCCGTCCCCAGCCCTGACCCGGTTCCTGTCATCGCTGAGGACCCCAAGACCTCGCCTGTCGCTGAGCCTGCCCCTCAACCCACCAAGGTTCAGGAGAGCACCCCCCAGCCCACCGATTATCAGAGCGCCGCCCTGTTCCACCACAACGTCCACCGTTACAACCACACTGCCGGCGAGAGCAACGAGGAGATCGCCCTTAAGTGGAGCGGCAGCCTCGCGGCCAGCGCCAAGACTCTGGCTGACACATGCGTCTTCAAGCATGATACGTAAGTCGGCATCCTGAAAGGGTTGAAGCACCGTTCACTAACAGCATTTACAGGGGCATCGACGGCGGCGGCTACGGCCAGA
This sequence comes from Chloridium humicola, assembly GCA_027569505.1. NCBI lineage: Eukaryota > Fungi > Ascomycota > Sordariomycetes > Chaetosphaeriales > Chaetosphaeriaceae > Chloridium > Chloridium humicola. The sequence goes on from JAPDFF010000019.1 coordinate 309,695, forward strand.
ACCTGGCTATGTGGGGTTCTAGCTCCAGCACCACCAAATCCATGGACCCCTCCGTCCTGGTTGCCCGCGCGGCCACCAGCGGCTGGTACAACGGCGAGCTCAATCTTTTCCCCTCGAGCGAGTATGGCAAGGCCTCGCCCGACATGTCCAACTTCTCCAAGTGGGGTCACTACTCCCAGATGGTCTGGGCCTCCACCAAGGAGGTTGGCTGCGCCACCGTCTTCTGCCCGCCCGGCACCATGTCCGATAAGATGGGCTCGTGGTACACTGTCTGCAACTACTCTCCTCCCGGTATGTTTCTTCCTCCTGCCCTATCTACACTACTCAACTAAACACCTATGTGCAGGCAACATGGGCGGCGCGTACGGTAACAACGTCAGACCCCCTCTCGGCCAGCCCGGCGTCTCTGGCCCTTAAGTGCCAACCCAGCTTTTTAAAGAGCCATCTGCAATGATCTGATGGCTATGGTCATCCGGCGTCACGGACAGCGGCGGTCGTTTGTTTTCGCTTCATGTAGTGTATCTACCTGTACACAGATCTTCCTCTCGACAAGTTCGAGTCTGTTCGTTCTTGTTTGCATTTGGCGCGAGAACATTTTACGAGACCAAGCACTGCAACATATCATATCTCCTCCATCCACACGCATGACCACGGGTTACCTCGGCGAGGCATTAGGTTCAAGGTCTATGGCAAGTTTCTCTAGGATATCGCAAGGAGTCTGGCGCGCTTGTCTCTCTTTCTCTTCTCTTCTTTTGGCTCGGGCATTCCCCCTACCTCTGTCCGCAGACCACCCTTCATAGACAATGTTTTGTACAAATAACCCTGGTTATCTTCGTTTCTCGTGTCTCTGGAGGTTCGAGCAAGATATATCAAGGGGCTTTTTTCTTCCCACAATCTGGTCGCCGCTGCTCATTGCGCAGTTCCGGCGCAAGTGGAAGTATGTTGATTGTGTTCATCTACGAATAAATAGATGCAGCAGACATTCCGAACCCCTCCCGTTTCACAACACGCCATGCTGTGACCGTTGCCGTCGCTACCCGTTCCTCCAGTCGCAGCGCTTGTGGTACATGTAACGCAACGGCGAAAATTGTCCTAATTCTTGAGCGAGGTCTTTCAGCGGGCCGTTGCAGCAGACCCATTCGTTGCCCTGTTACGTGTGGTTCCAGAGCTCTGTCTGCCTGTCTGTCCATGGTGTGTGCTCGTGGTGGTGTTTTGTGCTGTTGTGTTTCTTGGTCCCGGGACGGATGCGTTCTAAAACAGGGGGCACAGACGGACAGACAGGAAGAGCTCAGTTGTCACGCCGCTGCGATTCCTACTGTGGGAGGATGGGAATCGAAGTCGGATGTGATCCAGATTCGCATACACCGTATATGGGGATGCGGCACAGAAAAGGGGTAACTATCCCATTCCGTGTTTGTTGATTAGGTTGTGTCCATATGGCACGGCAGGTCGTGTGGTGTTCTTTTGGTGCTGTGTGCCAGGAGGATTCGATGAGGGAACGGGGGCAAGTGCATAGGGGTGGAACCTCGATCGCTGGCCACAGTATTGAGGAGGGGGAGGGAGAGGCAGCCTTTATATGGTGGTTGTGCTGGGTTTCTTGAGAGGGAGATGCAGGTTTTTGTTGTTCTTGTTATGGCTCATTGGCGTAGTTACATGGACTCGGTCCGCCCAACAACATTCGGCTTTCTCATTTTGTCAGTCCCCCAGGAGACGCCTTTAGGAACACCACGTGTCTCACAGAGAGAATGAAAGTAAGCGGCAATCGGAAAACAAACAGATTCAGCGCTCCCTTTTGCTATAAAAAGCAGCATTAGTCCCACATCATTAGAGCATTCATCTACAACTTGGCTTGATGGCATCACTGGATTATCACAAGCAACTCAGGCAGTCGCAAGACATCCAACCACCACATGAGGCCGAAAGAAATGGACAAGTATCTACCACGCTATTGGAAGTCATCAATGAACCCAATTTTCCGCTGGTGTTCTATTCTTTAAAAGCAACGGACGGGAGAACAATCCCACTTCTTATACGCCATACCCAATCCTAACCTACGACACTCCATGGCGTTGTGCTGTAGAGCTTCTGGGCAGTCAACCACACAAGGTGCTCTAGCTCACTAAACTGTACGTACTGTTGAACCCACCATTATTTATTGATTTTACTTCTGTACGGACTCAGACAATTTCAGATGTTACCAGTGCTTGTTGATGAGGGCCACCTTGTCAAGCCCAATGGACCGTGGTGGCCATGTTCAAGCGATAGGCTCGCCAAGTCTAAGACTTGGGACAAGGGGTTGAGCCCCTGATGCTGAACCGCAATTCCGCGTTTGCTGATTTGCGTACGGTCCAGACCTAGGGTCATGTGTGTTGGTGCTAAGGCAACTGACAAGCTTATTAATGCGGGTTCAGGCCATCAGGAGCCACTCGGTGGGTTGTTGACGACAGAGGCATGTAAGGACCCCACGGCCAGGACACAATAGCACACACGTGGCACAACACCGCAACCGTTGTTAGGGTACACGTCCAGAACTGAATACTGTGGGCCATTTCGTCTTTACCTGTATGTAAACAAAACCACTTGGCTGTGGGAAACTGACCATGGATGATGAAGAACTCGTCCCAACATGCTGTTCTTCTCAGCCCAGACGATGGTCATCGGGCCTACAGATGACGATGGGAAGTAAACAACAGAAGGAAATCGGCGCCAGTCCAGCAATTGATGGACTCGAGCACGTGGAGACGTTTGCTACAGGTCAGAATAAAAGACTCGAAGCGGTTCCCTCGAGCAAACTTACCACCTCCCTCACTCTCAGTATCCCAAACAGACACAATTCGATCTGATCAATGTTCAGCCGTTTCACCATGACCGGATCCAAGCCCGATAAGCCCGACAGCCCGCCCAAGAACCTGCACATTGGGGCCATTAACCCCTTTGCGCTGGTCGAGACACTCTTGGGCCGCAGTATCGAATGGAGCGATGCCCAGACAATGAAGATCCTGTCGAGCATCCTGCAGACCGACTACGAGGAGCTCTTCGACATGCAGTTTAACTCGATCCTCTACGCCGGCGTCCGAGTCAGCGGCGACATGGCGGAGCGGATCCCGCGCAAGGAGATGCACACGCTCACCGAGAGCGACCTGGTGACCCCGGACTTCTCCCGCGTCGAGAAGCTCGGCGACCTCGAGCACATGGGCCTCAAGGACCTCAACAAGATCAAGGTCAAGCACGCCCTGATGTCCAACGGCAACCTTCGCCTCACCCTCGAGCCCGAGTCCCTCGGCAAGACACTGTGCAACTCCGAGATGACCGCTACCCTGCGAGAGCTGTGCACTCCGTTCCGGATCAACGAGAACGAGGAGTGGGCGCCGCCCAACAGCGTCTGGGCAGACATCGGCGGCTGCAACCGCCACGAGTCGGCCATGTTCAGCAACCCCGTGCAGGGGGCCACCAGCAACAGCTGGCTGATCGCGGCGCTCATGAGCGTGGCGTGGTCGCACCCGGCCCTCATCCAGCACTGCACCCGCCGGTGGACCTCCTCCTGTTATCACTACGACGACGACGACCACACCCACCGAACCGAGGACTGCTCGCTCACGGTCAAGCTGCACAGCAAGGGTGGCGACAACGACGCGCCGACCTCCACCGTCACGGTCAACTGCGAGGTGCCCGTCAACAACTCGAGCTCGCTGCTCGTGTACTGCCGGCCCAGCTCCATGGCCTACATGCACCCGCTGGCACTCGGCGGCTGGGGCGCCGGCGACATCTGGCCCTCGCTGTACGAGAAGGCTTTCGCCAAGTGGCTCACAGAGGGCAAGAAGATGACCATCCCCTCTCGACCGGCCATCCCCGCCTTCATGAACCCCTCCTCCGCTTCCTCCTCCTCCTCCTCCTCCTCCCGTGTCAACCCCCCTAAGCCCCCCGCCACCACCCCTGACCACCCCGACATCACCCAAACCGCCCACGGCGACCCCATCAAAGCCATGGCCCAGCTCACCGACAAAGAGCCCCAATACTACCTCTCGCGCCACCGCGAGGGCGCCGACCTCCTCTCGCTCGTGCGCGCACACAGCGTCAACCAGCGCACCGTCTACCCCATGTCCGCCTGGACGCACCCGACCAACGACAAGTTCCGCGGGTGCACGCTGGCCGGCAACACGGCGTACTCGGTGCTGGGGTGGGCGGCGCCGCAGGAGCGCAAGCAGTACCTGGTGCTGCGGCACCCGTGGGGCGTGACGGAACCCGAGGGCATGACGAGTTATCCTGGCGTGGTGAGCACGGTGGACGGGGCGTTTTGGCCGCCGGCTGAGATGGTGGATCGGTTGGGGTTGTTGGCGATTGAGAAGGATGCGTTTCAGGAGTATTTTGCGGGAATGGGGGTTGCGAAGTAGGGGATGGACGGCGTTTGGAATCAACGACTGTCTTCTGATGTTTAGTTAGACTGTAACTTGGTGCATGGACAGAATGTACATTTCAGCATTCCCACATGTGCCGCCGCGATGAAAGTGACCCCTGAGCCCCTGAACCCCTGAGCAACGTCAAAGAGCAAAAGAACGTTCTCTCTTGCCAAGCTTTGACATTGGTTTCCAGCAATTATTTCATGTAGATACCGTACATACCGATGCAACTCACTGATACCCCTTGGTCAGGGCGATGAAGGGGCAAAAAAGACGCATCATTGTCCAGGATAGCGCTGTTGTGATGGAAGAAAAATCTGCAAAAGATGAGTCCCCTCGACCGGAATCGAGCCGGTGACCTTTCGGTATCAATAAATGCCTTTACAGCCGAACGTGATAGCCAACTACACCACAAGGGGTTCTTGATTGGTTGAGACTTTTAATGTTGCATTTATATGGAGAGTAGTTTCATGCAACACTCCACCATCACCACCCTGGACTCAACCCCACTCATGCTCTTCAAAGACTTCAAGGACTTGAAGGGAATTCTGAAATTTTGCTTGAAGATCGCTTCTTTAACGTCAATTCAAATTGCTCAAGCTGCACAGCAAGCTCCTCTCAAACGGTTGGCCGTCCGGACGGGTCTGGGCCCTTGTCTGGACTGCATGAACCCCTCAAGACTTTGGACCTCGGCGCGGCCTTCGCGAAACTGCAGCCAAGCTCCAGCCGCAGGTGGGTGACCAAACCCGAAGAAACGGCCAAACTGCGAGCTGCAATGTCTGCATTCGACGACTTTTCCTGACCCATAATCACGAGAGAGAAATAGTATAAACATTGAGATTGACGCTCTCAAGTGACTCGGACAACTTTAAGAACCCAACCGCGCGCTAACAACGGGCGCATACACGGGGGACTGAGGGAAGCCAAGACAACTGACAGCGGAGCGGGGACTTGGTGGTTGCGCAGTGGCTTGCCGGCAGGTTCAGCAGGCCAGGGGTCTTCTTTTGTGCATGTGCTGCGGGGAAAGCCTGAACACGAGCTTTTCCCAACCACCATCCACCGCCGTTTGTCTCAGGTCTTTGTAGGGCGTTTGCGGGTCGGTTTGGTGAGGCTGAGTTGGTGAGCTCGGGCCGAGAAGGGGGTGGGTGAAACATGAACGTCGGGTACGGGTGTTGCAAGGAAAGAGAAAGGTCAAGGCGCAAGAGGGAAACGGAGCATGGGGAGGAACAACACGGATGACCGGAGAAGACACAGAAGCAGGGCCAAAGGGATGCAGCAAGAGATGCAAATAGAAATGGGAAGACCCAGCAAGCACTCGCAGGCAGCAAGACACCAACAGAGAGCCACCATAGATTTGCGAATTATCAATATGTCCTACACTAATTAACTCCAGACCCGCCCTCCTTTCCGTGATCTATGTGAACCAAAACATGGAATAGTTAGATGATAGACAGAATTACTAGGAAAAGGTCATGACATGAGACGTTGTCCCGCGACGACGGGCTCAGGGAAGGGAACCATTCTAAACAGCCAACAGACTACCTCCGTCCTCCACCATACAATATCCAATCATTTACACACCCAAGACAGTGCCACCAGATGAAACACCAGAAACCACCGCTGACAGACACTCCCCGTTTACCACGAGAAGGTCATCAGCGCAGGGTTGAGCGCCAGCGGCAGCAGCAGATGCGAGGCCGCCACAGTGGCCATGGGGAGGATGGCGACAAAGTCGGTGATGTGCCAGCTGTAGGGGATGAAGGGGGCGACAGCGAGGATGATCATGCCGGCGATGAAGAGCGACGCGAAGATCATGGAGAATTTGAACTGCACACCCTTTAAGTTAGCATCACATCCCATCGTTTATCAGATCAGCGGGGAAACTCACCTTCTTCAGCACCTTGGGTACCTCAATAAAAAAGTTGGAAAACTCCGCCTCCTTTGAGGTCGCACCCCAGGTCATGTCAATCTCAAACATGTGCGCCAGCAGCGCCTGCGAGACGTGCAGCGACAGACCACCGAGGAAGATAGCCAACAAGAAAGTCCACTTGAAGTTCTCAAACAGCGCATACAGGATATTGCGCTCGCCGACACGGTACCGCATCACCGCCAGCGCGATATTGCCGAGGCCGTTGAAGACGATAATGATCGAGAACCAGACCTGCCACGAGTCGATGTAGTACTTGTCGAGGTAGCCGTTGAACCAGCCGATCAGGAAATAGTTGACGCTGGTCATGATCCAGGCGGCGGCAATGGCATAGTACGTGCCGATGTACGAGACGACGGTGATCTTGGAGGTGAAGCGGATGTTGGACCAGAGGAAGCGGCGGAACAGGGGGGTGAAGGGGCCCTTCCAGATCCACTTGCGGATGGGGTGGAAGAGCAGCTCGTTGCAGCCGTAGGCGTATTTCTCCCAGCGGGCGAGCTCGTCGTAGACCGTCAGCGACACGCCCTCCTTGAAGCCCTCGCCGGCCCAGGCCGCAAGCCGGATGATATACCCGCTGCACTGCAGACGCAGCGACATGTCGAAATCCTCAGACACGTGCGACTCAGACCAGAACTTCTCGTAGCCGTCCTCGTCCTCGTACGAGACCTGCTGGATGGCAGACCAACGGAGGATGGCGTTGTGGCCGACGAAGGGGGCGACGTCGCCGTTGGAGACGGTGTACCGAATAGCGCTGTAGATGAGGTTGGTGAAGAAGGTGATGCCGTTCTCAAAGTACGTATGCACGACCTGCATGACGCCGGAGGAGAACTGCATGATGCCGACGTCGGGCGACAGCTCCATCTCGGAGACGGCGTCGAGCAGGCAGTCGGCAGGCACACGGGTGTCGGAGTCGATGAGCAGGATGTAGTCGCCGACGCGGATATTGCCGTCGGCCCAGGCGCGGCCGTCTTCCTCAAGGACCTCCTTGAGCGCGCGCTCGTAGGCCTGGGCCTCGTCGTGCTGCGACCAGTCGGGGGTGCGCTGGATAGCCTCGAGCTTCTCCTCGACGTTGCATGAGATCATGAGGGCAAAGTTCATGTTGGAGGCCTTCTTGAACTTGCCGCGGCGCAGGAAGCCGTTCTCGCCGTGCTTGGGGCGGGCAACCCAACCGATGCTGTGGTCGGCGTAGAACTCGATGCGCGCGCGGCGGTCCTCCTCCGAGATCAGCTGCAGACCGTCGTCGTTGATGAACATGTTGGCGGAGCCACCCTGCAGCTCGTAGGTCGACATGGCCTGCTTGATGGACTTGACGGTGGGTGCAATGACACCGCTGAGACCCTCCTTGTAGACGGGGCACTGGACCGTAACGTGGGGCAGCACGGCAGACCGCAGTCTCGGCGGCGGGCGCGCAGAGTAGAACTTGGAGTTGATGGTGAGCTGGCGGATGGGGCCAAAAATCTGGGCCAAGCAACCGAAGATGACCTGGCAAAAGAAGAGCGTGAAGAAGATCTGGACGGGGAACAGGGCGACGAGGGCGAGACGGATGTAGCTGCCGTCGACGGAAACCTCGATGGCCAGCTGGCGGAAACCGGCACCCAGCAAAACGACAACCAGAATAAGGGTCAAGGTGACCAAGTACGTGTTGAGCAGGTGGACGGGGCGCTTCTCAGGTTTGAGCTCGCCGCTCTCCTCGTCGATCTCGGGCTCCTCCACCACGGTAGGGCCGCCCTTCTCGTCGGCCTCGTCCTCGTTACCCGACTTCCACACCAGCTCCATGAGCTCCGACTCGATCGCCTTGGCTCTCGCAACTAGGTGCAGGGCGTCGTCGTCCCATACGACGAGCAGACCCTCGGAAGCGACGAAGGCGGCGAACTGATGCTTCCGGGCGCGCGGGAGGTCGTCGATGGTCGGCAGGATCTGGACACGCAGGCCGTTCATCAGCGGCACGTCGACGGCGTCGGGCGACCACTGCAGGAATGTCTTGATGACTCGAGAGTTGACCGTCATGGCACACTAGACACAATTAGCTTTGCCCCCTGCAACTCTTGCCTGGGGTCACACGCACATGAACATTGAGCGCAGCGCAGGCCACAGCAAACGGCGAGCTGCCCAGCTGGGGCGGGCAGGCCATGTACTGCCCCCTCGACTTGCGGAGGAGCACGCCCTCGATCTCGCCGCTGCCGTCGGAAACCCAGAGATGCGAACATTGCTGCTGGTAGAGGTAGTTGACCATGACCTCATGCTTGATGTCGTCGAGAAACATGGAGCTGCCGTTGGACCTCACGGACCGCCCGGAGATGGACTGTGGGCGGGAACCATATCGTGGTGTCGGCGGATGCAGCACGGAGTCGGGCCGCAGTGATGATCGCGTGTCGGACACGGACGGCTGTGGTTGGTGTTTCGGTTTGACAATCTGTGGTTGAGGAGCCGGCGTCGACTCTGCCTTCTCAGGCTTTCCAGCCTTGAAGTAGCTCCCGATCCCCATGGCGGCGGTGGCCCAAGACGATGGGCTCGGTCACTGGTGTGATATTAAGATCCTCGCTGTGGTTGCACCGCGGAGGCTGCGGTGGTTGAATGTCTTGTGGTTCCAACACCCGCCCAAGTCAGACTGTCTCCCAAAAAGGTCCGGGTGGTGAAAGCGAGCGTGAGATCCTCGTGAGGCGCAATGTAATAGCGAGTGGACGGCTCAGGCTTGGATCCTGTAAGCCAAGCGAACGAAGGTGAGTTGACTCGTCTCGACACTCGGGACTGAAGTCGTCTGTCTCGTGCAGATGCTGAGCGGCGACGGGGAAGCTCAGTCCGGGGCTCCTCGAAGTTTTCCTCGGAGCTGATTTGTGCCGTGCTGGGTCTCTGGCAGACAACGTTCCTGAGGGAAAAGCAGAGAAGAGACTCGCAGATCCCGAGCGCCTGGAACGAGTGGTGATCGCCAGAACAACGGACGGCGGGAGGAGGTCGGCGGGAGACGACGACAGGGGAGGGGCAAGATCAAAAGAGTGGACGGCCGCATGGGTGTCTGCTGGCGATTGGTCTTCGCGCCCTGGCTGGGTTGGAGAGATGGACCTGGCCCGGCGAGGAGCCCATGTGCTTGGCAAGGGCCCTGGTCGAGGTGTGTGTGCAGCAAGGACCAGGGGGCGGCGGGCCCGTGTAAGTGAGCGGGCAGGCCGGTTTCCCGGTTTGTCAAGAGCCGCTAGCAGCGTTTTCTCCGGTCCGGCTCAGCCCCCGGCAGCCAGGCGCACGCGAAATCGATGATGGAAGCCAGTATTCGTCCTCCGTCCTTGTTGTTCTCTGCTCTCCAGCACAGACCGGAGATAGGGACATTGGGAGGTTCCCTCCTGGGAATATCTCATCTCCGATCCAGCGCATGTTGTGTGCGGCTGGAGGTGTTGAGGGTGGCCGTTTTGGCATCTTTGGCGGCCGGGGAGATTTCTGGATCGATGGCGTTCCTGTGGCGGTTGGTTGTCAAGGCCAAGCACCTGATTGGTTTCGATGTTCCTCGCCAACATCCAACTCACAGTTGGGCTCGATGGACTCGAAGAGGATGGCTGCATTCAGCGGAATCCAATTGCTGAGCATCCAACGGCCAAAGACCCGTCGGAAATGCAACGGCTCGCCACATCAAAAAGCAGCGTTGGCCGTGGCCAACCTCGAAGGCATCGAGCTGCGGCTTTGCTCTCCCGGATCGGGACGTCTCGAAGGTTGGGGGCCGTTCCTGGATCCGGTGGGTTCTTTTTTTCTGGTGGTGGTGGTCAAAGTGTCAAATAGTCAAAAGGGAAGATTTGGTTCCTGACGCACCCCTGTCGATGATTCGCAATGTGAGAACCCCACCCTCAGGGCAAGCGCAGTGGATCCCCGACGGGGAAGGAACGTGGCTGGGTTGGACACCAAATTTTCGTCATTTTTATTGTTATTATTATTTTTTATTTCTGCTGGACCGCCCACATCATCTTTGAGAACAGCACCAATATCGATGTTCTGGCTTCAACCACGATACGAGAAAGACACGGCTTTTCCACGCCAAGATGGCAAACGGACGTCCCGAAGTGCGGCTGGCAGTGGTTGTGCGACAGACAGCCCTGGACCTGGCCTGCCCTGTGGGGACCTGAAAGAACCAACCAAGGCTGAACCGATAAGGCGCGATGGTCCAACCACTATTGAAATACCGTTTCTTACAGCCTTGGGCTACTTCTGTTACCACCAAAGTTTGCTGCACGGACAAGTCGCCAAAAGCGGCGGGCTGCCTGCATGAATCCGCTTCCAAGTTTCTCGTTTCTTGGCCCGATCGCTGTGGTCGCCGTTCTGGATTCATCCATTCCACCATTGCAACCCTCCTGTCACACAAAACAATAGCGTTGCAACCCTGAAAGATATCGAGATTTTCGGCCCTGGGCTGAAAAGGTTGGCCGTTTCCCTCGCAGCCCAGCCTTCAATAGCGGAAACTTACGATGTCCGTATCATTACCACCAATTCCCGGCGCTAACAGCCATGGCGGTTGATAAGCGGCTTCATGTTGATGATGGCTTCAAACAAAACCCCCAATTGCGTCCTTCATCACCGTCTTGAAACCCTATCCGCGTGGGATTGGACAGCGTCGCAGCCATTCACCCGCCAGATTCTGCGGGCGCGCGAACAATACGAGAATTGGCACCGACGGAACCCACCGTCACAGCCAAAAATAGGGGGTAACAAGCCTCCCCCTCCCATCCCACCCGCCACAGAGATCGCATCTGCAAAGCAACCCCACCAGGTGTGGGCGGGATCTGCTGTGATTCACCGCGTGCGCGAACCGTTTCTCGCCTGCTGCTGCTAGTAGAGAAAGAGCATGATGAGTGCATGGATGGATGGACCTGGCCCAGCACGCCAGCTCTCGTTGATACGATGCTGCGCTGGCAACCTCGTTGTCCAGTCAATCGGATCCTGCGGATCACACTCACCGTTCCGCCCGCCACAGGCTGGCGGGATCGTTGCGGATCTGCTGCTGGCTTGCCAAAGTGTCAATATTCCACGGTTATCGCGACTTCTTGCAGGCAGTTCAGCTGGCAACGAGCAGACGCTATCATGAAATATTGGACAGACCACCACTGATAGACTGATAACATGCAACCCACCAGCAAAAATTCACCGGGAAACCCGCAGTGGAGCGCCATGAATCCTCGGGTTTTCCAGGTTCTCTTCTGGCCCTGTTCTAGCCCTGTCGCGATCGCCCTGGGATGCCTGTCTTTGACAGCACCTGTTCCTGACCATCACTGACTGCCAGGGCACTTCTACCATCCGGTCCGAGGAAGTGCTTGTTGTGGTTGCAGTGACAGGGCAGCGCAACAATCCAGTCTGGAAATCCTGAAAACAAGGAGGCAATTGGGGGAGAGGGAGGGGGGAGAGGGAAGCACCCAGGTTTTGAGTCCTTTCGGACCGCCCAATCCATGGACTCGCATCGGATTCCCTCACCGAGGCGCTGAAAGAAAAACGCTGTGCAGGACAAGGATGCAGGCGTGCATCTCGGGCCTTTCATTGATCTTCTGCTGAGCAAAGAAACGGTTGCCCCGAGAGTTGATCCGGCGGCGTCGGGGGAATCTGACGCCGCTTGGGCCTTGTGTCAGGTGGGAGAAGGGGGAGAAAGACGTCGTCGTGCGTTTCAGGAGGCGACAAACGGGAGTTGGTTTGTTTGCTGTCCGTTGGTGGTTGCAAAACGGAGAGCCCAAGATGGTCATGGTATGTGTTGCTTGGCTTTGTTCAAAGAGAGATCTCCAAGATAATACGAAAATAAGCGTGTACAGAGGAGTGTGCAACCCGCCGAGACATTCTAGATCCAACTCTCATTGCAAGAAACAACCAAGAAATAGACAGATAGATGATAGACATTACCCAAAAACCAATCTATGCCCCCAACACCATCGCAGACAGAGAGATACCCAAGAAACCACCCTCCCTCAGTTATCCTCATCCCCATTGCACTGCCTCAGCATGACCACCTTCTTAATCTCCAACTGCGGCTGCGTCCAAGTCGGCAACCACCTATCCTTGGCCTGCCAGAAGTCCTTCCTCGCGTTCGGCGACCCATCCAGCCACGGCTTGCCATTGACATTGTCCTCAAACCACCCATTCGTGCCACCCACCGCCAAGTTCAGAATCAGATAAAACGGCTGGTCAAACGGCGTCTGATACCTTCCCGTCTTGGCCCAAATATCATCCACCCTCGTACCATTGCTATCCGCCACGGGGAAGTTGCCCCGCGTCCACATGGGCGTGTCGAAGTTCACGTACAACACCTGCAGCAGGCGCGAGTTGACGTACGTAAACAGATACTTCTGCGACCACTCCAGCCCGTACACATTGAACTCCTTGGCGTAGGTGGTGTGCAGGGCCTGGCGCTTGACGTTGGTGCGCCACCAGGCGTCGTTGGCCGGGTTGGGCCCCCAGTGCAGCGCCGACGACATGATGTTGTTGCCGCCCTGCGGGTGCGTGTGGTTGTTGCCGCGGGATTCCATGATGTCGATCTCGCCGGATTGGGGCCACGGGCCGTAGGTCGAGTCGAGCGGCATCATCCAGATGGCGGGCCAGAGCCAATCGCCTGCGGGCAGCTTGGCGGTGACTTCGACGCGGCCGTATTTGAGGGCGGCGCCGGGGCGGGTGTTGATGCGGCCGGAGAGGACCGGGGGGATGATGGTTGCGTTGCCGGCGGTGGTGTTGGTGTAGGCGATGCAGCTGTCGGGGTTGGTCGATGTGCAGGTGCCGTCCTTGAGGAGGTCGATCTTGTAGTCCTTCTGCATGAGCGCATCGTCCTCAGGGGTGGCGCGGATGATGAGATGGCCGTTCTCGATGAAGACGTTCTGGTCGCCGCCTGTCGTCCTCTCGAACTCGTGGTTGCTGGCATTGCCTGTTAGTACATGCTATGTTTAATTCGCAAAGTGAAGACTCACCCAAACCCGTTCACCTGCACCTCCTTCATCCACACCTTGTCATTGAAGCCACCAGACCAGTCCTCCTCCAGCAGCGGGCAGTACTTGTGCTTGACAACACTCCGAATGCCATCCCACACCAGGAAGCCCGAGATGGCCAGGCCAATGACGATGCCGACGATGGGCAGGATGGTGACCCACTTCTCCTTGGGGTCGACCTTGGTAGTCCACGGCTTCTCGACCTCGCCCTTGCGCACACGGCGCGAGTGGAAGTACTGCTGGCCGCCGTCGAAGCGGCCGAGGGCCGACGCCGAGTCGAAGCTGCTGGGTGGGCGCGAGGCCGACGGGCTGGCGAACGGGTTGCCGTTGTTGCCGGTGTTGCCCGCCGAGGAGCGCTGCGAGGCTTGCGACTCGACGCCGTCGCCGAACGGGTTGCGGCCGAGAGACTCGCTCGGTGTCCCGGGCCGCTGCGGGGTCCCGGCAGCTGTCGAGGCGACCGAGTTGTGGACGACGGCCGGGCGGCCGAAGTAGTTGTCGTTGTCCATCGGATGGAGGGCGGAACAGTCCGTGGTGGTCAAGAGCAGACGCTCAAGTGGCTTCTGTCCGCTGTGTTGTCTCGAAGCCGGGCCGGCTGTTGATATCCCGCTGTAGTCAATCAAGGTCCGAAGATCAAGACTTGTCGACTCTGGAAATTCTTGTCTGTCCCTGAAGCGAGTGGCAGGGGTGGGTGAGGTGGATTGAGCCGCAACGCCAGACAGAAAACTCTCAAGTCAAGCCGAGGCGGGAGACAAAACAACAGCTGCCGTCTTCCTGGTGGTGGTGAGTGGGATGAAGACGAAAGCACCCCAGCCAGACAAGCGACAAGCAACCCAGACAAGAGACAGGCCCACACGCCACACAGAGCATGGGTGAGGTTGGCGCTGACAGCGAGCTGAGAGCGGAGGCCCGCCAACTCCAAAAAAGATTGTCGCCGTCTCGCTGCCGGGGCCAGGGCAAGGAACAAACGGGCTTGGCGATGCTGCGAGTGGCGCGCTAGTGCATGTCCGTCGCAGTTCTCAGCCAGGGCCGTTCGGTTGCCGTTCATCCCGGATCTTGAACCTTGATTTTCTCCCAGGCGAGCCCGGTCGCTGCTATCAAGGAAAACCCTGCGCCGGCTTCTCACCTGTCTGGACCCGTCGACCGTATTTTTTCAGCTCCGATAACCTCACATTCTTGCAGCCCAACGTCAAGACGAAACACGGAAAAGCAGCAAGGGGTTTCGTTACGTTACGGGCCTTGGCGGGCGGTGGCTGGAGCGCGTACCTGCAGGGTGTGTCGCCACTTGGGCGCCTGATTCGGCTAGCGCTTCCGGTTTTGGTGGTGGTTCGTGCGCTGGCCAATGGCTCGCCCACAGTGTGGCGTTCATTTCCACCATTGCCTTGACCGTCCCGATAGCGCTTTCTGCTTCTGGCTGCGACGACATCAATGGCGCCTCGAAGACGACAGTTCCCGGCGTCAAGATGGTCTTGTTTTTCAGCCGCAAACAATCTGGCACTTCTCGGCACAGGCCGAGGAAAGGGGAAAGGCGATCAGAACGGATGTCATGCAACCCGTGGGCGGCTCCTCGGTGATCAATGATCACCAACTCAAAACCAGGGTCTGAACGCCGAGATATCTTTGCACAAGACTTCCGTCAATGCACATGTTAAAAGTCCCCTGCTCCCTACTGTGCACAATGCGTTTACTCGGAATACGGATAGGGCTGTGTGTACCCGATGCCGTGGCTCAAGGCGCTCCCGATCCGCCGGCACAAACAGCAAACAACTTCATGCTTTCCCCCAGTGCTCGGGAATTTCCAGAATTCCAGTCTTCGGCTTACGAGCTGAGTTTGACGCAAATCGATGCGGGGAGCCCTCCCATCCATGTTGTTGCAGCCATGTGCCGACGACACCAACACCAACTTGCCGACCAGCCCTATCAAACACAGAGATAACTGATCAGGACAGGGAGCGTGGGGGTGACGAGACAGGTTTTGAGATAACGGGCAGAATTCTGATATATCATGATAGAGGTAGTAGATTCTGGTCCTATCCGTACTTCCTCTGCAAAGGTAGTAGATGAGTTATGGACAGGACGAGGTCCCGAGCAGCCATCATGGGTTGAAATGCATAGCACAAGCACAGCCAAATTCACTCTGGCCTAGGCAACTGTCAAGACTATTCTCTCCAAATATGATGGGTTTTATGCAAACGGATAATACTGCCGTGAGCAGATCGAGGAGACTGGCCTTGGCGCACCTCCCCTGAATCACCACCGATAGTACCTTGTCTTTCACCAACCGCACCACATAACCTCCCCTCTACCCTCCTCATCGCACATACCACTATGTATGGTGGAAAGCTCGGGATCACACTGCAGATACTGGGTTCAAGCGTTACAAACTGAGGCCCATACTTGGAATAGAAAGCTGTTTCTATAAACTCCAAATCCACTCAGTCTCAGCCTGAGCTTCCAGACTATACACCGACACAAATTAAACACTGTTTGGGGAAAACATCTTAGTGCTGCCTTCTTCTCCTGCGCTTGGCCGAGCTGTAAGAAGAAGAAAATGTTAGTCCATGCTATGCCATGTGCCAACTAGGAAGGGTTCATGCTAAGGAAGCAAGTAAACATACCAGCCCTTGACTGGTGGCGCAGTGGTCGTCGTGGCAGCGGCCTCGGTTGTCGTCGTTGTGGTGGCATCCTCCGAAGTGGTGGTTGTCGTCGTGGCGGCCTCGGTTGTCGTAGTGGTAGCATCCTCCGAAGTGGTGATGGTCGTCGTCGGGGCGGGTTCCTCCGTAGTGATGGTGGTCGTCGGCTCGGGCTCCTCGGGCTCCTCAGTGCAAAGCTTGGTAGAGGCCGGGTTGCGGCACTCAACCGCGTCCATGCCCGCCTTCCTGAGCATAAAGACACCGTTGTTGGGGTCGTTGCGCCTGAGTTGGGTTAGTATGAGAACGCACGGTGAGCCCGCGGGTGCGGGCGCTTGGGAGTTTGCGTACCATGTCATTGTGAACAAGACTTCGCCCGAGAACGTGGCCGTCCAGGGGCCGGCCTTGAACAGAGTCCAGGGGGTGTTGCCAGCATAGGTGTACTGGTTGAAGAGGCGAGTCCTGGACGGCCATGTCTCAACGGTCATCTCAAAGGTGTTGACCTGGTTGCGGACGCTGCTTATGGAGTACTCGAAGGAGAAGTCGTAGGTGACGCCAGCCTTGACCGTGATGAGCTGGTTCATGTAGATCCTGCAGTAATTGCTGGTGCCGGCGGGACACATGTGCCAGAGATTGTAGCCGGTGGCCGAGTTCCCTCGCAGCTCGAGCTGGCCCATGGCCCCGCTCGTGGTACCGAGACCCCAGTTTCCGGCGGACGAGGACGGCGCGTAGTAGTTGCCGCTGGCGAGGACGCCATTGCTCCAGTCCGAGTTGGCGAGGAGAGGGGCGTCGCAGTCCACACATGTTGGGTCTTGGACGGCGTGGACCGCGCCGAGGGCAGCGAGACCACAAAGAGTGAGGAAAGGGGACTTCATTCTGACTGTCGGTGCGGGTTTGACAGGACGAACGCCAATGAATGTACTGCTTGAAACAAGCGGAAACGCGAGTCGATGAAGAGCAGAAAGAGCGGCAAAGGACGTCAGGGCAACATGTTGATTTAAAGTGAATATCCAGCAAATGTTTGTTTTGCAGGCGCAGAGAGGCTATTGTTTGCTAGATCTGCCCCTGGCTGGAGCCCGGTCAACGCATTCTGGTAGCCGAATCATGAGGCCTCGAGCGACGGGGCTCATCTTCTCATCTACGATTCCGGGATCGCTTAGTGGAGTTTGTCGATAGACCCGTGTCGAAAGTGGAGGAGCTGAATCGATGGAGTTGACAAAGGGCCCGGAAGGTCCAGACCATTGCCAAGCACTCAAGGTGCAGTCCAGTCCGTCCCTCCGGTGCCTGTTGGACCTGAAAACTATGTTGACTTTGAAGAAACACTGTGATAAAACACTGTGATACATTGACTCAACCTGAGCGTCCTCTGACAGCTTCATGCCACCTCAAACTGGAACACCACACACCCAACAGCTTCACCACCAAACACAAAGTAATCAGGAACTCTTCCATCTATTACTCTTAAACACCAAAACGCCTCTATACCAGTCTATAACATGGAACCCAACACTTTTCCAACCCACATCACACATCACAAACGAAGTCTCAAGTCTACCCCCCTCAACAACAAACCAGACAAACAGACAAGACAGACATGAACCCTCCCCCACCCGCTCATCGCTTGCTCATGACACAACATGACAACAAAGAAGAAGAGACAAGACATAACCACCCATCCATCTAAGCATCCCTCATCCCTGATCCCAAGCACCCTCTCTACCACAACTACCTCAGGCTTCCTTACTCGGCCTCATCATCCGTATCAGGCGGATGCGGCGTCCCCTTGGGGCTATTCAACCAGTCAATATGCCTCAGTCTCCTCCTAACCTCCCGCTCCTTCAGCTCCTTCTTCGTCATCTTCTTCTTCTTCCGCGCACGGAACGCCATGCTCTCCCCCGTAACACCACCATTATCCTCCGCCCCAGAGTTCACGGCGCTGCTAACAGCACTGCTCCCCGCTGCAGGCGTGTTCAGACCGCTGGTGATAGCGCTCGCCGGCTTGCTGCTATCCTCAAAGCGATCCAGCGCAGCGGCGGTCTGGCCACGGTGGGCGACGCGGCCGTCAACGACGTGCCACTGCTCGGCGGCAAGGGCGCCGACGAACTCTTCGTTGTGGGAAATCATGACGACGCCGCCGCGGAAGTCACGGATGGCGACGGCCAGGCCGCCGAGGGAGTCACGATCCAAGAAGTTGGTGGGCTCGTCGAGGACGAGGAGATGGGGGTTGTTCCACATGGCGCCGGCGATGACGACCTTGACCTTTTGGCCGCCGGACAGCGAGCCGATCTCGTTGTGGTTGGCGATCTCGGGGTCGAGGCCGAGGTCCTCGAAGTGCTTGGAGATGACGGAGGGCTGGAGCTCGCGGTAGCCGAGACCTTCGCGGGAGGCTTCGTGGTCGTCGAACTCCTGCACGAGCTTGGCGAAGCCGAGGTCGAGGAGGGTCTCGCGCGAGATCTGGCTGTTGTGCTTAGGGAGAGAGTTGCGCCATTTACTGGGGGATGTTAGTCAACATGATTTGATGCGTGAGACACTGAGCGACTTACATCTCATATTGGAAGGTCTTCTTGTACTTCTGGCGACCGACAAGCGTCTCGATCTGGCGCTTGCCCTTGCCATCGTTCATGTCGATGAACTTGTCCATCTGCTCCTTGTCCTTCTCGGATAGCATGCGCGTCTGCTTCATGTGCACCTCACGATCGTCGCCGTGGGCGTAGCGCCACTGGAGGTACTGGTTGGGGGTCTTCTCAAGATGCATCTCGACGTGCTCCAGCGCGTGCTGCTTGATGTAGCCGATACGCAGGTTGGGGTGCTTCTCCACCTTGCCGACGGTGGGAATGGTCTCACCCGTCAGGAGCTTGATGAGGGTCGACTTGCCGGCACCGTTGGCTCCGATGATGGCAACGCGAGAAGACAGCGAGAGCTGGCAGGAGACGTCGCTGAGAGAAGGCTTGGGTGCGCCGGGGTAGGTGTACGAGACGTTGGTCATGCGGATGATGGCGCGGGTCTGCGATTTGACACCAGACAGGATACCCGGGGGAGGAAACTTGAACTGAACGTTGGACGCTGACAAGGTGTAGTAGCTCTTGGCCTCGGGCTTGATCTGGACAAAGGCGGCGAGGTTGCCCTTGTAGTGGCCGAGCTTCTTGTTGGGCTCGTAGTGGTAGATGTCGGTGGTGACATTGTCCAGGAAGCCAGAGTCGTGGGACACGATTAAGCTGGTGATGTCGGGGTGCGTCTTGAGGTAAGTCTCCAACCACGCGATGTTTGCCACATCGAGATGGTTAGTCGGTTCGTCCAGCAGCAAGACGTCGGCTCTCTGCAGCATGGCGCGGGCAAGGGCGAGCTTCATCTTCCATCCACCGGAGAGCGAGCCGACCCTCTGGGACTGGCGGCCCTCGGGGCCAGAGGTGAAACCGAACTCCTCCAGGACGGCAACGATCCTGTCCTTTCCTTCCTTCGCAATGGTCGGGTCCTTGGAGACAAAGTCCAGGATGCTGATCTCAGCATCCTCGCCCTGATTGTGCTCGACGTAGCAGGTCCGCAGCACATCCTGAGACGGGAAACCTTCCAGCTTGCCACCAGCAATGCTCTTCATAAGCGTGGACTTGCCGGCACCGTTCCTGCCGCAGAGACCATAGCGGTGGCCCTTGAGCAGCCTCAGGTTGGTGTGGGAAAGCAGAAGCATGCCACCGTAGGCGAGCGAGAAGTCGGCGTTCACGATCTCGGTCTCGCCGTCGTCCTCCTTCTCGGGAACACCGTATTTGCGCTGGTCCTCCTCAACGTAAAACTTCTGGACTGAAGTGGCCACGGACTCCGGGTCCTTCACCAGCGACTGGAGATAGGGGGCAATCTTGGTAGGAATGCGGTCCAGCTGGCGGTGGTTGACGTCCTCGCTGACCATCTCGGAAACGTAGGGGCGCACCAGCGCGTAGGTCTCCATGTTGCCAATGAGGCCGCCGTTATTCGCGATCTTGGTGTCGAGCATCTTGCCGACATCGTCGGGCGTGGTCCGCTCGACGACGGCGGTCTTATCATCTCCCATAGCCTTGTCCATCACAGCCAGGGCGCGGGTCGCCAGCTCGCGGACCTCGGGAAGCGAAGCTCTGCCCACAACGCTCTTAATGCCGGGCTGGAGCTTGGGAAGGAAGGTGCGGGCCTCGATCGGATCGTGGACGAGCTTGGTCAAGTTCTCGGTAATGACCACGGTCTGACGGAGAACCTCCTGAGGAGTGCTCGGGTTGTTGAGAGAACGCTCGAGGAAGGGGGTAAGGAGGGCCAGGACGGGCGAGGTAACGATGGCGACGAAGGTGGTTTGCGACAGAGCGTGGATGGCCTTGTGCACCGCCTCGGCGGAGGGGTGGTGCATGGTCTCAATGAGCAGGGGAATGCGCGGGGCGACGTCGTCGTTGGAGAGCAGAGTGGTCAGCGAGGTCATCGTCTTGACGGCCTGCTTCTCAACCTCGGTCTTCATGTCCAACATGCCATTCTCGGCAATCGGGATCAGGCCAGCAAGCTTGGCGCCCATGGCCTCGCGCAGAAAGTCCTGCTCTTTGCTCTCCTCCTTTGTGCTTCCGATGGTGATCTTGGCCTTGTCGGCCATCTTTTGCATCAACTTGAAGGCGCCAACAACACCCTGCCACTTGCCGCCGGCCTTCTTGATGTACTGGACGAGGGCGGGGAGCAGGCCGACAACCATGGCCTCAGCGCTGAGGTGGGCGAAGAGAGCGTCGATACCGTACTGGGCGGCGTCGCGAACGACGGAGCCCTTGTCGGCGAGAGCATCGAGGGCAACACCAATCATGCCGCCATCCTGGAGGAGGAAGACAATCTCGCTGATGGGTTGGCGGGCCGGGAAGCGCTCGAAAAGGGCACCGAGAAGGTTCTGTGCGCTCTCGCGGCGAAGACCGCTCTTCTTGTCGGCGGCAGCCTTCTTGATCTCGGCGAGGACGCCATAGTATTGGAGGCCGGCAACGCCGACCGAGTTGAGGAGAATCTCGCAAAGACCGTAGCAGGCGTCGATTGAAGCGTTGGAGGTCTTGGCGGTGAAGACAGTGCTGAGGATGGAGGTGATCTCAGCCTGGGTGGGAGGCAGGGCGGCGCCGTCGGGCGCCGTGATGGGCACCGTCATTCCGGAAGAAGAAATAGGATGAGGCATTAGCTGTGAGATAAATTCGCGGGTTCCTGAGGGCGGCGACAAAGCCAGAGGTCTCGAGGTAACCTGGTGCACAAGGACACCGTAGCGAAAAGGGCGTGGGGATCAGGTGCTGATGAGGCGCACTTCTGGTGTTTGCGATGGGAAGGGAACGAAAGTTGCCCCGCTGGCCACCACTCAATTAATTTTGGATTTTTTTGGATGGACGCCTGTTATCAGCTTGGGGAATTTCTTATCAGGACATGGGTCCCACACCGTGCAAGGTCTGCAGTGAGGGGCAGTGGGGCCGGCCCCCCTGGGGATGTGGAGCTTATCACATGCGGTTCTTTGTCTTCGCCTCGAATCAGAACGACGACATTTCATTACACTCCCAATCTGGCTCACAGAATCGTCAGTATGGATGTTGGGAGACGTCGATTTTCTTTCCCAGAAGGCTGAACCAGGGCTGAAGGCGGCGTAGGCGTCGGGGGCCAGTGACCTGGAACTACGAGCCCCGAGCGGTCTACGCCTCTTGCCACGGTGGAGGACTGTCCCAGGAGACTGGGCGATTTCCCCTGGATCGGGTATGCATGTCGACCATGAGCCGGCAGATCCAAGTATTTTCAAACCGGATCGTTATCTGGTTCTGTCCATAACCACTTTGTAGGTACTCTGCCACTGTGTGACGAAGCACTGGACCCTTTAACGGAGTAGAGCTTTGTTAACAACGTAACCAAGTTTCCGTTGGAGATTGTTAGACATGTCAGTGAGGTCGAGGTCCACGGGTGATACTGGTTGTATGTCATGTGAGCGCAGTGTCATTCAGCAAGTTTCTTCGAGTCGTTCTAGACAAAATTGTCGGTGATGTTGTTGATGGGCTTGTATTGTGAGTGTGGCTTCCACTTGAATATGCAAAGACTCGGTGACACGGGTCTTAACGCGAGTCCCTGGTCTTGATTCCAACTTCCCTTAAACCTTTGGACAAAACAGTATTGTTCAATCGCCATGACATTTGATTGAAGACTATCTAATAATGCCACCAGGGCATTCCTCTTGTTATCGCTGTTTGGGGAACGAGTGTGTACGTCCAACGGGGACGAGTGGTGTTCAGTTAGGCCCAGACCATTTGAAAATCCTGCCCCTGACGAGACCCCAAAACAACCAGGTCAATAGTTAATGACAGTAAATCGAAAGTCAAATCCTGCAAAACCATCACCCCCCATCTCTAATCCCATTATCAGATGTCCTCTCGCGATATCACCATCAACACTGAGACCGGCGTAGTGTTGATACTTCACCCGATCGATACCATCGGAGGACTGCTTTTGCCCTTAAGTTCTAGGGAGTATCCGGCGGCGTAGGGACGTCAGGCGGGGGCTGAGGGACTGGCCCAGGCCTCGGGCGCGGAGGAGGAGTCGGGGGAGGTTTGGGGGTGGAATCTGGTGATCCTGAACTTGCGGTAGAACCCCCGTGGCAGAGGGCTAAAAGCTCGTTGTGGTCCATCGGGATCAGATTGTTCGACTAGAGGTTGTTTGCGGATGAGAGGAAGGGGGAGGCTGTCTTCAAAAGACAGATCGTGGGGGACTTTGGATTGTGGCCGTTGAGTTTTGTTGTTGTTGCCAGCTGTATCACTGGGGACGAGGTTTGTGTGTTTGCGATGGTCTGTGTTTGTGTGGTAGGTGAGGAGTGTAACCGGATGCTGTATAAGATGGAATTAGTGATAGCCATCCGTCGGGTACTCACCGCACATATATATCCTCTCCTCAAAGAATCGACAACAAAAGGACGGACGGGAGCATGCCTGCCATCGGAACGGGTCCGGTCAGCCTCATCCCGTCACGCAGGGTAGAGGTGTCTTTGTGAACGAAGCCAGTTGTTCGGCAGATTCAAACGTCCTGGGCGGTTGGTCGCTGCGCTGAGCACCCATCAAAGGGTTCGTTCGGGTTGGAGGATCTGGGGAAGGGTCACGAGGGCAGACAGGCGTCCTTGAACCTGGTACGTGGCGGCGGCTTTTCTGATGTCCCTCGAAACCCACAAAGAGCCAAAGGTACCTGTTATTGGGCTGGGTCGCGGCTGGGATCCATGGGACAGTTGGTCGCGGTAGGAAAGGGCATGGTTTGGGGCGAGTGACTTGCGGTGTGATCTCACCGAAGAGATAGAAGTGGCGTCAAGGAGGAACTGGCATTGAAAATTCGGCGCTTAGCATCCAGTCAAAGTAGGAGAAGGCAGAAGGAAAAGCCAAATATGGCGAGCTTGTCGTGGTCCCAAAAAGTGAAGAAGTTGGTTGGGATCGTGGCGTGCGGCGTGGCGAGGCTGTGGTCAACATGTGGGTGGTGTGGCAGGTACTTGTGCTTCGGTCAGTTGGCTGGAAGTACTGGGGCATAAAAGATCAAAGGGAACTCTGCCATCGAGGCCGGTGAACAGAAATTGGAAAATGAAAGCTGGAGTTGAGTGGTGACTGCATGTAATGTGTCAAAACAGGTCCATCAGGGCCGAGCTTCGGCTGCTCTCAACAGCTCGTCGTAATTGGGAGAATCACCAAAGGAAATTTGCCATAAAATCAGGCCTGATACGTCGGTCTGTCCTTGATTCCGGGGTTGGAGTGAGTCGAGGAGTCATCCGCTTGTTGGTTCCAGAGTTGAACTGATCCGGCCCTCTGGTTGCCCCTTTCTTTGCTGCAGCTCCTTGCAGCGCCTGCCGGGACTTCCAGTTGCCACAATCTGAGACAGCCTTGTCCTCCTCCTGAAAGTAACTGCGGGTGTTGGGTGTTGGGTTTGTGCCCCTGGGCTGCAGCTGACACCAGTAAGGCTGACCGAAGATGCTTGGCGAGTTGGACTCCAGGAAACGGGCCGCGGCCCAAAGCCGTTGACCAATTTAAGCTAGTTGTCAAAGGTTGGGACACCAAAAAAACATGCGGGAGTTTGTCTGGTGCCAGCGCCCGTTTCTTCATCAAGGGTTTCGCCGTCGGAGCCATCTGGTTTCCAGTCAGCGCAGCATTCTTGACCGTTTTGTAAGATGGGAAAGTTTTAACACAAAGCAAAACGGAGTGGAATCGGTTATGTGTCCAACAGAGTTGTTAAGGCTGAGCAATTCATGTGCAGATGCGATCTTCCAACCTGGCCAACTTCAGGTCCTGAGTGGCCGCCCCCTTAACTGGGGTCCAAGAATTGTTTTGAGCATACTGGGTATGTTGAAATCCAAAGCCCATATGATCATGTGAAGCTCGCTGTTGGAGCATTGCAGGTCTGGCTGCAAGCTCTTCTTTTATGGTAAAAAGGGAGAGGAAGAGGCCCAAGTTGTGCCCAGACGAGTGCCTGGGGGCTCCAAACTCAACCTCACTGTCGGGATTTAAACAACTCTGCAGGAACCAAGGCAATCTCGAAGCCATGAGATAATTCCTTGAACAGATGCGTCGATCCGTATCCGAGCGTAAGCCATGAGTGATGCCGATTGGAGCGTTGCGAGACAGATGGCACACCAAGCCTTCAACAAAATTGGGGTGGATTTGGTCAAACAGAACTTGGACAGTATCAGAACAGTATCTTTGCGGCCTCGCTTCATCTAAAATCCATCAGCCTAGCAACGCCAGATGCTAAAATCACACGTAACCGGGGAACCTCTCTGGCTCCTTTTAATTTTCTCCCAAGCCTGCCCAAACGCCGATCCATTCCCAACCATTCCGTCACCTTCAATCTTGAAGTATCGTCTCATCTCCGATCCCGACTGCGGGAGCGGCTTCTGCTGCGCCTGTCATAGCTGACATGGCTGTCGCGGCTGGGGCTCCTGCGCCTGCCATAATTGCGGCTGCCTCTGCGACCGCCGCGAGCGGGGGGTGACCGAGAACGGGATCGCGACGAGTAGGATGCGGCGGACCGAGAGCGGTACCTGCGGGCGCCCCCGGCGGGCGGAGGTGGAGACCGAGAGCGCGAACCGGAGCGTGGGCGGTAGTTGTCGGAGAGATGGCTGAAACGACCAGGGCCTCCGGCGGGAGATCTCCAGCCACGACCGCCTGGCGCGCGGCCACCCGGGCCTTCGAGGACGGGGCGAACGTTGGCGGGAGGGCCGCGAGGGCCGCGACGAGCTAGAGGAGGAGAGGGCGAGACTTTGCGACGCGGCAGGACGATCGACACGTGGATGATGGCGCCGTCGAGCTGGGCCTCGTGCATGTGGGTGATGGCAGCTTGGGCGTCGGCCTCGGTGAAGTAGAGGATGTAGGCGGTGCCGCGGTTCATTCCGGCTGCGACGCACCGATTGTCAGATCCAATCCATACTACAAGGATACAATCGTTGACTTACACGACCTGTTTACTGGAAGATCGAGATCATCGATGTCGCCGTACTGGCCGAAGATCTCGTAGAGATGATCCTCGTTGACATTCTTGGTCAGGCGCTCGACAACAATCTGCAGAAGCACATTTGTTAGCCATTGCGAACAGAATAAGTGCCACAGACTTTGCGACTGACCTTGGTAGACCTCGGGCGCGGGCTCTCGCTGCGAGAGCGACTGCGCGAACGGCTGTAGCTGCGATCGCTGGAGTAGCTGCGGGTGCGGCTTCGACTCGGGGTGCGACTGAGGCTGCGACCGCGGCTTCGGCTCCGGTATCTGTCATTTCGGGCCGGCGAACGGTCGTCTCGGCCGTTGGAGGGGCGGCGGTTCATGGAGGGCGATCGCGAGTAGTGGGAGCGAGGGGTGGGCGAGCGGTCGCGCGACGGAGATTTGGGGCGGTCGTCGATGGCCATCGGGTCGCTGGCCCTGGTTGGAGAGTCCATGGTTGGAGCCGTTGGAAGAGAGGTGTCGCGACGCGAGCGAATGAAATTCGTCCAAATTGAGGTTGCGTTGCTGGATGGTTGGTCGGGAAGTTGCCCGCCGCGATGAGCTCTGGCTGCGCGCTTGCCTGATGCAGAAAGACGCGCCCGGATAAGACGATAAGATGCACGTGATGGCACCAAGAAACTGTGGCCCCACTTGCCGCTGGCATTTGCGTCATTGTCTTGGCGCGCATCTCACGACAACCACAACGTCCCTCCACCACCAAAAGAAGCCTGGTCTGATGTGCAAGCGCCCAGCTCGTCAATGGTTCTTGACTGGCGGAAAACTCAGTCCGTGTCTTGGCTGCGTGTGGCTGAGCAGCGCAGATCCGGAAGACCCCAAACTTCGCGTTGGCACATCATACAAGCTTCTCAACCCCTGCAGTGATCTTAGACGTCACGGTCACCATCATGTCGCGAAGCTGGGACGCCTCTGGCGCAGCTGCCATTTTTTTTAATTTTTTTTTTCATTTTTGCTCGAATGGACTGAAGAAAGTCCTCTGATAACGTTATTTGTGTTTTTGATCAGTTATTTCTTCATGGCAGTTGCTGGAAAGCTTCTCAGGTCCTCCCTCCTGGCCTTTTTTTTTCTCGACCTCGTTTCTTAGCTGACAAGCTCAATGTTGATCTGCGAGCCTTATTTTAGGGTTTTGCGACGAGGTAATGGGCCAGATGTGATGTTCCAGCCCAAAGACCCTGCATACGGCTGAAGGCTTGCGCGGGCCCATGGCCGGACTAGGCTAAGCATCCGACGAACGTCGTCCTCTGCCGTCATGGACCCCTCGTCATTGGACGAACACGCCAACGCCCAAAGGGCCGATGATGCAGCCACCAATGCCCTCTGTTTTGACGTCATGTCATTGATCACCAACGCCCTAGAATCAAGTTTGACAGCTGCTCGAGAGCACTGATGGCTGGCTTCATGGTACTCAAATAGGGTCTGGCTTCCCTCGGGGAGATCATCAACACTCATCCACTCTCAACCACCATCAATCCACAGAATTAAAGCTTTCATCAGCAATTAAGCTTTCAACAACAACATTTTAAGCTTTCATCAAAAACACACAACCAATCACAATGGGTCTCTTCTCTCGCCACGCCGAACCGGCACCTCAGCCCGTCTACGAAGAGCCCCCCAAGAAGCACGGTCTCTTCGGCAACCGCCACAACTCCCCAGCCCGGGCACCACCCACCACCGCCACCACCCACGGCACCCACGGTATCCACGGCTCCCGCCGCAGGTCGTCGCTCTCCTCCGCCTCGCCTGATCGCGGCCGCACCGGCGGTGGCCTTCTGTCCCGCGGCTTCGGCAACGGCAGCCACTCCGGCATGGACCCCAGCATCTTGGCCGCCCGAGAGCGTGTCATGAGTGCTGAGGCCGCTGAGCGCGAGGCCGACCGTGCCATGATTGCCGCCCGCGAGAGTGTCCGCGAGGCCCGCGACCACGTTCGCAGGCTCGAGCTTGAGGCCAAGGAGGACGCCAGGTTGGCCAAGATCAAGCAGGCCCAGGCTAAGGAGGTGTCCAAGAGGGGCAAGCACCTTGGGCGTAAGTCTTTTTCATCATCAACATTATCGTACCCGATTACTAACATGCTGTAGGCCATGACTACTAAGGGCCTATCCATTATCACAACAATTTTTTACGACCCATGCGAACCGGGGATAAATACACGAGAGGGGGATCTTGACGGCGTTCTTGCATAGCCTGAGCTTCTTGGTTTCGTTTATCTGTATCATCAATGTGTCTTTTTCTGCCTTCAGCAATATACCAAGAATGCATTTCTTCATCTTAACCTAAACCAAGTCCCGAGCTGTTTGTCCACCTAATGAGTTCAAAACCTGCTATGGTATTCCAACCCCTACCCCCCCTGAAACCCTAGAATCCTTCCCCTTCCTCCTCCAGCCACTCCGCCCAGCAACCCATCATGCCCACCCCTTCTGCAACAACCCCTTCCTCAAGCTCCAACTCTCACCATATTGCCTCAGCCTCCCATCGAGACTCAAAGAACCCCCATCTGAACCGCCGCAACCACCCCGGCAGCAGCAACAACCCCCATCCCCCACCCCCCGCCCATCGAAAGCCTCTCCCCCCCACTCTTCGGGCAGACACATTTCGGACACCTGTTCTTCGCCCTCTCGGCATCAACCTTCCTGATCCTGTTTGCATCGCCGTCCCCACAGCGGCAAGGATACCGATTTGTACAGCGGGCGGCACCGGCTTTGCGCTTCTCGTGGTCGTGGAGGTCGTCGTTGTTGGTGTTGATCTGAGAGGGGTGCGACTGTGTGTCTGACTTGTCGGTGGTGTCTTTTTTGTGGAGGATGTGGACGAGGCCTTGAGGGAAGTGAGGGATGGGGGCGGTCGTGGCTGTGGCGGGGATGACGATGTTGATGTTGGGCTGGGTTTCAGAGGGGGCGGTGGTGGTGAGGGGTTGGTTGTTGTTGTTGTTGTTGTTGTTATTGGAAGAGGTGACGAGGGCTGCCCCGAAGAGAACGGGAAAGACGGTGCTAGGTGGGAGGAGCATCTTGTGAGCTGAAAAGGAGCCTTGACGTTAGTTGAGTAAAGCGAGTTGATGAATTGAACTTCCTTGTGCTGGTATATCATCCACTATTTTGAGAGTTTTGTGATTGATGGTTGATGGGAAAGATTGTGGAAAAGGAAAGCCTGGCTACAAGGTTTATATCTGCACTTGGGTTAGTGACACAAGCGTGGTCACCCTTCTCAAAATGGCACGCTTGACTGTCGTGTCGTTGTTTCATGTCCCGGGACGGGGCCTGGCTTTGTTGTTGACGGTCAGCTGCCCCCAGTACTTCGGACGGCCGACGATACTCAAGCCGAGGGAAGGCCGGGGCAAGTGTTCAGCCCTTGAGATGGTCCCTTGGGCTAGGAGGGCATCTAATCCTGAGATGACTCCCATTCAATCTCATGCGAAACAGTGGAGTTGCTCAAAGCTGGTTTGTCTATCATAATGGTCATTCCCGGTGTCGACATCCTACTTAGCGGCTGGCTTCCACGTCACAGGGCACAGAAACGGGAACGGAGATATCGCATGCAAAAGAGCATAAAAGATTTAGCAACATGTCAACTCATGTATTCTTGACGTGTCGACCACACTCAAAAAGAAACTTATCACACTCAAGGAAAAGAAACAGGACATCGTTCATACCCGGTCAACCGCCAACGACTTCCTTCCCAAGAACCCGCTGCCTTTCCATCCCCCTCCCCCTCCCTTCAAATACCCGTCGTCAAAGCAGGGAACGCCCCGCTCACAGGAAGTCCACTGAAGCCTCTACTCCCGGACAGAGCCCTCAGCCTGGGCCTGCTCAGCAGCCTTGACCTCCTCGGCCATCTTAAACTCCATCAACGGCTCCTTCCCCCACGCCTCAACATCCCTGCGGGCAGGCACAGGAAGTTTATTCAACGACTCCCTGTACTGCTTTGGCACATCACGGGGGCCGAGATGCCACGGCGCTTTGACATTCTCGACCGGAGCCTCAACATCCCTGCGGGTAGGAACTGGGGGGTTGCTCAGGTTCTGCTTGTACGGCTTTGGCTCCTGGCGCCCCACGAGCTGGAACAACTCGGGATGATCCTCGAGATGCTCAGGCTCATGATGCCTGCGGCGGACAACCTCATCCTTGGCGTTGTCCTCGGCCTTGTCTTCGGCAGCAGACTCGGCGCGGAACGACGGCGACTCTTCCTCACCACGCGCCTCGACGCCCTTGTTGTCCTTAACTTCAGGCCCGGGTGTGGGCATCTCGACGAGACTCCAGTCGTGTGCGGGCTGGTCGCGGGCCTCGACCTTGGGCAATTTGACCCTGAGAGGGCCTTTGCCAGCGGGGTTGATGAAGGCCTCCCAGTCCTTCTCGGCCTGGTCGTCGCGAGTTTCGACGGCTCGAGCCTGGTACGCGGAGGGGCTGCCGGGCGGTGGTCGGACGGACTTGGTGGTCATCGGAGCGGCGGCGGCGAGAGAGGCGAGGACGCCGGCGAAGAGGGCGACGGTGGCGACGGGGGTGAAACGCATTTTGGCGGGTTGTGCTATTTGGTTTTGATGTGGTGATGATTTTCGAGAGAAGAGGGGAAGCAATTGGTCTTGCTGTCGGGTTGAGAAGATGTGAATTCTCTGCGGTTAGAAGCTTGTAGACTGTCTGCTGGTCTGGTAGTTATATAGGGTTCAGACTCCGCTGGCCAGGATGGCTCGAAGATGGAACTCTCCATATGCAGTTTGGTGCGCCTCTTGAGCTTTTTTTGCTCCGGTTTGCGTTGTGGCATAAAGACCAGGCCAGAGGACAGTCTGATGGCCCAAGAACTAGAGGAATGTTAGCGTGGGACAAAGAGACGCCATTGTCACAATCTCAACCTTATGTTGGATTCAGGAACGGCCAGCTCTGCTATTCTCTGATGATCATGAGACCATATAACTTTTTTCAGACAAGAACAAGCTTCCTTGAGACAAAGCTGACCCGGGTAGTCCTTGGGTCATGCTGAGGATGCTGTTGAGCTCTGTGGTGCATCGTTGGGATGCTAGTGGGCTTGGCCTTTGGATGGAGAGGATGGCGGTCTCGCCCACTTTGTCATTTGGCTCGGGTGACTAGGGCATGTTCAGTGTTATTTTCGTAGTTAGCCATGCCAAAAGCTGGCATGGATGACCAAAGCTGACGGCAGCGCTTTGTACGGCCCGACGGTTCTTTGTTCTGTCAGGGGTGACCCGCGGACCGCTCGATCCGCGGCGTGTGATGTGCAGGGACAAAAAAATCAGGGAAGACAAGTCTTATGACAACAGACCCGTGTTTCTCTTGACATCGCCAACATGTGAGCAGTCCGGCCGCCGAGACATCACGAGCTTTGCGACTCGGCTGGCCTTGTTGACTTCAAGACGGGTCACGGCAATCCTCGTGCAACCCGCGTGAGCTCAACAAAGATGATGCTCTCCAAACCGGGTCTAACATCAGCGCTGACCCAAGACTGTTCAGTGTGTTGCCAAGATTGGGCATCGAGTCTTTGGCAGGCGGGTCGTGAAGGAGAGGTGTGAGGTTGGAAGCCGTTTGGGGCCTTAACAGTTGTTGGAGAGTGTCCCCGTTAAATCCGTTAGCGCGGCTCATGAAGAAAGAGATATGCATCTAAGCAATTATCCTCTTACGCAATGTTCGTCCTCGCCCACTTCGTATCTCCAAGACGTCCGCCCTCTTTGAGACAGACGCTTTTTCTCCAAGACGGTTGAACATCCTCTCGCGTCGCATCTTCTTCATGATTTCCTTGGAGTTTGGAAGATCAAGTTTAGAACACGAGATGGAGTTGTATCAGGCGTTGGTTGCCGATGGGGTCAACAAATCCCGGCCGTCATGAAGTTCCAGGGAGGCGTGGTTGTGTGGTGGTGCGCTTCAACTTCATCGCGAGACGGCTTGTGCCCGGGGTCTGTAGAGTAAGATAAAGGTCGCTCTCTATAAGTTTGTGCAATGGTACGAAGATGAAACGAGCCAACATCTACTATCATGGTGCTCCACAAGGGGTCGAGCATGGCAGTCCAGGCAGAGAGCGTAGGTTGTGGTGATGGCTGTCGAATGCCACCCCATTCTCGAGATGGCCGTGGGTTTCGAGCCCAGATGGTTCTGTTTGGATTTATTCAAGGCAGCAGTCGTGCGAATTGGTCGCCTGGTGAGGTTCGTGGTTGCGGGAAGGCACGCGCCTTCCTCCACCTCCTGTTGTTGCCTCTCCTTCCCACTTGATGGATTGTTTACTTTCTCCCCACCCCCGACCATTTGCGACTCTGCCAACACCTCGCTGCAGAGTTGACACAGAAATCTTCTGGCGTACGGCAATATCATCCTGTTCTTCTTGTCGCAGCGCCAAGTTGACTGGAAATCGCCCATCTCTTTTCACCTAGATCGACAACCTCAACATCAACAACGTCTGCATCGCCAACATCCAAGCAAGCGACTTCTAGAGCAAGAAACCTGCGGCATTGCGCCGCTGTTTACAAGATGAAGTCAGGAGTCTTTCTTTTGCTGGCTGCGGCGTCCGTCGTCTGGGCCGCGTACTGGATGGAAGACATCCGCCACCAGGGCCTCACGCCGTACAACTCCGATGCGAACTACCGCATCTTCAGAAACGTGAAGGAGTTTGGGGCTGTTGGTGATGGAGGTAAGCATGCTCATACACCTCTTGCGGAAGAATCCTAACCGTTGCGCAGTCGCCGACGACACTGCGGCCATCAACGCTGCCATGAGCGCTGGCAATCGCTGCGGCGGTTATGCTTGCGTTGGGTCGACCACCACTCCGGCCATCGTCTACTTTCCTCCGGGCACCTATCAGATCAGCACCCCTATCGTCAATCTTTATTACACTCAGATCATCGGCGATCCCACGAACATGCCCGTCATCAAGGGCTCTTCGACCTTCCCCTCTGAGGTCATCGCCCTCCTGGATGCTGACCCCTACATGGATAATGGCAGTATGTGAGCCCCTGACGCAGGTGTCGAAACTATTGCTAATGACTGGGCCAGAGCTCAACTACCAGGCTACGAACGTCTTCTTCCGGCAGCTTCGCAACATCGTTTTTGACACGCGGGACATCCCCGGCAAAGCCACTGCGATCCACTGGCCCTCCTCCCAGGCGACCATGATCCAGAACTGCGTGTTCAGGCTGTCCCCCCGGCCGGAGGACAACCACGTCGGCATTTTCATGGAAGAAGGGAGTGGCGGCATGATGACGGACCTAGTGTTCTACGGCGGCAAGTACGGCGCGCGGTTCGGCAACCAGCAGTACACGATGCGGAACCTCTCCTTCTACGGCTCGGACACGGCCATTGAGCAGATCTGGAACTGGGGATGGACATACAAGTCCCTCAAGATTGTCAACTGCCGGGTCGGAATTAACATGTCTTCCTTGGATGTTGGTTCCGTCACCTTGGTTGACAGTGTGTTTGACAACGTCGGCACTGCAATGATCACTGGGCGCACTCCCGGGAACAACACTGGCCTCGGTTCCTTGGTGATCCAGAATGTCGAGTACAGGAATGTCCCGACGGTTCTCGAGGGCGCAGACGGCCAGCCTCTGCTCATGGGCGACCCCACTGGGTCTGTCTACGATGATGGTTACGCGAGGGTAAGATCGCTTTGGTGCATGACCTTTGACCTCTGCTGACTTGCGATGGTGCAGGGCAATATGTATGCTCCACACGGACCTCGCTTGATGGAGGGACGCGACTTCGCCTTCTCTCAGCCCTCCACCCTCAAGCTCGGAGACCGCTACTACGAGAGATCGAAGCCGCAGTACGAAGACTACCATGTTTCTCGCTTCCTCTCGGCGCGGGATCACGGTGCTATGGGTGATGGGAAGTCTGACGACACCGAAACCTTGAACAGGCTAATCCAGCAGGCGGCCTCTGACTCGAACATTGTGTTCCTGGATGCCGGATACTACAAGGTCACAGACTCCCTTTACATCCCACCGAACACGCGCATCGTCGGTGAAGGTCTCGCTGCGGTCATCATGGGCGCCGGTGAGAAGTTCTCGGACCCGAACAACCCGCGCCCTGTGGTCCAGGTTGGAAAGCCAGGAGACGTCGGGTTCGTTGAGATGAGCGACATCATCGTGTCCACTCAGGGCGCAACTGCTGGCGCTATTCTCATCCAGTACAATCTCCATACGCCGGCCGCCGAGAACGTGTGCAGCCCGGGCAGCCCACCGTCTGGTCTCTGGGACGTCCACGTCCGCGTCGGCGGGTTCGCCGGCTCGCACCTCCAAGCGGCCGACTGTCCCATCACCCCTCGCAAGCCGAACTACGTCAACCTCAACTGCATCGCCGGCCACACCAGCATGCACGTCACCCCGAGTGCCCGCAACGTGTACATGGAGAACAACTGGATCTGGGTGGCCGACCACGACATCGAAGACCGGAACTCGACCAGGATCAGCGTCTTCGTCCCCCGCGGCCTCCTGGTGGAAGGCAGCCGCGTCTGGCTGGTCGGCAGCTCGGTCGAGCACCACACCCTGTACCAATACCAGCTCCTCAACGCCTCCGACGTCTGGATGGGCCAAATCCAGACCGAATCCCCGTATTACCAGCCGAACCCGCCCGCTCCCCGCCCGTTCACCGACCCCAACACTGCTCTCCGCGATCCGGATTTCGCAAACTGCCAGTCCGGCGGTGCATTCACCACCGCCAACAACGACTTGCAATCACTGACCAGCCTCCCCGGCAACCCCCCCTGCGCCATGGCCTGGGGCCTGCGCATCCTCAACTCGCGCAACATCGTCGTCTTTGGCGCGGGCCTGTACAGCTTCTTCAACAACTACGACACGACCTGCAGCACGGCCGAGGCGGGCGAGAACTGCCAGGCGAGAATCTTTTGGGTCGGGCCGGATCCCCTGTTGGGGGATGCTGCCAGTGGCAACAGCACCACCGGTGTCAGTCCTACTCCTGGTGGTGGTGGAGGTGTGAATGAGGGTGATGCATTGGGGGTGGAGATGTATAACCTGAATACGATTGGGAGTGTGAGTATGGTTACGGAGAGGGGGTTGGATGTGGCGACGTGGGATCAGAATCGGGCGACGTTTGCGAGTACGTTGTGTGCGTTTCGGGTTGGGGTGAGGGGTTGAGTACTCGGGAGCTTGTCAGGGGGAGGAGTTGGGGATAAGGATGGAGGTGCTATGTGTTACGATTATTTTGCTGGCAGGTTTGGGAGGACTAGACTCGTATGGTGAGGTACCGAGTATGATCAGGGCTAGAGTCGGGTCAAGAGCCTGTTGAGGCTCCTGGGTTGTGGAAATCCGTCATTGTTGACCACGAAGTCGGTTGGGTCAGGTCCTTTGCTATACCATTACGATGTGATTGATGATTGACCACCCATATTTTTCTGCATAATATCGTGTTTCCCGTTCTCGTTGCCTGTTGTCACTGTTTAACAAGGCCTTGGACGGCAGATGCTGTCCGCGTTGGGGCAAGGCAGGGAGCATACAGAGGACATCCGAAGTCAAATAAAATGCTCCCTTGCATCTCATTGCCGATTCGGATGTTGACAAAATCTGAGATCACCACAAGGATCTCACAACTCCATCAAAAAACCATCGCCATCTCATCATATCATCTCATGTCCGCACGATCGGTCCGATCCGACAACAGTGGAGATGGCGATCGTCTTTTTGTCTTTTTGCAGGGATCTCACCTCATGCATGGTTCGCTCCACAAAAGCCCCCCACCGCATCGGAAATGAGCGATCCACCCATCTCAACTGTCCAGGGAAGGGAATCCACTGCTTTTTGAGGGGGAATCCACGCCACGGTCAGAACCTTGAAGTCCATCAACAAGGGCAAGGGGTGGGCGCTTGGGCTAGCGCTTCGTTTTTGTCCTACGAGTGCCCTTGTGGGCGCATGATCGATCGTGGGGCATGGGGAGATTGATGAAGAGTCTGAAGAAGAATTTGACCAAAGATTTTGAGAATTCTGAGGGGTTCGGTTGGAAAGAGGGTTCAATCTATGTTGGGAAGGGGGGATTCCAGCTGTGTCTCAAGAGGGAGTGTTGGCAAGCCAACTGAGACTTGTTGTCTGAAGAAAAAAGATCACCGAGGGCCAAGGTCGTTTGGGTTGTTTGCCGCGTGGCGCGAGCGGCCTCCAAACAAGACGGAGTTTGCAGATGACGTGGACATGGCCGAAATCAGGCCAGGCACAGGATGAGGCATTGAGTCCCAAGAAGACTGATTGCGTGAAGAGGAAAAACTTAATACAGCACGAACAAACAGGCGCGACCAGGTCGGCGGCAAGAAATGGAAAAGGGGGTATCGACCAAAGTTGAATGTATAAAAAGGCTAGAAAGTAAATAAAAAAAAGTGTGAAGAATAGAAAAAAGAAGGCATCTTCCTCCTGCGCCTCATCTGTCTCATTCCCTCGTAAAGTGTAATGTTCATCAACCCCCCCAAAGATGTGAAACCAGATCCGACCCTGCCGTCCATATCCTTTTCGTATCGCAAGAAGTCAAGATCCGCCCCAGATCCATCCCCAAGAAAGTACTAAGAAGTCCAGCCGGTCAACCACTGGGAGCGCATGTCCGAGGTCCTCCCTTGAAAGGTAGTGTGGTGAAAAGGCCTATGTGGCGGTTGAAGAGAAGGCATCGGGCGAAGCCGAAGTCGAAAAAAAGGGTATCAAGGTTGAGCGTGAACCGCAAGCGGCAGAAAGAGGAAGACCTCGGGTGCGCTGATTGTGTTGGCGGTGGTTGCCGGAAGAACGAAGAAGAAAGTTGAAGGTGAAGTGAGTAAGGTCGAGTTTATGAGGGATTCCCAAGGTGGTCAATTGCACCTCGGCCTGCCCGATCTCAAGAACCAAAGAGTCACATCGGAGAAGCCTGACTGCCACTGAGCCGGCAATGTCGTTCCCATCCCGGATCCCATTCCCTCAACCACGGCACCGTTGCTCGGCTTAGAGAAGTGCGGCAACGATGACACCGGCCACAGCGGCAGCGGCGACATTGGCCGCCCCCAGCATTGACCCGGCGCCCTTCTCGACCGTGGTGGTAGCAGCCGCTTCCGTGTCGGTGTTGCTCGGCGGAGGCGAGAGGGTGGTTGAGGGGGTCATGGAGTGGAAGGTGACGGTGCTGTTGTTGGTGACGGAGTGGGTGGCCGCGGCGTGCTGGCGCTGCAGCGTGAGGGTCTTGGTGAGCGTCACGGTACTTGTTGACGTGGCGGTCGACATCTCCTCGGCGACGGCCGCAAGCGGCAAGAGGAGAGCGGCGAGGATTGTTGGGAGATGCATTTTGCTGGTGAGGTGGTCTTGTTGGAGGGTGTGTTGAGAGATGTCGTAGACAAAAGTAAATTGGGAGGTCGTCGTCAAGTTTAACTCGGATTTTGAAACGATCTTGATCTTCCCAGGAGGTGCAGGGTGCTGTTTGAGGATGAAGCGGGCGCTTTCTCAAAGAGATGCGTGATAAATCGGGGATGCTGCTGAGAGCTGAGAGAGCGTGTGTGTGTGTGTGTGTGTGTGTGTGTGTTGTTTAAAGAATGACTGACTGAATACGTCGAGTATTCAAGGTCGGATTGGTGAGTTTGATTTGCTCCAGAATGACTTTGCCAACGAAGTCTGCGTGGGAGCGAGCAGGTGGGTGGTGAGGGACTGAAGAGGGACGGGAGGGAATGAGAGAAGCCCACGATGCCATGGGGGGTCCGGCGCCGTGACCCGCGAGCGCAAATTGCGATTCAAGATGCCAAGACGCCAAAACGCCGACACTCCAAAAGCGCCTTGTGCAACCCGCAAACAGGCAGGTACGTACCCTGCGCTTTCCCCGCCAGGGATTGGCGCCCACGAGGGCCCCACTTGTACCTGCGTCTTTTTCCGACAGGGGTGTCCACCACAATCGCTCCTTCCCAGTCATTGGGCGGGCGTCAACGACGATCGTCGGAAGGGAACTCGCAACCGCCAGGCCGCAAATTCAGACCAGAGGAAGCAAGCCGGGTTCGTTGATCAGTCTGCCGCCCTGCCATCAACTAAAAAAACGCAAGAAACGGTTTCACCCAACTGCAGCGACAACGGGAGATTACACGCGCCGGCTTACACCGCGCGTGTGCCCAGAATGCAACCTCACGCCATGCGCTTGACCAAACGTGGGAACCATCCTGTGCCGCCTGTGCCTGCCCGGGCCGCTTCCTGCACCGCCAACTGTTGAAACGCCCAACAGACCACAGCCTCAGCCACAGCGCAACGAACAGCCTCGCGATGGCTCCCTTTCCCGGCAATTCCCAACCAAGACTCGCAACAACCCTCGCGATCGCATCTCCTCCCCTCCCTCTTCGCCTCCCTCCCAACGACGTCCTCCTCCCTGCCCCTCTTCCGCGATCCTTCGGCGGGGTGAATCCGTCGTCGTCGAGACGGCGCGCCCTGCGAAATTCGCCCAATTTGCGCCGCGCTCGTTGATTGGCGTGCCTGGCATGGCGCGCCCGTCCTGTCTCCAAGCGCGGGCCGTGCGAAGGGGAGACAGCCAGACAACCTTTAGCCGCAAGGGGCAACAGCCCTGGGATCCATGGATGGCTAGCGCGCTCCGGGGTAATCGGCTCCGTCACCGGTGAGAAGCAAATCGCTGGCGATCGCGGTGGGTGGTGGTGGTCCATGCTTTCTCGCCAGGGATGCTGTCGCGAGACGAGCGACAGGGTGGCAGCCCTCTTTTTGTGGGGTTGCTGACTTCGTGAGAACTTGAGCTGATCGTCTCCCTCACCGAAGAACTTCAGGGAAGGAAAGCTTGGAAGGGCTGAAGGGGAGAGGTGTGGTTGGTGCCATGTGTTTTCGCGCTGCTTGCTCGCTTGGTGTGACGTGGTTGTCTGAGATACTCGCAGCTGAGGCCCAAGATCCAATGATCTTTGGGTCTGGTTTCAGGACGGGCATCCAGGGCGACGCAACGCTTTGGTTACAGTGCATGCGCAGGATGAGATCCCGTCCCGAGAGTCTCGCTCACAGCCCTTTCCCAGGCCGGCAGATGTGACACAAGCAACGCGCTAGAAAACATCGAACCCCTTCCATGCGCGGTCCCGTCGGCTGACAATGGGTACGAGCGAGCACAGCAGCAGGCCGTCCTTTGCTGTGTCGGAACATTCGTCCTCAAGGAGAGATTCCTGACCTGAGACGCCTGCAGGTGCTGTGTCAGGTCCGAAAGAGACGGCCTCTTCATCGGCCTGTATCCTCACTGTTTAAGATGCTCCTAGACAGCCCACTCCCCTTTCGCCTTGCCAGAGAAACATCCAGCAAGACAGTCAAGCTCTGTGGAGTTTAAACAAGGAGTGGAAGCAAAATCGACCCTCTCGTTCTGAAGGCAGTCCGTTTCAGGTGAGACGGGCGCTTAGACAGGAGTGGTTTGAAACCACCCAGGATCCGCAATTGTAGCCAGCATTCAGAGACTTCAGACGTGGCTCAATTTTCTCTCTTTGGCAAGATTTCGTCGATAGGGAGTATTCGTACCTTGTACTTGCGCCAACAGGACTCGGAAAGTTGCACCTGGTCCTCAAATTGTGCTTAGGCCCAAGTACGTTGGTGACAGATTCGAAGGTTGGGTCTACCAGGTATGCCGGCAACCAATGCTCCGTTGACTCCAAAACGCTGCCTCGCTTGTTTCTTAAAGCATATCACTTGGGGTAACCGCGCAAAGCTTTAGCAGCCTAGTGATAGAGTGAGTGCTTCGTTATCCTATTCGGACCTCACTACTCGGACCCAGAGTCCAGCATCTACCGTAAGCGATGTTGATAGGCATATACTAAGCACTCTTTTTGCAAGAGGATGGGAAACGCAACCCCCAGCTCCCCAACCCTGAGTGGCTCTGGTTTCCACAAATCTTCAAACCCTTGATTCCCCGACGCCGTTATGTTGCTCCTTTTGTACCCAAACGCCATGACGATGCAATGCAATCCCTTCTTCGCCTAACCCATCGGCCTCCAACTGACAACTGGCCAGCTCCAAGCTTCTCGCACCTGAAGATATCAACCCGCCCACCTTATCCCCACCTCCACACAACTCAAATTCCTCACCCGCACCTGATCCTCAACATCCGCCTCCTCATCCCCCGCCACAACATCATCCACAGCCTGCACCGTCCTCGTCCGCACCAGCACCACCAGATCCCTCTCCCTCGTAAAGAACCCCCCCACCTCTACAGCCTTCTGTATCGCCCTCCCCGTAGCCACCAACACCACATCATCAAACCCATTCTCCACAGGCCCTTGTTGTAGTGCCCTGCTGTTTGGCTTTGCCCCCCTCAACGCCGCGACCCTCGCCGTGAGCGGCATCCCCTTGTTCGCTTGTAATGACGGCACGTTTTCGAGCCCCTTGCGCACGCGCTTGACGAGGCTCATGAAGCTTGCGCCTGAGGATACTTTGATGACGGCGGTGTGGGAGGCGCGCGGAGGGGGGAGGTAGCCGTCGGGGTCGAAGGTGGGTGTTGAGGGTTGTGGTGGTGGGGCGTTTGCGTTCAGGCGTGGGCGGGCGGAAGGAGGGGGGCCGGGGAGAGGGCGTTTGCGGATGCGAGAGCCTGGTGGAGAGAGGGAGTTAGAGTTGGGTGTTGTTGGCTGGGGTGGGAATGGGCGAAGGCGCGTACCTTGGGGAATTCGAGGGAGCTTGGATTCTGGTCGGTTGGGTAAGGGCTGGGCTTGCGCGCTCAATTCCGCAGGGGAGGCCATGGTGGGCGTGGGTTTCGGGGTGGAAGGATGCGCTGTGGTCGAGGAGCGTATCTGGAGGCGGAGGAACACGGCGGAACGGGGACAATGTGTTCTTAATGTGGGCCCATTGGCCACGGTAACAGGCAGAGCAATTAGGCGCAACAGAACGAAAAGCCACGGTTGCGGCCGTTTGAAGTCGCGACTGACACATGAAGAAAGTTCAGATGGAGAGACCACGGGGCTTGGCCCACGGCGCCAAGACCTGGGGATGCCCCACTGTAGCTTCACCGCCTGCCTGTTCCGGCGTCGAAGCGAAGAGCTCCCCACCAACTCCCATCGTCATGCTGCAGGGTCGCACCTCCAGGCATCCTTATCGCTATCAAACACCACACGTCGTCGTCGTCGTCAAGCCACCGGGATATGGGTGCCTATCCTTCGCGTAGGAGGCAGCAATAGTCTGAACACATCACCATGGCAGTGGAAATCTGGCCACACATCGCTCCGGACCAACTTAAAGCTGCGATCGAGACAGCCGAGGTATGCACATCCTCCATCTCCTGACGGACCTTGTCGCACACCACCAAGATGGCCGAAGTCGATACATCATGGGTACTAATTGAACCGCTCGCTCCATTGCAACAGAAGCGAGAACTCGACTGGCTCGTCGAAGACCTCCACGAAACCCTCACCAACCTCAAGCATGGCCTCGAAGACTGTTATGCGCTTCTCGCACCGATAGACCCGGGGAGCACTCTGGTGCTCAGCACACCGAGGAACGAAGTCGTCAAGGGGACCGTCACACGCGTCGGGACACGGATAGTCAAGGGGGTATGTCACTCCCTCGCCCCCCCCTCAACTCCCATCACCCAAGCTAACACCCACCATCCAGACGATCCACCTCCGCCTGCGCACCCTCCCCCACCAGACCCTCACCATCAAACCCGACCACCCGATCCACCTCGCACCCTTAACCTCCCTCCACGCCCTCCTCACCCACTCTATCGACCTCCTCACCCTCACCCTCTCCCACTGCTACCCCCCAACCGCCACCTCCTCCCAGCACCCCCAACCACAATTCCTCTCCACTCAACTCCTCCTCCTCTCCCAAACCCTCACCGACGCCTCCTCCCTCCTCCGCGGCCCGCCCATCTCCACCCCCGACCCCTCCTGGACAACCCGCTCCGCCGCCCCCTCCCACTTCACCCCTCCTCTCCCCCAACCCCTCCCCTCCTCCTCCACCACCTCCTCCTCCTCAACTCACCCATCCCTAAGCTTCCACCTTTCAATCCAAGACTCTTCCCTCGTCCTGTGGCTCCGCACCCTCGAACCAGCCGACGCCCCCGTCGCCTTCGGCACCAAGCTCGCCCTGGCGATCGGCACCGCCCGCAGGCTGGAACATGACGAATCAGAAAAGATCTTTGGGTACTGCTGTGACGGGGACGACAACCACCACCACCAACCTCACCATTCACCGGGGGTTGGCAGTCCCAGGACGCAGCAGCAGCAACAACAGCAACACCAGGCAGTGCCGCTATCAGGCTCGCGGAAGAAAAACCCGGCGGCGGTGGATGTGTACGTGCGGGAAAAGGTGCGCGTGGAGAGCGCTGATCCAAGTTTGCTGTCGTTGTCGGCCAAGTTGATGGCGCTGGGGCATACGCTTGCGCTGGCGAGGCGGAATTTGGCGGCTGTTATGGGGGAGGAGTGGGAGGGGGATGACTAGGGGTCTGATGATGGATGGGATTCAGAGGCGGAGGGGGTTGTCATGATGGATGGAGTGGTGGATGGGGAGGATGAGGAGCGTGTTTCGCATTGGTTGGAGTTGGAAGGATGGATCATGTGTTTTTGGAATTGACAGGCTCACGACACATGAAGGGACGAGATGGTTTCGTCTCCGGTTTAGTATTGTAGTAGAACCCCGCGGCTACTCTTGACAAGACATATGAGCAACCCCATGATTGCGCTGTGACAACTCCGAGCTGCTGAAGAGAAATCGAGACGTAAAAAATCCAGCGCATCCTGCTTATATACATGGCTTGCCTCAAATCCTGTCAAAATCGGACGTTGAGGCAGGGCCAGTAATTCTTCCTTAAACCTCCTGTCTAAGACACCGGGGACCACGGCATGGGGACCAGAATCCGGCTCTTCATCTCCTGGATCAGCGGCACCGTCTTGTGCACCGTCTCGGCCCAGCCCTCAATGCCCCAGCTCTTCTCGCGGCGGATTTTCCGCTCCTCGAGGTCCGCAAATTGCCACAGGTGGTGCACCGTGTTGAGGTCGCCAATCTGCACGAACCAGGCGCCCACGCCCTCCATCACCTCGCGGCGCGCCTTGAGCCCGCGCCGCCAGTGCGTCTCCCACTCGAGCAGGTTGCCCGGGTGCAGCGTGTACGAGCGGAGCTCGAAGAGGCCGCCGAGGTTGCGGGGAGGGGTGGTCGGCCAGAAGCTGAACTCCTGCATGAGCGAGGTGCGCTTGCCGTGGACGAGGGCGCGCAGCTTCTTGTCAAAGTCGGGGTACTGCGGGTTGTGCGAAATTTTGTTGAGCGAGGCGTGATAGCCTTGGTAGCGCTGGTACTCCCAGATGTGGACTGGGAGGCTGTTAGCAAGTGGTACTGTCTGGAACAGCTTTGGAACGTACCGAATGTATCGCAGTCGCCGACTTCTGTCCGCCAGCTTCCAACCAGATGGACCTTATTCTCGGCCGCGGTGGCCACGCGGGGGTACCACTTGCCGACGAGGTCGACGTACTCCTCGACGCACTCGGGCTTGACGTCGTGGAACTCGATCGAGTGCACGTACTTACCGCGCGCGAGGACCTGGCTGAAGCTGGCCTCGATCTGGGCGTCGAGCTCGCGGCCTTCCTTGGTGCCGTAGATGAGGTTCGTCAGGGGGCCCGCCTTGCGCGGGGGCTCGGTATCGGCAGCGGCGGCTGCGCTCCCTGCATCGCTCG
The DNA here is from genome assembly GCA_027569505.1 of Chloridium humicola. Taxonomy (NCBI): domain Eukaryota; kingdom Fungi; phylum Ascomycota; class Sordariomycetes; order Chaetosphaeriales; family Chaetosphaeriaceae; genus Chloridium; species Chloridium humicola. The sequence goes on from JAPDFF010000019.1 coordinate 352,589, forward strand.
TCGCAGTGCTCAGTGATCCAAGGCCCTGGGCCGTGGAGGAGGGGGCAGCGCTAGACGATAAAGGGGAGGACGAGGCAAACCCACTGGCTTCCCGCTGCTTCTGCGCCTCCGCGAGCTGCGTCCGGAACGCCTGCTGCCGGCTGTTGAACGTCTCCTGCTGGTCCGGCCGGATGTCGCCGAGGGCAGGCGTGTGAGCGCGCCGGGCCGCAACTGAAGTTGCAAATGCCCGTGTCGTGGGGCCCTGGCGGGCGGCGCCCGTTGCGGCGCGAACGGCGGTTTTCGAGAGCATGTTGCCGTTCTTGGAAAGTGACGGAAGGTGGTTGGACCCTGATGTCGATCCCCAAGTGAGGGGAAGGAGGGTGGGCGGGAAGTTAGATTCGGCGCCGAAAGAGCTGGTCGAGGCAACGCAACGCGCAACGAGATTTCAATTGCAGAGAAAACAAATGAATCAATCGCTGGTGATGACGCCCGAGGTTATCGTGACCGTGTCGTTTGAGAGCCGGCACGAGATGGCGCCAGGAGATGTCGAGGAAAGAGCAGAGGAGACGAAACACGCAACAGCAGCACGGCAGAAAACGCTCGGGTAGGACAAAGACGGTGTTTCTTTGCCGGGCAACAGCTCGTGACGGCGGCAATGGACGAAGTAGCGCGGGAAGGCACGGCGGCGGGAGGCTGGATTGGGTGTCAAGGGAACGTTGATGATGGGAAGGAGAGAAGACGAAGGGGAGGGGAGCAACGCGGGTTAATTGGAGGAAGAAGGACGGTGCAACCAGAGATGTGTTCACCCCGCACTTTGAAGGACGGTTGAGTTGCAAGGAAGAGCAGGAGAGCTCCCTGTTGGTGGTTGCAGCTCTCCGACTTCATCTAGCCCAGCTTGGGCTTGGGGTCAGCTGGGCTGCGCCTGCCAGGGTCTCGGTCCAGGCTCCCTCTGCGGCGTTGACAGGAAGGGAAAGGCGGGGGCCGATGATGTCACACGGCGAAGCGAGGTCCACTTTCTGCCAGCCCGGAGAATCATTTCCACGGTCCGGCAGTAGGGGTTGACCCACCAGAGCTTCCCAAATTCATGCCTGGCAAACAAGGCGCCAACACTCTCTCGGCTGCGGCTGGTGCAAGCTCCGGAAGCAGCCGCGAAAAACGCTCTCTCTGACCAGACAACTCCCATCACAAACCCCTCCCGAACCTCCGTCGTCACCGCCAGAGGAATCCGCCACGATGTCTTGGTTCGGTGTTGCCCCCCTCAAGAAGTTCCCGACGCCAGTCCGTACGTCAATTGGCACCCCGTGACCGCGCTGGTGTCGTCGGCTGACTCCGTCCTGCAGTGCGTCCCATGGCTCCGTTCCTGGCTGCCGGTATGCCCAACCCGTCCTCTCCCTGATCCCGTCGCAACGATCCACCGAGCGACGATTAAACTCAGAAACTGACAATCACTCCAGCCGTGATTATCGGCTACGGCGTCAACTCGGCCCAGAACGCCATGATGGGCTGTACGCGCACCCCTCGACCGCCTCCCGACCTGACCCGAACTGACCCCTTGTCGCAGCCGCCGAGTTCAAGAACGACCCCCGCAACCCTAACCTCAAGGCGGCTCACTAAACGAAGAACGTGGGTGGTGACGGTTTGGTGCGGACGACGAGATCGACGACGCGGCATTTCTTTGAGCGATATCCCCGAAGAGCTGTCTGAGAGACGGACCTGTATCATAGGGCAGCCAACGTCAATTGAGCTGTTGATCCCGGTTCTGCTGCGTGAGGCGTGTGAAAGAGAGGGTCGAGGAAGATGGAATCCGGCTGAACGACGACTCGGCCATGTCCTCCATTCGACCGGAGCCGAGCATGCCCCCTTGGTTTGACCACCGAGTCCCCTGAAGACGATACGTCGACAGTATTGCCAGCAAACACGTCGTTCGCGGCGTGTTTATCGACATTCACCACCATTTTCTCCATTGGTGTGGATGTTTTCGCTCTGGCATAGATCAACCCACCCGTTGCTGGGCGCCCGCATGGAGAGTTCGTCTTGATACTCGTCGATATGCTGGGAATCAGTAGAGGTTACATTTGCAGCCATATTGGCATTGCTTCCAGTCTTTTGCTTTTCGGAGATCTTTTGTTCCCCGGACCCAGACTTCGGAAGCATGGAGCGGAGGTATTGGGTCATCAGCACAGTGCCTGTGTGGAAGTTCTGGATCTGCCCAGATGTGTGCTTGTAGCCTTGTCCTCCAATGTAATCATGCGTTTCCACAGTCTTGAGATGCAGCAGGAAGAAGTATGGGTCATGCTGGAGTGGAAGTATCCGTACTTGGGTAGGAGGTAAATTCGGCTTTCTGGCCGTGGGCATTTTCCTCTGTTTTTCCACCTCACCCGAAAACATCATCACAACCACCTAACCTCCTCACGCCCAGAACATCATCATCACAACCACCTCATCAGAGTAGTTTACCAGGGCCCTGGCGGCCACCGATCTTTTGGCCTTCGGGCAGTTCAATCAATCAGCCTCTTACCTCATTCTGTTTATCCGGTCAACGAAAGCATTTGCCCGTGGTGTGGATTCTGGGTGTAATAATGAGACTCGTCTGTGATGTAGAACCAAGAGGACTGAGCCTGGAGCGTTCATCTGAAAGCACCTCGTCGGTTAAGAGCCGTACTATGTAAGAGAAGAACTGACCTGAGCTGGCCTGCCCATTGCGTGGTGGTGAGCTGGCTCTCAGAGCGTCTTGGTCACTCTCGAGTCACTCTGTTCAGTACTTCCGTAAACCGCCCCGCATTGATCCGATGTCTGAGCTTACGCCGCCGCGTTCACAAGCTATAAACCCGAACCTCGCCTCCATGAGCAGACCTCTTTACATTGCAAACCATTTCCGCCAAATCTATGCTCAAGTCACTTCGAATCGCATCAAGGCCCCAGCCGCGATTTCTTAACTCTCTAACATTTATCCAAACTCAAAGCCAACCGCTCAGCACCATCATGGGCGACTCCCTCACCTCGCTGCCGCCATCGCAGACCGACTCACCTGCCGCGGTTTCTGCCTCTGCCTCCGCCTCGGGAGCCTCAACACCCAAGGGGCCCGCCAAGAGAGAGGTCAAGATCCTCATGCTCCATGGTACCCGCCCCCTCGCCTCTCCTCCCAGCCCAAACACAACATCCTAACCACATCCCAGGCTACACCCAATCCGGCTCCATGTTCCGCGCCAAAACGCGCGCCGTCGAGAAGCTGCTCGTCAAGGCTCTCGCCCCCGCTGGCCTTGTCCCCTCCCTTTTTTATCCCACCGGCCCCATCCGCCTTCGTGTAGAGGACATCCCCGGCTACGAGCCCAACGAAACAACGCCGACCGAGATCGAGTCTTGGGCGTGGTTTCGCAAGCACGATGCCACAAACACGTATCGTGGCCTCGATGAGGGGATGATGCGTTTGGTCGAGGCGATTGGGGAGGCGCGGAAGGGGAGCGAGGCTGGTGAGGAGGGGGGGTTTGTGGATGGTGTTGTGGGGTTCAGTCAGGGCGGGTGCATGGCTGCCATTTTGGCGGCTGCCATGGAGGGGAGTCACCAGCCGACGGAGGAGTGCGAGGGGTGGGTGAAGGCGGTGAGGGAGGCGAACGGGGGGCGGCCGCTCAGGTTTGCGGTCAGCTACAGCGGGTTTTACGCCACGCCGGACGATCTCGCGTGGCTGTACAAGCCCAAGATTGCGACCCCGACGCTGCATATCCTGGGCGGACAGGATACGGTGGTGGATGAGGACCGCAGCCAGGGGTTGATCGAGAGGTGCGAGAACCCCGCGGTGGTCACTCACCCTGGCGGGCATCACGTTCCCGTGGCCAGGCAGTGGGTGATGCCGGTTGCGGCCTTCATCCACAAGTGTACGGCTGAAGGGGACCAGGGTAAGCTCTAGACATGTCTTGTCGTATTCCAGGGAGCTTTAGCGTCTGGACATCGACCGGTTGTTTACGGTTTTGGCTTCTACTCATACATAGACCGATAGACGATAGATCTTAAGACAACACCCTCAGATGCGCCTCAAACCCTCCGTCACCAACCCCGGCACCATCTCTTGATCCACCGTCTGGTCCAGCACTGCCTCCTCATAGTACCCCCCCTTGAACTGACTACCCCGAGTCCCCTGCGCGGGCACCTCCCAGGTCCTCTCAACTTGGCGTTCCGAGGTTCGACTTGCCCGCCATCCGGCCCTGCTCCGACGACTCGCCGCGCTTGGCAGACTCCCGTCCAAGCCCCCCAATTGCCTGCTCCACGGGAAGCAGATCCGACCTGTCCTCCTCGCGGAGGGTTGCCCGGTTGTGCTCGTGCGGGTCGATGCCCCAGTTTCGGACTACCGACTCTTCGACTTGGTTCAAAGGGTGCTGGTAGATGTGGGCTGCCTTGCCCTCTGGGCCGCCGGCTCCTTCGGAGGCTGAGCCGCGGACAGAGCTGGTGGTGGACGTCAGCGGGGTTGACATGTGGTGGGGGCTGGCAGCCGTGCTCACTGTCCCTTCTCACCCCGGGGGCCGCCCTCCTTTCCCGGGCCGCGTTCGGACATTGTAGATCGTTTTGAGGACGTAAGCTTGGTGATATTTGGAGCTTGATCGGTGGTGTTTCTGACATCTGTTTTGGAGAGTTGGATGCCATTGCGTTGATATTGCTCGCGGAGGTGGCCGTGTCGTCATGTTGTTGTCAATGTTATTGGAGACAATGACCTGGGCGTCAGTGACCTCATTAACTCGCTCAATGGAATATTCAACACACCCAGGATCATGCATGTTCCTAGAAAGAGGTTATGGCTCGAATGGTTGAACTGGGAGTGTGGGGAGAAGAGGCAACCCCGGGCCGGGGAGTTACATACGGCCGCAAGCCAGTATCCGATTCCTGTGTCAAGGGGGTGTTAACCTCCATTTGTGCCACGTGCAAGTGGTGTGGTCACCGTGATTCCGATTATCCGTTTCTCGGTTCAAGATTTCCTTTTATTTTACAGTTACTAGTAAGGGGTTGAGACGTGTTGGACAGTTGAAGTAAAGCAGTCCGAGCCATGTCGGTCGACAACTACACGCTATCTTGCCACATCGAAAGTGGCGCTAGTTTTTATGGCAGAAAAAGAAGACATGATCGGAAAGGGGCAATTGTTTGCCAAAGCGAAGGTTTGACTTGCGTTGGTTGCTACCCCTGAGCCCCTGTCCCTCTTTCCCCTTTCTTCCTTCAAGTTCATCAACCACCAAGTAAACACCTCTGTGGAACGTGTTCCAGCAATTGTGTATCTGCAACACCCCAGCTACCCGTCAGCTGTGGCTCGCCCAAATCCCGCCTCGCTTGTGCCTCGAACCTCGCCTCCTGGATGCCGTTAGCCCTCTCCTCCATCCCCTCAGCCCTCAACCTCGACTCAACCAGCACCGATGTCTGCAACCAAAACAGATCCTTGGGCGAATCCAGACTCCTCAGCCTGTAATACTCCGCCTTGTCCGTCTCCCCATTATACCCAGCAAGACTCGAAAGAAAATAAAACGCACTAAACACCAAATACCGATCCATATACTCCCACTCGCTCACCGGCACCCCCACATTCCCCTCTTTCGCCTCGATCTTCGCCACGACCACCCCCAGGATTACCTCGGCCCTCCTCGCTGTCTCAGCCGTAAACAGCGGCACAAACATGCGCACCAGCAGGTGCTCCAGCTCCAGGATCCTGCTGGTCGTGGCAAACGCCCCGCGCCGTGCAAGAGAATTCTGGACCGTCTGCCTAAAGTCCGAGATGATGTCTTGTGCCATCCGGTGGTGCGGGTCGACGAGTGTAACGTAGCCCCGTTTGAAGTGGATGGTCACGTCGTCCTGGCGGCCGCGCACGCGGTTGAGGCCGTCGATCCAGAGGTGCCAGCCGTGGGTGACGAAGAGCTGGAGTTGCCAGTTTTGGGCTCCGCGGCGGGACAGTTTGTGTAGGCTTTCCGCTACCCGAGTGATGGGGTGGCCGGGGAGTTTGATGCTGGTGTATTGGTGGAGATAGCGGGCGAAGATGGAGAGCATGTCGGTCCATCCCATGGTGAGAGCGAGTTGCGGGACACCGAGGCAGCAGTCCCAGAGGGCTTCGATGTCGAGGCCGCTTGAAACTGCTCTTTCGATGCTGAGAAAGGCGCGGCGGAGCACCTCTCCTCCACGTTGGGGGTGGCCTTGGAGAAAGTGGTCTTGCGCGGCTCGGACCTGTTGGAGAACGGAGTTCTGCTGGAGGTTGCAAAGATCACCGGGGTTTTGGGGGTGGTGTGTAGGTCTCCTCCATGGGGTCTCTCGCTCTGACCAGTGCGAGATCAACGCGGCATAGGCGTTGAAGACTATTTCCACTTCGTAGTCCTCGGTATTGAAGTGGAGGAGATTTGAGCGCTGAGGAAGTACTGCAAGTTGATGCCTCTGTCCTGGCTGCCATCCCTGCAGCTTCATTGCTTCGGCCGCGTTGCGTATCGCTCTTATGCTTCTCTTCCTTGCTGTCCTTGGCTTTTTCGGTTTTGTCGTGCCGTAACCGTTCGTTTTGTTGTATTTTGTCCAGTTCCATTTGGCAAACTGCCCCTTGTACATTCTTGCACTGGGCAAGATCAGCAGGGCTCATGTGTCAGGCTCAGGGGTAAGACTTACGTAGCCCTGAACCTGTGCTTGGTTACCATGATCTTGATCACCTCGTTCAGAATCATGTTCTGCTCCATGTAGAGTTCTCTGATGATTTCCTTCTTTTCCTCCCAGTCTGCCGCGCTCGCTGGAATCATCGATCGCCTTCGTGAGTCGGGAAGAAAAAGGGGATCTTGTTCGTAACTTGTTTCAATGGGGAATATATTCTCGGTTGTCTTCGGGTTTGGGATTCCTGGGACTTCGGGGAATCTTGTCAAGCACAATTGGTCCGAACAATCGGATTGTGGCGCTGAAAAACTGCTGTCGTCTGTGTTGAACGTTGGCAGTTCCATTGTGAGGAGTCTTGGGGGGAAAGTCGGAATGGAAATTCGAGCATATCCGGCCAGTGTCCGAAGGTAAGCATGCTCGGGTCTTGGGTTCTCCGGAATGGTGATCACTTCTGACACAAGTGACATGATGGAGTTCTGTTCTGAGAAAGGCGGGCGACGAGGCATACACGACACTGCCGTCTTCAAAGTCAGGGACTAAGGAGTTCATCAAGATCTTTGCAAGGACGATGAAACTCACTCCTGATAATAAGCGCTGCTCAAATGATGCATCGGTTTGATGACAGTCCTCTTATCCCGCAGTAAGACGTTGCAAAGACTTGAGTCTCTCGTGACCCGGGCTCTGTGCCCCTTACATCCCTCGGATCTGCTCCTGATAGGACTTGACTTGCATAGCAGGTGTGTCACCTAACATGACGTGGAAACCCACATGGCGTACATGCTCCCGAGCGGGCTCTGCGGTTTTCCCGAACCACGCGTCCTCGCCATCAATGTCTGTCTTCCAGTGCTTGGTTGTCTTCGGGTGCCTGCTGCTACCCGCAACTTCGCCCTCATACAAGTTATGCATGCTATGCCAGCACATAGGGGCTCTGTGCTACCATACTGTCCCTGACGGAGTATGGTTCCAGTGGTAATCTAGCCGTAGACGTCTAAATTGTTTAAACACCTCCCTCTCAACACCAGAGCATGTGCCAAACTTACCACACGAGGGCCATTTCTCACGATTCAGCTCAGTGTTGTGCAAGACAAAACCCACAGCTAGCAAAAACTGACCGTCAAACAAGACCAAGTGGTACGTCACCCGTGCAAAGATCCCTCTCAGAGAAATTGCTGGACGTGTTGCGCTGTAATCAAGAGATTTCTTAATCTCACACTAGGAGAGTATGAAGACATAATCTATTATTCATGGCAGGGGACATCGTGGATCTTTACCTCAATGCAGTGTAACAGCGGTCAGTTTAGTCCCTGAGCTGTGCAACCATAATTTGACGAACAGAGTGTTTGACAGTTAGCACCGTCAACCGGGAAGTCAGAATTCAATTGTGATTGGTCTTTTAAAAGTCGATTTTGACTCGGCCGAAGAAGAAGAGACCGGGGAGCTCAATGTGGGCAAAGTTGAGATCCGAGGGACATCGGGTCTTCCACTTTCTGAAACCTTTCATAAGAACAGCATCAAGAAGAGTGGCTCTCATGGAGCACCTTTATGTTTGTCATCGCAACCTAGCGTTCTCGCGTTTGGCGAACCCACCACGAACGTGGTGTCTGAGACATCCGTGATGCTGCTCTAAAGATGAGACATTGTTCATTCCGATTCGTTGCTCCATTGCCTCCCAGAGCACCCCCATTGGGGACCGATTTTGATGAAATCATTTTGGTTTAAGTGTTCAAGTGAGTCTACATTGAGCTGGTTCTTTAATAACGGACTTTAGTGTACTGCGTAAAGATTGCCAAACTGTTCCAATGACCCGAGATGCGCAACCCATCATAACTGTCAAGATCCTACACAGCCCCATGGAGCTTATGAGGAGATACGTTTAATGGGTGTAGTAAATCTTGACATCATCTCTGTCTTCGGACTTAAATGCCCAACCGATGTGCATTCCGAACCGCTCGCACATTCGCGGCTGTCACACAGCATATCTGTAAGAACCCAGGCCTTCCGAGCCAAATTGCACAAGCCCCTGCCCATAGATATTCTCGGCCGGGACAGCATTTCTCTCTTGAACGTCTGAACCATCTGGTGGTTTTCACCTCATCAACGGTAGCCAAATCAGAAGTATGAAGCTTTTACACGGGCTGATCTTGACTCTGCCGTGACTGAGGTATTCGGAGTTCAATGGCTCTTAGACAAACCAACGTGCCATTTTCTTCGTTCTTGGAGAACACCAAAAGACGTTTCAAGATGGTGTTGACTATGAGTTTGGCCTCCTCGGCAAGTTCTTGCTCTAGGTCATGCCTTCATCAGCGCCTCCACAGTCCACTACCAGTCTCACGGCCACCTACGTTTCAACGAAGAGAGCGTTAATGTGAGCTGCTTGTCTAGAGTGTTGCATTGTTTACGGCATGAGCCAGAATCGTGCTAAGACTAAGAATCAGATCGCTTTCAACCTCTTGTGTCCTGGACTCAGGGGTAACTCGAACTCCACCAAACCCTGATCGCGAAGCCCCGAACCTCCACCATCCCCACAAACCCCATCACGCAAATTTCGACGTCCCCCACACATCAACAAGCCAAGGGCGGATGGTCTAGGGGTATGATTTCTGTTTCGCACTCCCCAGCGACCTACAGAAGGTCCCGTGTTCGAATCACGGTTCGTCCAGGCCTGGCTCCCACCTACCTACAATGAGTGCCCAACACTCATCAATCTTCCGTAGTATAGTGGTCAGTATGTGAGCTTGTCATCTTCGACATCGCTCGAGACCCGGGTTCAATTCCCGGCGGGAGAGTACTACATTTGGAGTTCCTTTTTGATGCCCCTGAGAGGCCCTTAGAAGTACCTTTTTGCGTCTCCTTGTGGCTCTTGGTCTACGCATCTATGTTGGGCGTGGGGAGAGCAGAGATAGCGAACCTTGATATCAGTGATTTCGTTTTTACAAATCTCATCTCAGGGACTATATTGTGATTGGAAACAGGGACATATCTTTTATTGGCATAGTCACTGAAACTGAGGCTGTTGATCGAAATGCAAGGTGAGTTGCTCAATTGCCAAACATAAACCCCTATTAACTCTTTTCCCTTATCCTTCTAACTAAAGACTAACGCCGTTCCTGTCTAAAATTGACTCCTCCTCAAAGACAAACCCCTTCCTCATCCTGCCAGATCGCTTTGGTATATCCCATTGTATCCGAATATCGAAACCATAAAATGCAACCACTCCATCACGTAACATCTAAGCAGTCTCTTGCTTGCTCTCCTTCTTCTTGAACAGCCCCTTGGCAGCGCTGACGACCTTGCCAACACCGTCGAAGAGGGGTCCAAAGCCAAAGGTCATGCCCTTGACCCGGACAGTGTAGATGAAGAAGTAGACGAGCCTGCAATGCATCAGTCAGTAAATACTCAAGAACCGCGTGCCTTGGGACGACTCACATCCAGTTGGTAACGCAGAACACCAAGAAGATGCCAAAGTTGCGCCACTTGACATCAGACGAAATGCCCAGCGACTGCAGGTACTCGGACCCGTCGACGTAGGGGCAGTAGCCACACTCGGAGGTATCATTGGGGTTCATCAGGTACCCTTGACCAGCCTCGCGCACGAAGGCGCTCGCAAAGTCCTTGCAGGTCTGGCCTAGGGGCGGGTTGAAGTAGGCAGCCTCGCTCGGCGCGCACTGGACGGCTGTTTTGGAGAGGGTGGCTGAGAGGACACCGGCAACCCAGTACGAGGAGGGGTTGAGCCAGTAGAGCTGGAGGAGGTTAGCCATGTGCACAAGCAGGAGGGAGCCGGGAAACTTACCCAGTACTTCCAGAACACGTTGAGGTCCGAGTACGGGACAACGACACCGTTGAACAGACAGAAAATAACCAGGAAGCAAGGCAGAATGTTGCTGATGACGGTGAAGCTGGGCGTCCAGGCACAAATCCACTGTCCCCAGCTTGACTGGAACAGGAAGAATAGCAGGGTCATCAGGAAGACATACCCGGCCGTGGGAGCATCATACGGCAGGCCCGTCGGCAGATACGACAGCAGCCAGTAAAGCACACCCGCAGCCAGAGACCCGGGGATCTCAGACAGAATCTCGGCCGTGCAGAACGCCACCCACCCATAAATTCTCGAGGGGTGCTCACGCACCTCCCACAGCGCGCGGTTCATGTAGAACTTGGGCAGGACGGCGTTGAGGACGCTCGCGGGGATGATGAGGATCATGAACAGCGTAAACATGCGGTTCTGCATATCGGCGGCGGTGTTGCCCAGCTTCCAGAACGTGAAACCGTTGAAGATGCCCATGATGACGGCCGTGAAGAGGCGGCCGTAGAGGTAGGACGGGTCGCGCCACTGGCGGACAAACATGCGCTTGGTCACGAGGGAGATCTGCTGCATGACCGGGGCGGCAAACTCGTCCTTGGTTTGGGAGGCCGAAGTGTCGGACGATGCAGACTTCGCCACGGCTTCAAGACGCTCGGTTTTGAGCTGCTGGATCTCGGCGAGGACCTGCTTGTTCTCGGGCGACTGGCGCCACTCATCGGACCAGTTGATGCGGCTGCCGTCCGGACGGCGGCCGCCCTTGATGGCGGTCTCAAGGAGGAACTCGGCGACGTTGCGGCCCGGCGGGCACTGCACGCCGCGGTCGGCAAAGTACTTGACGACGGCATCGCCGTCCTGGCCGACAGGGCCAAAATAGATGGTGTTGCCGCCGGGGTTCAGCGCCAGGATCTTGTCGAATTCCTGGATCAGGTCGGATGAGGGCTGGTGGATGGTGCAGATGATGGCCTGGCCGGCGGCGCACAGCTTTCGGAGGAACCGGACGATGGAAAAGGCGGACTGGGCGTCCAAGCCGCTGGTGGGCTCGTCGAGAAAAAGCAGGAGGGACGGTCTGGCCGCGAGTTCGACGGCGATGGTGAGCCGCTTCTTGTGTTCCACTCCCAGCGACCCGACGATGGCATCTTGGATCTCGTGGAGCTCAAGCAAGTCGAGGACAGTGTCGACGTAATCCAGCTTCTCCTGGCGTGGGATCTCGCGGCTCTGGCGGAGCAGAGCCGAGAACTTGATGGCCTCACGGACGGTGGCCGATTCCTCGTGCAGATCCATTTGCTCGACGAAGCCGGTGCTGCGCTGGAAGTCGTTGGCCAGGGGCTTGCCGTCGACAAGCATGTCGCCGCTGACGACACCGATGGTCTGACGCTGGGAGAGGGTGTTGAGGAGGGTGGTCTTGCCTGCGCCGCTGGCTCCCATTAAGGCAACCATGACACCGGGCTTCGCATAACCGTTGACGCCGTTGAGCAGCTTCTTCGGACCTTCGGCCGTGGGAACGGTGTATGTAACATCCTCCCATGTGAAAATCCTCTCGCTCTTTGTCAGCCCCTTGAAGGCGGCGTCGTCGCCACCAGAAGGCACCTCGGTAGAGGACGAGTTGCCAGAGACAGTCCCCTTCTCCTCATCCGCGCGCCCCTTGCTCGCAAGCTGGTTGGCGGCTCGCTTGGATTTCTTGAAGATGAGAGCACCGCCTCCCGATCCGCCGAACGACATGAGCTCGGTGGTGACAACGGTGACAAGGAGATAGAGGGCAGCGAAGGCAATGACGACGCCAAAGTTGCGCCAGAGATGGGCACGGGAGTAGTCGAATTGCTGGCCAATGTAATCCTCTCCACGAACACTGGTCGAGCCGAGATGGGCTCCAGGGATGGCACAGCCCTGGTTCTCAGGGAGCACACCTGGGCCCTGGGGCACCAGTTGTGAAGGCGCACACTCCATGAGACGGCCAGAAAATTCGTTTGCCATGACGGCCTCAAACGAGTAGCTCATCGGGTTGACGTGATAGATCCAGCCAAACCAGATCTTCTGAGAAAGGAGCACAGGCTTAGAGATGGCGTATCCGGTGTAGATGAAGAGCAAGTTGAGGGCCGTCCCCGCAAACCGAACTGCGTCGTCGATAGACGGCGACATGGCGGCCAGCATGCGGTAGAGGGCCGTAAGGCAGAAAGTGGTGATGTACATGAAGAGCAGCTGGATGAAGAACTTGCCCGGCTGTAGGTCGAGACCGGTCATGAAGTACATCAAGATGCCGAAAACGATGCATTGGGCCAGAAGAACAGGGAGATCGACGAGGGCGCGGGCAAGTGTGACAGCGCTGGGGCGGTAGAAGGCGTACTCCTTGTGGCGGGCAACGATGGCACGGCCAGAGACGGCCTTCATCAGCTCTGCGAGCTGGAGCCAGCCGAGGAAGATGACAGCAAAGAAGGCGACACCGCTGCGAAGGAAGGTGCCGGCAGTGGAAGAGGGGGTGTTGTAAAAGAGAGAGCCCACAATCAAGCCGTTGCTGATGATGGTAAAGTACTTCGAGTACAGCTCCGTCTTGTCGCCCCAGATGAGCCAGGCCTCGCGGCGAGCGCAAGCAAGAACCTGCTTCCAGAACGGGATGGTGTAGTTGGAGCCCTGCTGCACGCGGCGAGACTTTTGCTCCCGAACCGACTCCTTGAACTTGTGCATGTCGGCGTGGCCGGTCCTCTGGAGGTGCTGCTCAAAGTCGTCGACGTCGGCAAGCAGGCGCTGGTACGCGGCGCTGTTCTTGAACGCCTTCTCCAGCTCCTCGGCGGTCCTGGGACACCGGTCCTCGAAGCCCGGACGGAACTGGCGGGAAGTCGGGTCACAGATGGAAGTGAGGAAATCCGGGGTGGTCTGACGAGGGGGGGCGTAGAAACCGAGATCCTCAAAGTACTTCTTCGCGTCCCTCGCGGGTCCCTGGTAGAGCATGCGGCCCTCGTCAATGACGAGGACCTTGTCCATGAGCTCGTAGATGCCCTCGCCAGCCTGGTAAAGCGTCGTAATGGTGGTACGATCTGAGACGTCTGTCATGATGCGTAGCGATTTCGCCTACAAGAAATATCAGTAGACGAGCACAGAGAACATCGAAGTGACACTTACATAGTCAAGAGCCGTCGAGGCATCAAGACCACGAGTCGAATTGTCCCAGCAGACAACGGTGCTCTTGGTGGCGAGCGCCTCGGTGATGCTGACACGCTTCCTCTCACCACCAGAAACACCCCTGACGTAGGCATTGCCAACGATCGTATTCTCGGTGTGCTTGATGGCGAACATGCGGAGCAGGGCGTCGATGATGAGTCCAACGTCGTTCTTCAGGTTCTTCCTGGTCTTGTTGAGAAGCGAGAACTTGAGCGTCTGTCCGACCGTCAACGTCGGCAGGTGCTGGTCGTCCTCGGCGTTGTACACGACCTCGCCCCGGTACCGCTTGCGGGCCTCGTCGGCCGGGATACCACTATAGGAGACGTCGCCCTCGACCGAAGCGTAGTCATCCCGGTTGTTGGCGACGACTTTCAAGAAGGTGCTGCACCCGCTGCCGGGCCGCCCGAGAACGAGCATCATCTCGCCATGGCGCACGACGCCGGTGAAGTCGTTGAGGAGGGTGCGGAGCTCGCCGCTGTGGCCGATCCGCAGGCCGGGGAAGAACCGGCAGAGGATGCCGTACAGGTCGGGACCGAAGGAACCGAGGATGGCCTGGGGGAGTGTCCTCACAAAGGTCGCGCCGCTGGCGACTCCCTTGACAGTGAGGCCTTTGAACACAACGCCGATTTTCTTGGCCGAGTCGCCGGTCTCGGTCCGCTTCTCGAGATGGCCCTCCCTCATGAACTGCTCCAGGGGGAAGACATCTTGTTCGGTGCTGGCGTCGTCAATGTCGGACTTGTCGTCGTCGAATCCTGCTTCGATGTCATCACGGTCTTCGATGGCTGTTGTCGGGCCCTTTGACCTGCCGCTCGCACGAGAGGTGATCCGCTGAAACAAACTCCCCCTCTTCTCCGACTTCTGCGATGCTGCGGCATGGGACCGGGTGTTGGTGAGTCTCGTGGCGAGGTCCTCGAAGTCTTGCATGGCGACCCGCGGGCTGACAGGACCGCCAAAGTCCCGCTCGCCCCATGTGCCCTCTGCTTCCGATGTGGCAGGGCTTTCTGTTGCGCCCCGGGACTCGGGGGTCTCATGGATGGTTGGGGATTGGGTCTCGTCTCGGTGATGGAGGGAGTCTGGCAGGACATCTGCTGCCCTCCGGCGGAGGGTCTCCTCTGTCGAGTGTCCCCACATGGTTGCTTTGGGTTGTTGAGAGCTGGGAGGCGTTGTCGGTCCTCAGTTGAGGGGGAAGGAATGGAAAAGCAAACACAAGTTGTGGGAAAGAAACCCTTGTCAATGTCTGCCGGCAAGTTGCACACGGTGCAGTTGAGAACTGCCCGGCTAACTTGAGTAACTGTGAACTTGGCTGGTGTTGACTGTTGGTTCGAGAGATGAAACAGGCAGAGAGTGTGTGGAAAGGGAAGTATGACATTGGCTGTGGGTTTCTTTATATCTTTCCTACCGATTTCTCAGCAATACTTTTTGTCACACCCATCCATGAGTATCCGTACATGCAGAGTCAATGAGAAGCAGGGGCCAGGGCCCGCGCATGGTAAGCAGCATTGTGAATCACCAACTCGATGGAGATAAGAATTGTGGGTGCGATGAACAACACTGATTCACGCTCACTGGCTCATTCCACGCGACCCACGCGCCCTGTCGCTTCGAGCTCTGTATTCGTACATACGAGTGCGCCCTCGGCGAAGGATGAAACGTCATCATCGAGCACGTTTGTTGAGTCTGATGGTTCCTGAAGACGAATTCGGCACTGCGCCAACAGAGTTGAACATTCCCACGTTTCTTGGCTGATCGGACTTAAGAAAAGTTTGAAATGATTGGCCCACTGGACCTGACAAATGAAGAGCTGAGACTCGACATAAATTCGTCCGAATGAGAAATTCACCATTCCCTTCCCCAGGATCACCTTTCTTGGGCCGATCCACTCGGCCCCTCAGCGACATTTAACTGCTTAAAACGTAAACTCCGAAAAATGCGTGAAGTTGCCGATCTACTCACTTGTGGGTGTTGTGATGTTATCAGTGGTTATCCACTCGGACATAAAGAGGTTTGTCTCCGGACTCTCAAGTCCATTGGCGCTCACTTCACCAACCAGCACATTCTTCTCGATTCTTTTGTCAGATTCCAGCGAGGAGGCCCTTGATCCACCTTCACAGATGTTTGCACAATGGACTAAGCGAAGTTTCTGAGAGCCAACCTGAGACAGAACAGACTTGAATCGAGGCAAGGGAATGGGCTTACTGAGAAGAGGGAAAGCAGGCGAGCCAGAAGAAAAGCGACAGTTGTTCTCTCCCTCCAAACTCTTCAATTGCGATCACTCATCAACTTGAGACGAAAGGAAGAAAGCCAAGACTCTCAACTCAGCTCCGTCCGCAAACCACAGAACTTTGACGGAAGCGACCCCGCTGACAAACTGGAGGGCGGGGAGGCATCCGGCGCTAGTCAGCTGCCCCGATAAAAGTGCAGTTCCTGATTCGGCTGTGATTCAATATGAACCATCGAAATCTCGGTTGCGATCACGGCAGGGGGTGGGAAGCCTGGCAGGGCGACCAATTGCTGGGTACAAGTTGGTCACATGCGGGCAGAGCGATGAAGCGATGGCAGAAGTGGTTGTTCAGTTGAGGTCGAAATCTTGATGGATGGTAATTGTTATTTTTATTTTTATTTCCTTTTTTCCGTTTTCTTCTTTTTTCTTTCTTTTCTTTTTCTCCCTTTTTCTTTTCTCACTCTTTTTCTTTTCTCTTCTTCTCTAGAGTCTCCCTCAAAATCACATGCAATCTTCTAATAAACAACTGCATGAAAAAAAAAAAAACAGTATCCAACGAGCGTTGCTGAGCGCAAAGTGGTGAAACGGATGCAGCGCGGGGATGATGTTCCCTTGAACTCTCAATTCTCAGATATCTGGTTAAAGTCCTTAGGGGATCCGTCATCAGAATCAAGTTCGGATTTTGAGTTCCAGAAATGATCAGCGATTGACGATCCCCGGGTTGAAGTAGATTGCTGGCCCTGACAATGAAGACCTGACTCGGACAAGCTGGACACGGGCATTGCATAACAACTATTCAAGGTCAACGAGCACATTGTGGCATTCAATCGCATTCATCAGACTCGCTCCCAGCTAATTGACATGAGACCATCAACCCGACCCTTCTCGGTTCCCGCTCTTCTTCTGCATCTTCAACATCTCCCTCAGCGCCGCCACCTCGGCCTCTTGCCGCGCCAGGCGGATGCGCAGATCGTCCCTCTCCTCCTTCACCTGCTTGACCTCGTCCTCCAGCTCCTCGATGCGGTCGATCTTCTTCTGGCGGTACCGCTTCGCCGCGAGGTTGTTGCGCTGCCGCCGGGAGACAACCTCGGGGTCGTCGTCCGGAGACAATGCAGGGGTCGAGGCGGTGCGCTTGGTGATTCTTCCTTCCGTGACATGCGACAGGGAAGCTGCTGCAGGCCGGCGGCCCGGCTTAGATGACCTGGGCTGCGGCAACTTGAGGCCGGGGACGAGGGCGCGGTCCTGGGGGCTGGGTGGCCCGGTGGGGGGCGACGGGATGGTGGTGGTCACCGGGGTGTTGGTGAGAGAGGTGCCGGTCGAGCTCAAGGGCGGGAGCGGCGATGGGAAGCAGTCAAAAAGCGGGGTCGCGAAGGGGTCGAGGTTGGGTGGGTAGTCGATCAGGTCGAATGCGAGATCCGGCGTGGGGAAGGCTGAGAGGTTTGTTGTTGATGCTGTTGTTGTGGTGAGATCGAAGGCGAAGTGACTGCCGGTTTCTGGGTCCCAAACGAAGCTGGTGAACAGGTCCAAGTCATTGTGACCATTAGGCGTGTCGCTGAGGTTGGAACCTGAATTTCGCGGAGAGGCGAACGCATGTTGCTCCGGTAGCAGCGGTGGCGTCCATTGTTGCAGAGTGTAGTGTCGGCCTCTTTAGAACAGAGGCCGGAAGTGCCTGGGCAAAAGAGGAGGGAAAGTTGGGGGTTCGAGATGGAACTTGGAGGAATAGGGAGAGGTTCAAGGTGAGGAGGAGGGGCGAATTTGTATGGACGGCGCCTGATAAGGCCACCCCTCCCGTTTCGCGCCCCGTGCCCCGCTTTCGTTCGAGACGCCAATCGAAGCATTCGTTGATCCTTCCTCTTGCCTGTTTGACAAGGAACAAGAACCGCAGGGCTCAGGCCATCAAACCATGGACAGCCACAAGCGAAAGAGGAGCCGATGTGACGACGACACTCAATCAGCGTTCCGCAGAAAACAGCCGATGCTTCGCCGCTCAACATCTTGCTGTCGGGAAAACAACACGAGGTTTGGGGCATGAGCACAGCCCCCTCTCTGCACCGGGCAGTCAAACCAATTGAAGAATTGCGATGCAACAGCAAGGTCTGCCAAGTTCTGCTCGATCATGCGGCAGACCACGATTAAGGCCCCTTCGCACAGCCACACATCATCTAATTCGCCGAGGACTTCGTACGCCTTGTCTACCACGCCCTTGCTGTCCAGGGGATGCTCTTTCTGCCGGCGCCTTGTTTATCCACCATGCCTTTGATGTTCACCACGATCTTGTTGAAATCGATGGACTTATCTGGGTTAGCATCTGTCCAGGGGTTGTGATCCTCATCCGTGTACTGTGTAGACACCATCGAGAGCGACAAGATAGACCGACTTCTGCCGTTGAGCTGTTTGTCTCCTGCTCCATGTCGAAGTCTTTGTGAAAATTGAGAAGTACAAACGAGTATTGCTAAAATTCGCGGCCAGGATCCCTGATAAAAAGTGCCCTATAAAGGATGCCGATGCGATGACAGACGATGAGAGCAAAGAGAGCGTCAGGTTGCTCGCAACCGTCTTTGGCAGTCTGGCTATTGGGCATGAACCTTGGACAGAGATGGTTCTCCTCCAGGAAGACACTTGTAGGGATGCCGTATTCGATTAGTTGGTGATGCTGCCTATACTTTACCAAACTAACTAAAACAAGAAGAATTAAAGATATTGATACGTTATTGCCCAGCTCAAGGATGCCTTCAGGTCTTTGGTGTTGATGTCCCTTCAGTGGGACATGGAAGCTCTGACCAATCAGAGCACAGTTTGGGTAGGGACCCACGTCAACAAACCACCACGACGCCGACATCCTTCCCTCCCTCGACCAAAGCACAAAACCCGCTTCAGCCACTTTCGCAGCAGCATCTAAACCAATCCAGCAACGACAGAGTAAGGCAATGTCCGCGCCAACCTACGGCGACTGCGTCGCATCCCTGCGCACCTCCCTCTCCTTCCTCGAGTCCTCCGTTGCAACCCTCGGCACTGGCGTGCAAGACTTCCCCCGCCTATCCTCCGTCCTCAAGACCGTCCGCGTACGCCCCCCCCTTCTTCTTTGTTACACAATCCCTCTTATCCTACCCTCGATTTTCCCTCCCACTGCTCGTCCTCCAAAAACCACCAGCTAACACTGTTGCTCCCTACAGCACTACGAACTAATCCCCCACCCAACCCTCGCCGCGGCCGAAGCCTCCCTGCGCGATGAGATCGGCCCCTTCGTCGCACTCCTTCTCGACCGAGCAGACAAGCACCTTGACAGACAGGCGCGGCGGATTGAGACCCTCAAGGCGAGGGCAGAGTTGAACGCGGGACGGTTGTCAAACTACCCCCCTGGTTCGGGGGAGGGGTCGCAGCAACAACAAAGGCAGGGGTTTATGGGAAAGGGGAAACAAAATGTCCGAGGGGTTGGGAGCGGGAGTGGGAGTGGCAGGCCGCTTGATGGTGGGGCTGCGCTCAGGGCGAAGGTGGTGCGGCAGAGGAAGGAGGCGTTGAAGTATAGTGTTGAGAGGCTTGAGATGGAGGTGGCGCAGAAGGAGAGGGAGTTGAGGATGAGGTTGGATCAGGCGTGAGTGGAAAGAATGAAATGAGGAAAGGATCGATATTCTTTTGGGGTGAGGCTCCTACACACGGATGGTGGTGGGCGGATGGTGGTGGGACATGACAAGGCTGGGTGGGGGGCATTAGCGGCTGGCACATCTCTTGCCCGCCAGCCAGCATGCGTCGTCAAGCACTGCTGAGTTTCAGAACCGACTTCAGGCATGCGCAACATTACCAGCGCCGAGAATGGCAGACCCCGAGCAACCGACGGATCGGGTGAACTCAGCGAGTGGCAGAAACACTCGCAGTCATCAGGCGGACACAACAGGAAGATTCTGGATGGATCTAGCCTGCGGATTCCCTTCCCGGGCTTTGGGGTCTCAATCCTCTGTGCCGGGAGTTGGCACTGCTCGCGCCGAGTCCAAATTGGATGACGAGAACGGTTGGAATCAGGGAAGGGGATAAGGAAACGGAGGAAAGCCGAGCGAGAAATACCGTTGGGAGCCTGGGAAGTTCTCAGGACAGGGTTGAAGAACAGCATGTGGGAATGGCCCTTAGCTGAGGTTATTTGTTGGGAGGAGACCTAAGTGTTTTCCAGGCCTGAGCTTTATTGAAGCATTCAGCGAAGCGCATGGAGGTGCTTCTTTGAACTGGACCCAGTCAAGGAGGTAGCCGGAGAGGGGATTCGGGCAGGGGGTTGCTTCACCATCCCCCGATCCGGCTCTGTAATGCCACAGCGTTATCATCAGCTCCTTAGTTGACGGGATTACGATTCTCAGTCATGTCCCTCGCGCCCGGATCAGGGGATTGGCCACATCAAGGCATGATAACGGGCCACGAGCTTGAGAGCGTCATACACAAGTGGTACATTGAACAACGGACCCCGAGAAGCGAACCCGTTAGAAGAGAAACTGAAGTAGTAAATAAGAGAAATGTAGAAACCCCAGCCAAGCCAAAGCCAGTCAGACCCGCCCAAAAAAACGAACCGCGGTTTTGAACCCCATCCAACGCATCCCAAGCCAAGACGAGGCAACCCGCGTGTGCCGGCGTGCTTCGTGTCACGCCGTGCCTGTCGTGTGTCCTTGAGGCCCCTCGTCGGCCACGTGGACTGAGAGGGCAGACGGGCCGGACCGCTTGCCGCGGGGACGGTTCCCGTGGCATGTAACGCCGGATAGGTCGCGTTCGGTTGTAGGGTATATAGAGAAACGTCATCCAGACGAGTAGAAATAAGAAATCATCCACATGGTATCATGCGTTTTGCCCGCCACCCTTCAAACACCAAGGCCTCCCTTACAACCGAACTATAATAGGATGAGGTAGTTGCTGGGTGCGATGCCTGTGTCGCCGTTCTCTTTCCGCGCTTGCCACCACCTGCCGCTGACGTCGCTGACCTCGAGGATCTCGTGCTTGGTGAAGGAAATCTCGTTGGCATCTTCAGGGTTGGCCTCGTAGCTGTAGATGGCCTTTGCCCGGTACGGATACTCGGTCGGGGGCACGATCTCGGCATCCGGGTTACCCGGGTTGGGGGTCGCTTTCGGGACAGGCGCAGCTGCAAAGGGCGGGGGGACGGTTGAATTCCGCATCGTCGAGGTCATGCCGCCCGCCGGAGACGGGTTCTCGAGCCCGTTGAGTTGCGACGTGTACATCTGCGGAGGCTGCACCGAGGTCGATGTCTCCGGCCTGCGGTTGGGGAAGCCGCTGTTCATGGTCTGGCGGTTCACGGCCGTCGACTCCTTGGAAAGGGCGAACGAATCGATGTAGGCGCGGGGGACGGCTGACGGAGCGGATCCGAAATAAAAGATCCAGACAATCTAAGGGCTGTTAGCATCCGAGACTAGTATTCCCAAGAGATATGCACGTACCGTCACCATCGCGAGGAGGATAAACCCAGCGCCAGCGGCTTCCTTAGCGCCGTTGCTCTTGTGGATGAAACCATTGGTCGCTGATGTAGACAGCACCAGGCCACAGCCCAGGTACCCGACGATAGCGACGTGGTATGTTTGCGTGCTGTCCGACGCGACGACAACGAAAATGCCAGCGATGGCCAAAATGTAGAAGACCAACACCCAGTAGGTGAAGAGAGGGAAATCAATGGGAACCTGGACGTGGGCCAGAATTGTCGAGATGAACGAGATTATCCACGCAAGCTAAGACATGTCAGCACGTTGGTCAGGGCAGCGGCAGCGGCAATGCTTACCAGAGCGATAGAAAGCGTTGCGAGAGCAAACGGGTCACCAATAATGTTCCCGAAGTTGACGCGCCGGCGGCCATACTGAGGCCTGGAGTATTCCATTTTCATGAGTGACGGAGATTGGAGCGAGCCGTAACCGGGCATAAGGGCAGTGCCAGAGGCTAGCAAACGGGAGGAACGGCTGTCTGATGTGCTGTGTGGGCGTGGCGATTCAGTGCATGGGGCGGCTGGTCGTCTGATGCAGCAGCCTTTGGGCCTTGCTTCAAAAGGGCGGGGGCTCGTCAGGGGAAGCTGAGCAAAAGCGCGGGATCGGTGGAGCCGAAAAAAAAGTTCGGATCGTTGCTTAATGCGTCGTCGTCAAAAGTGCTCGGAATTTCGATGGTGAGGTTGGCGAGGTGGCAGAGCCAAAGATAAGCACAGCGGCTGATAAAAGCTCGTCTTGCAAACGGCGATCAAGCGAAGGTGGTGAATGGGCCGCTGGGGAATTCGCCCGGATGAGGTGTAGATGTCGATTGAAGGGCTTCGAAGGGTCGTGTTCAAAGCAGTTGGACGCGTTATTTTGTCGTCGTTCCAGAGCCGATCCCAAATCCAAAGTCGTCCGAGGCGTGGCCTTCCAAAACTGCGCCCCTGATGTATCCTGTCGCAACCGCAGTACCCGCCAGCGTGCTCCAATCGATGTCAAGGGGGGTTTGTCGGGGGGATTGTCGGCTGGCGTGTCGGAGAATTGGTGGCCAGCGATGGGAAGGGAAGCCGTCGAGAAGAAGCGAAAGGGCGAAATTCGAGCCGGACAGGAACGAGAGCTGGGGGGAGCGACGGGTTATGCGGGTTGGAGGAGGCAGCACTGCCCTTGCGAGGAGTGGGAACGACGGGAGCTGAGTGGTCCGGAGAGGGAGGGCGGGACTGGCTTCGACCGGGGTCGTCGGTTTGGATGGGCCCAACCTGCAATGGAAACGCAATTTGGCTGCCAGTGGCTCACAGACCCTCGGCCATTTTGCAGGCGAGCCACCACGACAACCTGGAAGCATTCGGGAGTCAATCGTGTCCAGTCCAACGCGTGTCACTTGGATTGTTCGCGGCTGCGCTACGGAGTAACTTTTTTTTTTTTTTTTTTTTTTTTTTTGCCACTGGGTTCAACGGTTCCTCAAGGCCCTGTCGCACCTTTCCATTCCATTTTCTGTTGGCAGTGGCCGTCCAAATCCTCGGGTGCCTGCCTGGACAGGGCCTGGGCTCACCTCATCCTGCGGCCCTGCTGTCATGCGGCACTCAGGTCAATAATTCTCGCAATGCGGACACAGATAATGGCTCCCAAACGCTCAGCAGAACAGCAGAAGAAAGAGTCCTCGACCATCCGACCGCGATGTCCGAGCCCGTGAGAGCTCGGCGACCAGAGACAAACACGCAGTGTCGAGACTCGGCAATCACAGATCTGAAGCCCAGGGTGGGTGCAGGCCAGCCCTCTGGTTCCTGTTTCTGCTTGAGCTGGCGACAAAACCAACATCGAGTCAAGGTTCAAATACCAATCGAAACAGCAAAGCGAATTGATGTCGAGATCGAACATTTTCACGAGATCTGTTCTGCTCGACAGGAGGACTTCCCCTTGATTGGTCTAGCTCCAAGTCCCTGCCCCTGGATCCTGGCACACTTTGGATAAGTGGGGCTCTGCCCCGCTCATGCAGGGGATGGAAGCGGGAGAGTGGAAACGCACCCGTTTCAGAAGTGAAATGGACCCCACAACATCATTGGTCTCCGACCACGAAGACTGATCCTGGTGACGGACCCAAGCTGCCATCCGAAGACCCTGGGGTTGGTGAAACTGACGTCGACGGCCAGAAGCCAAACGCCTGGAGGCTGCTCGTCATCAGGGAAGACAACGGAGCTGTGTCGGCGTACAGGAGAGACGGCTCCCTAGGGGTTGCGAGACCATGAAACACGATCTCCGAAGTACTGCCTGCTGAGAATGTTCCGGTCTCAGCACACCGTCAAATCCCCAGAAGCACATCTCTAACGTCACTGTCTGCAAGGAAGCCTCTCGCGTCCATTGGGCCTATGCACGAGATCATCGGTCTGACCTCATCCTATCAGTTGAAACCGTTGGTACCCTTGAGTTCCATGATCAATTCCCAGAGGACTGGAACTGGGAACTCCAGGCCTCCTGCTCTCATGACCGAGTTATCACTACTCCCTAATAAAGCATTTATTTCCTCTTCGGTAACCTTCCACCCCACTTTCCAAGGGAACATCTCGGCGTAGGTTGCGTAGGAGTGCATGGGAGAATCTCGGCCCTTCTAGGAAACTTGTATCCCGTTCTGGGGCGATGCTCGCCAGGGTTCGTGTTCCAGAAGCCAAGTCCGACTGCAAGCAAGCGCATCAAACTCTTGTTGGGCTATCGATTTTGAGCATACAGTGTTTGCGGCCGCTGGCAGGTGCACGGGGAGATTCGAGAACGCAGGCCTGGATTGGATCGTGGGATACATTTCGTCTTTGAAACACGCGAGATGCGAGTGTCAGCCCGAAGTTGTACAACAAGCGCCACGTGCAATCCGCGCTCCCCAATGCAGGTCAGCTCGCTTGCTGCTTGTGGCCGTCATGCTTGTGCTAAGTGCATGCGTATATGCACACATGAACAGTATGCGCCAGGTACCAATCCCCGACTGGTCCGAACTGGCTGCCCCCGTTCCATACATGAGCACCGCATCTTGATGCCCCGGACCGATCGACTTCCCGACCTATGGCGGAGGCCATGAACCCTCGCATTGCCATGACCCACCATGGCACCCCTCAACCCAGCTGAAGGGAACTCATTAACAAGCCCCTGTTGTTGCCTCCTGTCCCAGCGCCAGCTGGAGAGCGAAGTGGATATAACGGGGATGATTGCCGAAAAAGTCGTTCGGTCCTAGAGGACAACCGGATTGGCGTAAAACGGCCTTGCTTCAACCACGAAGCCCGTTTCTTTACCCAGCCCAGGTCTGACTTGGAGGAGAAGGTGGTGGAGTGGTGTCGAGCGTCTTCCTGACAATGACCGCCCGCCCCATGACTAAGCAGCCGCACACTTCTAGATCCGTCCATATCAGAGATGATCCGTCAAGAACAGCTCATACCATCTTTGCTGCCCAAACACAATCACACTTTCTCCTCCTCCTCCCTCCCCCTCCTCACCCTCCTAAACCCCCTCTCAACCTTCTTCAACCTCCCCTCCAAATCAGCCACGACACCCCCATACCTCAACACACCACCCTCATACCAAACCCGCACTGCGCGCTCGCTCCGCGCCCTCAACTCGGCAATCTCAGCAGCCTGCGCAAGCTGCGCGGCCTCGATGGCGCGCATGCGCGGGCCGAGCGCGGCGAGCTCGGCGCTCTGCTTCGCGTCGGGAATGGGCGTGTCTGAGGTTATGGATGTGAGGGCCGAGGCGGTCGAGGGGAAAGCGGTTGCGTAGGCGAGGACGGTGGAGCGGACGGCTTCGGGGGAGAGTTGCGTTGGTGGTTGGGGGGAGGGGGAGGTGGTGGAGGGGGATTGGAAGAGGGTTGGGTGGGAGCTGTCTGTTTGGTGGTGTTAGTTTTAGAAGGGCCAGGGAAATGGGAGAGGAGGGCCGTACAGATCTTGAGGATCTCGGTGTAAACGCGCGAATGTCGGAGGAGCTGGTTGAAGCGGCGCTCGAGCTCTGCAAGGGAGGTTGTCGCCGATTCTTGTGGGGTTTGGGCGGGGGGTGCCGAGGCCCCGTAGAGGATATGTTCGATGCGCAGAAGCCGGGCCTCAAGGAGCGAGATGGTGGCCAGTGTCGTCTGATCCAGCGTGTTGTCCATGACGTCGGTGTCAGTTGAGCTCCGCCTGAACGCGATTCGGTTCGTCTCGGGGTGTCTCGTTCGGTTGAGGGGTGGCGGTTCGACGTGGCGCGCGTCGAGTCGGCAAGCGAGGAGCAGTCGCGAGCACAGGCGGATGAATTGGAGAGAAACAGCACTTTCTGGTCGAATGGACGGATGGCTTTCTGTTGAACAGCATCCCCGGATTTGCTCGTAAGGCTGACGCGCGTGACAGTGGATTGCCGGCTCCACCAAACAGTGTGGGGCCTGTATCACTTCGTCTTCTGATTGGCGGGCCTGATGGCGTACCTGCCCCAGCCCTCGTGGTCTCGTGCTGTCATCTTCCGGGAATTGCACCTCGTATAACCACACCGATCTGTCCCAGGTTGCCAACCATCGCCAACCCCTTGCGCAACCACCACCCAACCTTCGAACGTCGAGCCCGAGAATACAGTTGAAGTTGAGACCGACTGTGAACCGCTTTAGCAAGCATCCTTCGAAACCACGAACGACGAGCGACTCCTGCATCCTGACCATCCGCTTCAGGGGCGCTGACGACACAAAAGAACTCCCCGATGGCGGCGGAAGCGGGCTCATAGTCCAACCACCGACACAACTTCAATATCCTTTATCGAGAAGCTTCGGCTGCACTCTGGGCAATTGAACAGCCCGGATAACGAGCCTGCAAACGGGCTAATGACGGGTTACTCAACGGTAGCGTCTGGCTCTGTGTCAGTCTCTGCCGCTGGCGGAAACATGGCGCCGTAGGAATACCCTCGTCAACCTTTGCAAGAGAAGAAATGTTGATGAAGCATATCCTGCAGCTCTCGTCGAAACCGCAGCCCCAAGATGGGCCACGGGCACGCCTCCATTATGAGCAGCAACATCAACCTTGTAAACACCAGTATGTCGAGAAACGGGACGAACACAAGGGCCGTCAATTAACAGACAACTACAGTTATTGGTGCTGGAACGCTGGCCATGCCCTCGGCCATGTCGCACTTCGGCGTCATGCTCGGGGTCATCCTCATTATCTGGTGCGGACTGACATCGGCCTTTGGCTTGTACCTTCAGTCCCGTTGCGCTCGCTACCTCGACCGGGGAACGTCGTCCTTCTTCGCCCTCTCTCAAATAACGTACCCGAACGCCGCCGTTGTCTTCGACGCCGCCATTGCGATAAAATGTTTTGGGGTGGGTGTCTCGTACATGATCATCATCGGCGACCTCATGCCTGGCGTAGCCGAGGCCTTTGGGAGCGCCAACTCGGGCTGGCCCTTTTTGTCGGATCGCAGATTCTGGATCACCGCCTTCTTTCTGTTCTTCATCATCCCGCTGAGCTTCCCGAAGCGGTTAGATTCCCTTAAGTACACCAGCTTGGTTGCACTCGTTGCGATTGGCTATCTCATCATCCTGGTGGTCTACCATTTCGCGGCGGACGAGATTCCGAACAAGGGGGATGTACGCCTTATCACTTGGGAGGGCCCTGTGCAAGCTCTGAGCAGCTTGCCTGTGGTGATCTTTGCGTACACCTGCCACCAGAACGTAAGGGGATTTCTTCGGATTCGTTCAGGAACAGTGCTAACTGAGCGACCAGATGTTCTCGATCATGAACGAGATCAAGGACAACTCACCAGGCAGTATCGTCACCGTCATTGGTTCTAGCATTGGCTCCGCGGCGTCGGTCTACATCCTGGTTGCCATCACAGGCTACCTGACCTTTGGCAGCGACGTTAAGGGGAACATCGTTGGCATGTGTAAGCGGAATTCTTCTCCTCCCCCCACCCTCTCTCTGACCTCCCTCCTCACATTCCATAGATCCCCAAAGCATCGCATCCACCATCGCCAAAGCCGCCATCGTCGCCCTCGTCACCTTCAGCATCCCCCTCCAAATCCATCCCTGCCGCGCCTCCATCGACGCCGTCCTGCGCTGGCGCCCCGGAGCCGGCCAGCGCAACCAGAGCGTCTCCAGCACCACTTCCGGCAGCCAGCCACTCCTTCCCTCCACCAGCGCCCCCTCTTCCGCCGCCGTCGACAGCCACGGCGCGCCCATGGTTGCCATGTCCGAGATGCGCTTCGCCCTCATCACCAGCGCGATCCTCGTCCTGAGCTACGTCACGGCGCTGAACGTGTCCAGTCTTGATCGTGTTCTGGCATATGTGGGTAGCACGGGATCGACGGCCATCTCATTCATCCTGCCGGGGTTGTTTTATTACAAGATCAGTGACCCGGATAGTATCTACCACCAGCGTCTGTCTAAGGAGGATGATGATGTGGATTTTGATCAGGAGATGGATGATGATGAGGATGACGGGGAAGGGGGTGGGATGACGGCGTCGGGATTGTTGGTTGGGAGTGTGGCGAGTTTGAGGTCTACGGCTAGTGGAGCGGGGGGTCCGTCGCGCTCGCACTGGCGGTCGAGGTGGTGGCGCAAGTGGCGGTGGGATTTGGAGCATTTGGAGACGGGCTTGCTGCGAAAGCTGTCGCTGTGCTTGTCGGTGTATGGGTTGTGTGTTATGGTGGTGTGCCTGTTGATGAATGTTTTCTTTCTGAAGGGGCACTGAGAAAAGGGGTTTCCTGCTAGAGATCGACAGCGGGATACAGAGGGACATGGGCCGGTTTCTGGGCCGGAGTCTCTGAGAGTGGCTTTTCTATCGGCGTACATCGTTTGGGTCTAGATACATACTGTGGGGTTGCATCACCAGCGGGGGGTCGGAAGGGGGATCTAGGGGGTTCAATTTTGGCGTCTGGGCGGTTGCAACGGATTTTTGGAAAGGGTCTTGGGGGTTACAGTGACTGGTACAGGACGGTTGATTGATGCAGTGAATTTATGAGAATCCTCCCTTTTCCACATCCCTGGCGTGTCTTGTTCATGATGGTGTTGGGTGGCAGAGACCAACAGGATTGGGTGACTGTTTGGTGATGGATGGCACTTCCTCCCATGCTGTCATCCCCATGATTTTGCTGATCTGAACCCTGATGCTCTGCAGTCCTGACTGGCCTCCCGCGTAGCGGAACATTGTCTCGGAGTAAGCCTGCTGTGAAACCCAACCCGTACTGCCCCAACATCGCAATCCCGCCTTGCATTCTCCATGGCCGAGGCCTCCAGTTGGCATTATTTCGCACTCGTGGGCCGGCAGTCGAGAAAGGCCTCTCCTTCTGTTCGTCACATCCGGCCAGAAAAGTAGCGGTCGATGGATAGAATCGTCTTGGCTGATTCGTTCCTATCGTACATCCAAAACTACCCCGCAAAAACGCCTTGTACATGCCGTGGGTGTGTCGTATACACAGAATCGGGAAAAATAAAATACAGTTGTAGTCTCTCGCTCGGATTATGTCTCGTCAAGCCTGAGCCTTCGGCAGCGTCTTGGGCTTCGGTGCCCCTGGCCGGAACTTGGGCTCGAGGATGCCGACCTAAAACAGTATGTTAGCCCCAACCTATACGTCTTTGCGCGCCAAAGAGCCGTGCCCACCATCGATAATAACCTCCAGACGGTGTCTGTCGGCTGGGCGCCCACACCGACCCAGTACTTTGCTCTCGTCGTGTCCAACTTGATGTCCTTGTGCAGTCTCCCGGAGTTGTCGTAAGGGTCCTTCTTGGGAATGGGGTCGTAGGTGCCAATGACCTCGAGCGGTCGGCTGTTGCGCGCGGTGCTAGGAGGAGTTAGAGGCGGTGCTCATCGCGAGAGCTGGAGAGTAGAGGGCGAGCGGAAAGCGTACCGAGCATGAGCGACCACGATGTTGTAGAAGGGAGTGTTGGTGCGCCCGAAGCGCGCGAGCCTGATCTTGACCACCATTTTGAGACGAGGGGCGGGGACCGCAGCTGCTGGTCGGGATCTTGATCGTGATGTTTTGCCTGTGGTGAAGTGGTGTCGGGAAGCGCCAATGCTTGAAGAAGCACGGACCAGGGGCTGGAAATTTACGCCCCTTGCAGCCCCGGCATGAGCAGCCAATCAGATGAACCAATCAGGCACGAGCTCAGCTTGTCCCCCGATCTTTGACACAGGAGGAAGGTCCAGGGCAGGCTGAGTTAGTTACATCAGGACTGGTGATGTCAGTCGACGTCCATCCCCTCCGTTTAAAACCTGCGATGATTAGATCGAAAATCACCCATTGGTGTTGACCTTTTCTCATTCTTGAAATAACCCGTCCTCATTCGCGTCTTCGATATCAGAAACTATCCGATTGCTTACGACCCACACTGTCCCTCTACAATGACAATCAAGGTGCGTTGCCCGATCTCGCCCTGGCAGTTATGTTCTTCGTGCTGAGGGTCATACCTATGCTTTGTGTTTGCTTTCCATTCTCGGCTTTACACTCAACTTTTTCTGACAATCCAATGGCACATAGACACTTTCAGCCAAGGCCGCAGCGGCGTTGGACCGGGAGTTGATGAGCACTGGTGCCTTCTCGATCGACCAGCTGATGGAGCTCGCTGGTCTCTCCGTTTCGCAAGTTGGCGAGTGGAAAAAGCCGCACAGCCTATGAGGTCAAATTGCTGACACTCTGGAACAGTGTATCGTGTTCATCCCATCCACAAGGGCAAGAGAATTCTGGTTGCGGTTGGGCCGGGCAACAATGGTGAGCCCCCTTTGTTTACTTCGAGGGCTTGGTCAGTGCGTTGACCAGGTTGATTCAGGGGGTGATGGACTGGTGGCTGCCCGCCATCTTCGCCATTACGGCTACCAACCAAGCGTGTACTACCCGAAACGGCCAAAGAATGATCTCTACCAGGTAAGCGAATGAATCTCGTCGTCTTCTGAGGACATCGACCGCAGGGTTCGACCTCCAGCGTTACCCCTGATGGCCGGATGGGAAGCGTCGTGGAGTGAGGATATTTCGCATTAGCTCTATGGCTATTTCATGAGATACACACCTCGGCCGGCGCCGCGAACAGCTTCGTGTACTTGCTGTCGCATGTGCGCCGACCCAGTCCTGCCCAATCCCTTCGCTTGGCCAGCCGCTTATTCGTGTACGCAGCGACTCGCCAAGCAACTCGAAGACCTCGACGTCCCCTTCGTGGATAACTTTCCGACCGCCCTGCAGTCGACCGATCATGTTATCGATGCCATCTTTGGTTTGTGGCTTCCAGCCCCTTCCCGTCCCTCCCTCTCGTGGTCTCCAACTGAATCAATCCAGGCTTCAGCTTCTCGGGCGAGGTCCGGGAACCGTTTCCAGCAGTCATCCAGGCCATGGCGGAGACCAAGATCCCGGTGACGTCGGTCGATGCTCCGTCGTCATGGGATATCGAAGAGGGGCCGCCCAAGTCTGGCGTCGGCAGCAATTTCCACCCTGATGTTTTGGTCAGCCTGACGGCGCCCAAACCTCTGGTCAAGCAATTCAAGGGCCGTCACTTTATCGGGGGTCGGTACGTACCGTGATCCCACAAACAGACATCCTCTTCCTCTTTTTCTCCCTCTCTCAGACAGACACACACTCTCCCTCTGCCTCTCCCTCCCTCCCTCACTCTCTTTTTCTCCCGAACACACACACACCACCCCGTTTTCTCGGCTGATCTCCCGTCCAGGTTCGTCGCGCCGGCGATTGCGAAAAAGTATGACTTTGATGTGCCGGCGTATGAGGGCGTCGATCAGGTCGTCGAAGTCGGTCCCGAGGGGCTGAAGCTCTAGTAAGCATCGGCCGCCTGTCGGTCCCGGTTATCTCCTCCCCCTTTGTCTCCCGTGCTACATCAACGCACAACCACCGCCTGGGCTGTTTGGGCAAATCCTGCTGGGGCAGCCTCCCTGCTCCATGGGGATGCGGAGAATGATGGTGCCGTTGGGGCAGGTCAACAGTGGAGGGTGGAAGTCCTTGCAGAACTCGACATAGACCAGGTAGTCCTTCCCGCAGGCTGGGCACACGCTCGAGTGGTGCTCAGCGCACATCAATGATGGCGGCCCAGGGGAGTGCAGCGGGGAGCGAGGGGTGATGAGGGTTGCGTTCGTCGTCGTCGTTGCTGGTGTCCAGGACCGTCAGGCGACATGAGGGTTTGGGGGCCGTATTGTAGGTAGAGCCTATGGTCGTGTGTTTTGGAGTTTGTGTGTTGTGTGTGAGGTGTGGCTGAGAGCGTATATACCCCTTCCTTGGTGGGAGGGAAGGAAGGTGGCTTGTTTCGGTGGGGAGACCAGCCGCGGTGGGGGTGCGATGTTTGTCTTGCTGG
This sequence comes from Chloridium humicola, assembly GCA_027569505.1. Lineage (NCBI taxonomy): Eukaryota > Fungi > Ascomycota > Sordariomycetes > Chaetosphaeriales > Chaetosphaeriaceae > Chloridium > Chloridium humicola. Next base: position 384,053 of record JAPDFF010000019.1, read on the forward strand.
CAGGTAGGCAGGCAGGGCCAGCGCTGGGGCGGTAGTGGTGTATGGCTCCTCTGGCCGATATGGGCAGGAGGCTTGGCACTGCCGAACGGTTGCGTCTTGCCACCTGAGTACGCTGGGGGACACGGGAGTGGGAATCACGGCTGCTACTGGTGGCCCAAGGAGGTACTGTGGGAGAGACGAACCATGGTGAGACGTCCAGGGCAACGTCCGGGAGACAAATCGGTACACCAGCCATTTTTTTCCACACTGCAAAAAGCGGTATATATTCGGCGCATCCGTGATCCGCAGCACTCGGTCTGCTGCGACCTGGGAACGCTCTCCAGCAAAGCGCCCCAGATCGTGTTCGAGGCGCCGGAGCATTTGGTCCGCCTGGCGGGGCGGGCGCTTACAGCAAGGGTCCTCTTAGCATGGACGGCACCGAGAATTCCCCATTTTCCACTCCCAGGAATGCCTCGTTGGGCTGCTGTGTATTTTACGGCCAGCGAAACGGAGACAGGCGCTGCCCTGCCCCGCCTGTGTGTGGCTCGGGTGGGTGCGGTTCGACGCATTGTCTTGTTGAACAGAGGCCCAGGTGAGTTGAGGCCTGGTGCCGATCCCGTCGTCCCGACCAGGAAGGGTCCGAATTGGGATGGATCCATCGCCTTGGCTCCTGCGGCAGCTTCCAGAACTTCGGGGCGCCTTCCAGGGTTCGCCTCACCGGATGCCTCCCTCTCACCACACACTTTCTGGGACACACTTTCGGCATTTCGAGCTGCTTCTTCTCCCTTCCCACCAATTTTCCATCGTTTCTTCCAACCCGGAGCTGCCGCCGTCCTCGTTCCACTCCACCTCGTCGTCAATTGACCAGTGGTCCCATCCGACAACATCGCCCCCGTCAACCACCCCCCGTAGTCTCACACGCCCAACACCAAGGCACTCCCAGAACCTTCCTCACATGTTTCCCTGCTTTCAACATCTCCCGCCAAGGCTGTGGCGTCACAGCTTCCGCCCCTCCCTCGAGAGCCCCGCTGCACAATGCCCCGCATTGCTGGGATCGTCAGATCCATTCATCAGATGGGGAAGTGGCCGAGAGCAAAAGGGGGTCACCAAATCGCTGGCGAAATCTTTGGGAGGGCCTGGACCGGTCGGTCAAACAGCCCCGGCGGCAGCCATGCGGGAGAGAGATGCCGTGCACAAGAGACAAAACTCTCCGCGTCAGCTGATGGGCGCAGAAAGCGCGAAATCACCAGATCGCGCCCCAACATAATAGTCCTGCTCTGTATCTCTGTATCCATACCCATCATGACAAAGCAGACCACAACAAGGACGCTCTCTCGGCGACCTCGGAAGCGACCTTGAAAGTTTCGGCCCCGCCAGCACGCGTTCGGACGACCCTGAGCGCGGCCGCTAATGGCGACGAGCGTCAAGGTACGTACTGATGTCGACAGATGCGGAAGTTTTCACCCGGGACCGACCCCGCGGGTCGACAGCGGACCCTTTTTTCTGCCTGGGCGTTGGGACTTTCTCGGACGCGGATTCGTCGTGATCCTCCCAGGGCCGGGCTGGGAGGTTGCTGCGCTGCTATCTAGGGCCGTCAAACTTGCTCGTCAATTTCTCTGAAATGGCCTGATGCCAGAGGCCGCGCTGTCCCTGTCGTTCGTCCCTCTGTGCGAGCTGACCGCAGGACCTCGAACAAAGCCCCTTGGAGCTAGAGGACCCTGAAATCGGCACCGGATGTTGCTAAGCGAACGCCGGTTTTGGACCCCTCCCCCCCACTCGCGCAACCCACTGTTCTGGATCCTTCTGGATCCCTTTGTCGTCAACCAACCTCCAAAATGCAAGAGACGAGAGCGAACCTTGGCCTCAGAACCTTGGCTCAAGACATTTACGTCATTTTCTTCCAACGTTCAAGCCACCGGCCGCCATATTCCGGAAGCCGGGTCACGACGGTCCCCCGCAAGGCCGAGAAATCTCCTGGAAACAGGGCCTGCTGAGAACGTGAGTTGTTCAAAGCAGCAACCCGAGGCATCGTCGCCATCGCGGGGTAACCGTCCAAGCGGGGCTCATTGTGGCTGGAGCTGTGCTCTGGCGATCTCTGGTGTGGCTGGGGCATCGAATTCTCACTTTCCCGTCCCAGACGCGCGCACAAAACGACAATCTTTCCCAAGTTGCGAGCCGAAATTTCCATCGCACACGTGGCTCCGGCGTTCGCGAAGTTCTAGATCGCCAAAGTCCTGTCTATCAACTCTCGCGAGATATCCTCATCTTCGCCACAATTTTCCGCCCACTCCTCAGCCTCAGTGGGGACCTCAAGGCTTCTCAACCAATGGCACAGCTCGCCTTGAACATCTCCCGAGTTCGAACCCGACAGGAACCGCCCCTAATCGGCGTCAACAATCCCGAGAAGAGATGCCCGTGACGAGTCCCTTGCCACAATCGTCCTCCATGAGCCCCCATCCCCACGAATTGGCGCCATGGGATCAACAAGCTTTTCATGTGTCTGGGTACCAGGTAGTCTGGGATGGGACCGGAACAAGCCACCGGTCCCTTCTCTCGGGTTCTCGTCCAGTGATTGGGGCCTTGAGAAGACATGAGCTGGGACATCGCATGTTCCTCTCCCCTAACCCAACACCAGCAGTTGATCAATCTCTCAACAGGGACATTGGTTTCCAGAACAAGCTCCGCATGTGACGCCGATCCTCTCGCCTTGCCCTGTCGTGCTTGTGCACCTCAACAAATTTAATCCACCTGCGCCTCAACAACAGACCATGTGGCGTGGCGAGACTCAGATAGACAACTTGAGTGGTGAGTGGCTGACAACATGAGAGCCCAGCCGACGCCACCCCTATCTTCTGGCCTTGGGCGAATACACGTATGTATACACCTACACTTGCACCCACGTGGCCAAGGGGGAAATCTTGCGTCCAACGAAGTATCCGTATGGGGAGACGTTGGCGCGATGGACGCATCTTTCACGATTTGGGACGATGCGCCCTGCCACGCAGATCGCGAACGGCTGGGAACGCCAGTGCATGTAGGGGCTAGCTTCCGAGCTTCCGGCGGGTACGGGCAGGATGGCTAGCCCTACGAACTCTTGCCCGTACGATGCGGTTGGGGGGTCTGGCCATCCCACTTGGTGATACAGTGTCATTCTTGAGATATCTTGGGTTTTGTCCAGCTTGTCCCAATGGCCTGTCTCTGTGCCTGTGAAGGTTGGTTAGCCCGAGGAGTAGCAGCCATTTTTTTATGCCTTCAGGCAACTTCATGGCATGGTAACAAGGGAACTAAGCCCTGTCAGTCGGGACAGTGACCGAGAGGCATCAAGAAGCAAGAGACTTGATTAGGACGGGCAGCGAAACATGAGTCCTGCTCAAATCTCAACGCCATGTCAACTGAGGCAGATGACCTGAAGACAAAAAAGAAAGACAGGAAGACAAAAGAAAGCCAGAACGAAAAGATATGAGGACCGAAGCAGAAGAGAGATGAATAAAAGATGCAAAAAGAATAGGATCAGACGGGAATTGAGCCCGACGTGGGGGTCGAACCCACAACCTTGAGATTACGGAAAACTCCTTAAGAGTCTCACGCTCTACCGATTGAGCTAGCCGGGCAGGCTACCAATCATTCCTCTGACTTGGTTGGATTCGGAGAGCGGAAAGTTGGGTTGTATGGGGAGGTGAAAGTTTTTCATGCGTGGTGTGATGTTGCCGAAGTAGGGTTTTCTGAGGTTTGAGGGGAGACGTTGATTGGTTGTTTAAAGTGGGTCTGACTTACACGGAACCAGACGAACCACTGGCACTCCGCCTTACGGAGAGACCTGACTCGGAATCGATATCAAGAGCACGACAGAAAGATAGAAAAAGAGGAGAATCAACCATTGGGACACAATTATCTGGCTTATCTTCTTCTCATTGAAGTTTTTTTGCTTAGAATTCAACATGTCATCCAACTACATCCAAGACAACGAACACCCAAACTCTGCCAGAACACGTAAGGAAAACTACACACATGAGTCCACCAGACGGCAAAAAGCAGAAAAAACGTACAACACCAGGGATTCGCTGGTCGTCACCGACCCAACTACTGATCTGGCCCTTACTAGCTTGTGTATGGGAGAGCGGATGGGATCCCGAATTTTCTAGTAGGTATGGTCGTATGTGGGAGACAGCTGTGTTGGGGCAGCTCATGAGTTGGCTTGGGATTCTGGTGCTGGTGTTCAACGGTTGTTGGGCACTGGAGCAACCTGGAAACGAGGTATCCTTTTAGCGGTTCAGCAGAGCATGGAGACACGGAATGAACAAGACAACAAAAGTGCGAAATGGAAGGGTATAATTGTGGTCAACAGATGAGCCTTAAACGGCCACTCATCTGCCCTGTCTATCCTCGTCCCCCTATAAAAGCCCAGAAGGCTTAGGTGCAGCCAAGAAATCGTCATCAACCCCCGCAAGATCATTAAGCCAAGGTCATGCCGCCCAAATGAACGATGTAAAAGAAAGCGAGAACGGGATCCTATCTCCTACCAGCCCTACCACACGACTGGCTACCTGTACCCGCCGCCACCACCACCATTGCCCCAATACCCTTGATTCCCTCCCCCTCCACCGCCGCCACCACCGCTCCCCCACCCTTGATCCTGCCCACCATAACCGCCACCACGACCCGTCTCCTCGCCGTACCCGCCGGCAGTGAAGCTCCTCTGGGGCTGGGGATGGGCCAGCTGCGCCGGGCTGGCCGACCTGCCGTGATAGTCCTGCTGCGAGGGAGCGGGGCTCGCCATGCGCATCTGGGCGTTGGGGTTCGAGTAGCTGCGGTTGGGCTGCTGGGAGTATTGCTGGCTGGGGCTCATCATGCCTGATGGTGCTGGAGAGCGGGTGCTGGCTTGTCGGTCCGAGTATACGCTGGGCGATTGGGGACTGCGTATGTTGCTGGCGGCAGCAGCTCGACCGATGGCACCGGCGCCGGCGGCAGCCAGAGCTGCGGAGGCTGGGTCCCAGTTGCTGCCACCGCCTAATGGAGAGGCGGCGACGGCGGGGGTGTTCGGGTCCCAGCTGCTGCCACCGCCCAGTGGCGAGGCGCCGACGGCCGGGGTGGTCGAGACGCTGTAGCTTTCGGAGTCGGCGAGGCCGCCGCGGCGCATCTCCTTGCCGTTGTACTCGGAGGCGTGGCTGGCGAAGCTGTCTGGGTCGATGCCGTCCTTCTTGAAACGCTCCAGCTCGAGGCGCTCGGCCTGGGCTTTTGTCTCGGCAACCTTGGCCTCGCGGGCGCCGCGGCGTCGCTGGCGGATGCAGTAGAAGATGCCGGTGAGGAACATGAGGGCGAAGAAGCCGCCGATGCTGGCGAAGATGGCAATTTTAGAGCCGGTGGGCAGGTCTCGCCACTTCTCGGAGATGGTCTTTTCCGGGGGTGCGTTCACGACTTCCTTGATGGTTGAGTTGCCCCTGCAGGCGGGTCAGTTAGATGCTCCGGAAAGAAGACGAAAGGGCGACTCACGCAACAATTTTGATGCTCTCCCACGAGCCGCTATGGTCGGAATACACATACTCCTTCCCGCTGCTGTAGTCGGTGACGTGGGCGTTCTTGACAAACATGGTGAATGGTCCCTGGTTGAAGTCGGTGGTGCCTCCGGCCCAGTCCCGCACACCCTGAGACAGGGAGGGGTCGCCGCCGGCCCAGATGCCAAGGGACAACCGGCAGGGCGTCTGCGGGTAGTTGTACGTGTTGTTCGCATCTTTGGGCTCGAGGCGCCGGACTTGCTGCCCATCAATGTAAAAGTCGAGGAACTCCTTGGTCCAGATCATGGTGTAGTTGTGGTAATCGTCTGTAACGCTGCCTGCGACAGGATGGTAGATGGCTTTTGTGTGGTCCTGGATGCCCTTGCCGAAGAAGTTGGTCTCGGCGTGGGTCGAATTCCCGCCAAAGAATTCCCAGTCGATTTCGTCCAAGTCATCGCTCAGCAGCATGACGGAGCTGATGATACCGGTCCCCTTGGCAGCCTTCAGCCAGATCTCGGTACGGCCCCAGAAGTAGTAGAACTTGGAGCGGATGGTCGGCGAGTCGCCCTGCTGGCTGATGGTGAAAGCTGCACCGGTGTCTTGGTTGTAACGGATGGGAACGCGGCCGGGTAGCTTCTCCCATGCCTCAGCGTTAGGTGTGATGTTGAAGACGAAGTTGTAGTCGGTGCCAAAGGCGGGATCGGGCGGACATGTGCTGTTCATCGGGTTGCAGTCTGTGTGGACCTGGGCGGTGGCATGTTGAACGAGGGAAGAGCACGCCAGCAGCGCGACGGCCGCGGCGTGGAATAGACGTGGTAGCCACATGTCGATGTTCCGAATCAGTAGCAGGGGTTGTTGGTGTTTTCGCAATGGCGAGTTGGGGAAATATCTTGGGAGATTCGAGGTACGTTGTTGCCGTCAATCGTCAAGATTGCATGCTGCGATTCGACTCGATCTCGGTTGTCGCCAGGACGTGGTGGTTGATCGGAAGGAATGCGCGAAATGGGCGCAAATCGTGGAATTCGATGTTGTCCAGCAAGGAGAAATTCGAGGGAGCGTGAAAAGCAATGACAATGCCGTTGTGTCGAGAAAGAGAGCGATCGCACAAAGCGACAATGGAAATTTGATGGTCTCGGTTGGTGCCGTGCTTACGGCGGGAATAAACGACTGTTGGAACCAACGGTGGTTCAAAGGAGCGGACAGGTCGAGGCCAAGTGCAGCATAGCAGCTGTCGCGAGCACCGTCTCGAGGGGTCGACAACGGGCAGAAAAGAGACCGGGGAATGGAGGGAAAAAAGGGGCCACGATGAGACGCAGGTACGATTCTGGAGAAGCTTGGCAGTCCGACCCAAGGTCCCAAAGCGGGATAACCCGCGGTGGGTCTTGAATCTGCGACACGGCTCACACTGCCGCGAGGTTTCTTGTGGCCTAGCGTGTTCTTCGACAAATCAGAAGCGGTCCCTTTTGACTTCCTCGACGAACGGGCCTTGGCTCATTCAGGGACGGATTGCCCAATCTTGACGATCTTGATTGGGAAGATGGTAGAAAAATGGACTGAGAGCAGGTTTTTTGAGCTGCCTTTCTCACATCAAAACCAATTGCTCGTTCATTCTGCCGGTCACTGATTCTTAGGGAGGGACAGATGCCCCCACACACTCCTTCATCTCATGGGTTTCATTGCTGCAATTGGTTGCCAAGAGCAGTCTCCCCAACTTGGTGGGGCTCAACGTTGATAACCCCACTCACCCCACCGCGCCATTCTGCTGGGTTTGTAACCGAAAAGGAAAGAGAACCGCTCATCACCTAGAAACAAACGCCTCAACCCCAAACAATCGATCGTCATTCATCCCGCACACCCGACACCCGACACCCGACGAACGGAAACTCGCAGAACATGCCGTACTCTCCCTCGTCACAGACAAACACCTGTCTCACTTCGAAACGTCGTCCTCCCGCATCGACACGGACACCCACATGTCGCTCTGCACGAACAGATTGTAGTTGACGCACTTCCACGGCTTCGTGGGATTGACCAGCTGGAAGTCGAACCGCCGGAGCAGCTGTTTTCTGTCAGCGCCATTCTCCATCTTCACATTCAGCGACACCTCGGGACGGACTCACCTCGACAAACACCTTGTTCAGCTCCATAAACGCAATCATCTTGCCCGCGCACCCCCACCGCCCATACCCAAACACCATCTCGGCCATGCGCCGCATCTCGGCCTTCTCCTCGCACTTCAGCCCCAGCCAGCGCTCCGGCCGGAAAAGGTCCGCGTCCTGCCCGAACAGCCCCGGGTGGTGGCCCACCGACCAGTAGTTCTGCGTGATGAGCGTGCCGCCCGGCACGTGCTTGCCGTCGATCGTGTCGCCCTCGGGCGGGACCACCTTGGACATGAGCCCGCAGAGGGGCGCGTGCAGGCGCAGCCCCTCGAGGATGACGGCTTGGAGGTAGGGAAGGGCGAGGGCCTCGGCGTTGCGGACGGGGCTTGAGATCTTACCTGCCGCGATGCCCTCGTCGATCTCGGCTAGCAGTCGCTGGTAGACGCTGGGGGTCGTCATGATGTAGAGGAAGGTTGTGCGGATGGCTGTGGCGGTGGTATCTGACCCGGCAACGATCTGGAACATGGCCTCGCTCTCGCATTGGGCTTGGTTCAAACCGTGGCGGACGAAGGAGCCCTGTTGGGGGTTAGTGGGGAGGACTTGTGGTGATGGTTGAGGATGGGGGGATGGGGTCAACGAACCAGCATGTCTTTCCGGTCGATGGCATTGGGGCCGAACCGGTCCTTGACGATTGCCCTGCCGACACTTGGGTCTGTCAGTATGGATGACGGAAAGGGACAAGAGGGAGACCAACGGCAGAATCCTTCCAAAGCCCTTGGTGTCTCCCGGCTTCGGCGTCACAAAGGGAAGCACGAATTTCGATCCCATGATGGCACGGAAATACGGCACGGCGGCAACCACTACCAAAATCCACGACACCTCATGCAGCATCTCGATGTGCCCGTACACATCCCGCTCCTCACGGACCAGACCAAACTCGTGGCCGAACGCGACCCGGCAGATGGAGTCAAGGGTAAAATATTGCGTCAGCACGGCCAGGTCCAGCCACGGCTTCTGCGCCTTGTCCTCGCCCGACTTCTTGGCCGCGTACTTTCTCTGGATCACCTCGACCATCTGCATCAGGATGCTGTCGATCTCGCCCTCGAGGTTGTCCACGTCCTTGCCCGCGTACCCCGGCGCCGTCTGCGCCTTGATGCGGTCGTGCACCGACGTCTCCATCGCGTTGAACATGGCGTCGTTGTACGGGTCGATGGTGCTGAGCTTGTACCATGTCGACCGCGTGTACCTGGACCGCGCCCCGTTTATGCGCCGAATGACGTCCGGGTTGGAGGTGAGGAGCTCGTTGGGGCCGATGCGGATCGTTGCTGATGGCCCGTCGCCGTACTTTTTGCTCGTGTCGTCAAAGATGTGCGCCATGCGGCCGCCGCCACACGCCCACACGAGCCATGAGTAGGAAAAGGTCGCCAGCCAGTGGCCTTTGAAGTGCCGGAGACGCCACCACGCGATGACCGAGGACACGACATACGAGAGGATGGCAGCCGCCCCGAGGATTAGAGCCACCGAGGCGGTGCTGAGCTCGACGTTGATATCGCCGGGGAGCAGCATCGCTGCGGAGGGAGGTGGTATCGAGAGGAGGAATAAATGAATTTGAAGCTGGTGCTGGACAGGGCCGAGAACGGGGATGATGTCCCACTTGCCAAGGTGAGGGTGTTTGGTTGGGGCTGTGTAACCAGGAAAGCCGTGGGAAACTGCCGGGAGAGCTTCTCTTCTGCGGTCACCCGTCTCGCCTTTTATCCCCCCTCGACATTGTCCCCTCTCGTCCCCCTCCTGTCCCCTCTATCACGTCCCCACGCAGCTGCGGGCCGGCACGTTGGATGGAGATCGGATCTCGGGAATATCACAAGTGCCATTGGCTATCCTCTCCCATCCTCAAAGCTGTTTGGCCGGAGCTCTCGGTTCGATTCTTATTCAGACACCGATACGGCACTCCTCCACAGCGCCTCGCCAGATCCTGCAACCGAGAGCAATCAGTCACGTCCATCACTCCTTGGCGCTGGTACAACACCATAGACCACGGCAGTGGCCTTGGAGGACTCTTATGTTTGACCTTTCAGGGCTGGTCTTTCTCGCCGTACAAGCGCTCTAATGCGCCTTGTTTCTGGTTGCAGATATCTCGGTTTTTCCCGCATCGAACAATAGGCGCTCCGACTATTGTTCCCAGGAAATGCAACCCCCAACGCGCTGCTCCTGCACTGCAACTCTCGAACCCTTTGCCTGCTTCCCAATCACGGCTCTTCGCTTCTCGTTCGTGCATGGAGCTACTCCTGCACCGCCAGCTGGACGCTCAGTTGCCCAAAGCGGAGTTGAATAGACCAGATTCCTGGGAAGTGGGTCTCGGAGTTGGTTGCTGTCCGGGATCACAGTGAGATCGCGAAAGAGACGAGGTATGATTTCATGCGCCTGAGATGGTGGGAATCATGGAACTAATCATGAATGTCAGAATGTATTCCAAGTCCTCACTGACTTAGGTTGTTGCTCAAGCTTGTACTGGGTTGTAAGTAACGGATAGGGGGCGAGAGCAGACTATCTACAGTCTATCCGTACTTCTTTTCGTTCACTGTTCAGCCATCGAGTAGTTTACAAGACCCAGATCAATCTGAATATCGGCCTGAACCTCCGTGTTTGAAATCATGAGGCATATTCAACGGGCCGGGATGACACATGCAAGGCATACACTCGCCTTTCAAATCTCACTGCGGGCGTAGTAACATCTTGAGTTTGCTCCTAACGTACATTAGAAGCGAGTGTGCAGTTTTCTACTACCCGACAATAACTATCCTCAATTGCAATACAACAACACTAGGAACTAACTATAATTACATCAGAAACAGCTAAATCAGACGGTCCTGCGACCCCCTGGCAAGTGCGTCCATTATGGCCAGGCTTGCCGCACACACCACAGCACCGAAGTTTCGTCCGACCCCCCCCGCACCACTACCCTCAGGCTGCATTTCTTGCACTCCCTCTCCACCCACCGCCCCCTGGCCTAGTAAATCCTGTACATCCTGTACAGCAAGTGACCCTCCGAGCTGCACACGTGTTTTCTTGGCTCTCCGGCGCTTGCTTAGTGCCTCGTTGGCCTTACGGAGCGAAGAGATCTCTGACCGAAGAAGAGCCACCTGGTGCATCACAGCCGTTGTACCCTTAGCAAGCTGGTCCACAGCAGCTAATATCGAAGTCGGAGAGCTGCTTTGATGGTTGGCAATGCGAGTCTTGATAAGCGTTGACTGCGACTCGGCCTCTCGGGGGTTGTGTGGTGTCTGGAAGACCCAAGAGCGTGAAGTGCCAGGTCGTGAATTCGGGGGTGTTGGCGTACGAAGCTTCACATCCAATTTGGAAAGCACCCTCTCTGGATCGTACGGCAGAAGTCCAGCCCCTGAAAAGCCACCCCGTATGCTCTTCTCCGTCATAGAAGCAAAGAAGGCCTCGCGGAAGGCACAGAGAAACTCGAGCTTGCTCACGTGGTTGATATGCGCGCGCATCAAGTCCTCAACCTGGCGACCGTACGCCTGCTTCAGTGGCCCAAATCAGCCCACATCGAGTGGCTGGAGAAGGTGGGAGGAATGCGGAGGCATGCAGAGCGTGATGATATTGTTCTGCTTGCAGTAGAGCTCGAATTCATTCGAGTGGTGGCTTTCGTGGCCGTCGAGGATCAACAACCGGTATTTGCCCTTTGTCCGGGGTGCTGTATGGAAGTCAAAGTGCTTGATCCAATCCAGGCCTACCGCATTGGTAGTCCAGCCGTTCTCGGTGGTTGCGATGCGCCAGTCGGCTGGGAGGTTGCACTCGGTATACCAGTTGGCGAGGTGATATTGCGCAGCCAGGATGATGAAGGGAGGGATGGCCCAGCCGAGAGCATTGACTCCCTGGATCACTGTTGCCCATTCGCAGTTGCCAGGGTGGGCAAGCTTTGCCTTGCCTAGGCCGTCCGAGGTCGTGACCACCATGCCCGCGAAGATGATGCCCATCATGAACCTAGTCTCGTCGAAGTTGTAGATATCGTCAACCACAATACCGTACTTGGCTATAGTGTTCCGCACAAGCGCAAACCATTCGCCGATGACCTTTGGATCTTCGCATTTGGCCCTCTGGCAGTTGTGTCGACGTATATAACGCGTACGGAGCTCTGGCTGGCGTTTGACAAAGTTGTGTGCCCAGAGCTTGCCGACAGGGGGCGCGTCGCGTTCGCGTAACAGATGGTTGGCCATATCTTCCACACCACGCAGTCTCGGTGGAAAAGCTCGTGCGTATAGCTCTATAACGAATTGAACAATAGCCCTTTCTTCGGCATTGGTGAGCCGGCGTGATTTGGGCGCTGTATCACATCGTGCAGGTCGGCCAGCACGTCGTCGGGCCAAGGTCATACGATTGACATTATAGATCTTGGCTGCGGCCGAAACCTTTAGGCTTTTGTCGTTTTGAAGAGCCTGGAGGGCTAGAATTACCCTGCCTTCATCTAAAGTAGCAGGCATGTTGAATGGTGGAAAAGAGTTGGTGTTGAAGAGAGAGGTGGCGCGTCGCGTGGAAATTGCACACTCGCTTATAACGTATAATATCAGCGTGCGGGCCATATCACCGAGCGGGCCATATCACCGAGTGGGCCATTCTAACAATTGTTGGTTCAGCGAGTGGCCGCTCGCTGATATGGCCCGCTCGCTGATAATGTACGTTATTGCACGCTATCTCTGTACTAATTGCCCCGAAACGCTGCATCTGGCACACGCCGAGTTTAGCCAACGGTCGCCAAGCTACACAGTAAACCAAGGAGCCTTAAAGAGCATCAAAGCGCCGTAAATTGTTAGGCTCGCCCATCCCGGCCATTGTCTGTAAAGGCAGTGTTGTTGGGTGACAAAAGATGGCCAAATCTGCCGGCGCTTGCTGTTCCTGCTGTCAATGAACCGCCCATCGGATGAACTGTTGGCTGGGTTATCACATCAGCCCAGGTTGTTTGTCACGGCACGTGCTGGCCAACACCAACACGCGCCTTCTCCGGCGCTTACATTCCAAAGCGGCAATGCGTGCTCATCCCAACGACGCCCAGCTTTCAACTTCAAGCATCGCTCACCCTCTCTCTCGCTGGCATCCGGTATCAGGTTCAGGGCACAGAAATTAAGAGCTCCCCGACGCTGACGCCCTGTCAGCGACCGATCGTTAAACCCGAAGCTTCCGAAACTTCCGCACATCCTTTCTGAAGACCAAGAGCTTCAACCACCAAATCAACTCCAACCATGGCTACCAACGAGAACAACACAACAAGGTCCGATCCGGAGGCAAACCCGCTTCTAAAGTCCTACTACGAGTCTTTGGAGTCTCGTATCGGTTATCGCCTCGTTCTCGGTGGCACACGCCACTTCGGCTTCTCAAGAATGTCTCGTCTTCCCCCTTGCCGGTAGGGCGGGCCCTTTGCGCCATGGAGGACAAAATGTTCCAGGCGCTGGATCTTCCCGAGGGCTCGCAGGTCATCGATGCCGGTTACGGCATGGGCCACGTCGCCCTGTACATGGCCTGCCACGGATTGCGCATCACTGCCCTCGACATCATCAACCACCACGTCGCCAAAGCCAAGAAGAACGTCGCCCGCTCCGGTCTCCCCACGGGGCAGGTAACTGTCCAGAAAATGGACTACCATCACCTCGAATTTATCCCCGACCATTCTCACGAGGGCATCTACACCATGGAGACCTTTGTCTATACCACCGACCCAGCGATGGCCCTCGTCGGCTTCCACCGTATTCTCAAGCCCGGCGGCAGACTGGTTCTTTTCGAATACGACCACTCGCTGGGCGTCGAACAACACGTCTCCCAGCGCGTTGCCAAGGAAATGGACATGGTCAACCAGTACGCCGCCATGCCGACCAACGCCATGTCGCACCAGGGCGCGTTTGCGGAGATGCTGGAGAAGGCTGGGTTTACGGATGTGAAGGTTGAGGACTACTCGGAGAATATCCGCCCGATGCTGCGGTTGTTTCATGTCCTGGCCGCCGTTCCGTACTTCTTCATCAAGTTGCTCCGTTTGGAGAGGTTCTTCATTAACACGGTGGCTGCCACTCAGGGGTATACCACAAGCACTGGCGGTATGTGGCGATTACGGCGACAAAGCCGGGGCCGAGGATTGAGGGGACGAAGACGAAATAGGGATGATAGTGGGAATGGCAGAGCTGTGGTAGCTGTTTGAATCGTCGCACATCTTAGAAGTGTTCACTGTGAGTAATGTGACAGATAGTCTCTGAGATAGCTGATAGCTCCCTCTGTGCTCTTTGAATCTAGCCAAATTGGGTTGATACAGACATTGAACCACCAACCAAACTCCAACTTCAAGTTTATAAAGACCTTAACGTATGAAGTACAGGAGTAACTTACGGAAAGATCCAACAACGCATCCAGTAATACGATCAGCACCGGCATGATCTCATGGGAATCCTGCACATCTAGTTCCCATCCATAGTATCCCTCCCCCTCCTGCGCTGCTTTTGTAAGGATCAAATTACTGCACAATCGTATTTTAGTGAAAAGTCGATGGAAAAATGAGGAGGGGAATATTGATGGCGCGGGACTACATAACTACATCTCCATCGTGATTCGAAATCGTGCCGGTTTGGACTCTCAATGTCCCGCTTGAAATGGCCACTCTTCCTAGTTGTACTTTTGGCTGTGAAAGGTGGTTGAAAGCGACTAGAAAGTCTTCTGTGATAAGTTGCTGTTCAATTCTAGGAGTTGAAGGAGGACCCCGATATACTGGTTTGGTTGAGATTGCTGGAGCTAGAGGGAACTAAAACGCGTAAAGGTCAGAAATGCTTTCAAGTTTTATACGAACGTGCACCTTCTTCGCGTGACGCAAAGAATGCATCAGTATAGGAAGGCCATTGCCGAGTCACTTGGAAGAAGGCCGAAATTCGCGCCGGCCATCGCTTGCACCAAAGATTTTAGCCCAAGCGTATCTGACCATAACCCATCAGGTTCAATCTTGAGTCTTTCACTAAATTCGTGTCAGTATGCCCTTGAATTCAAGATTCCAAACCTCGACACTGATCTACAATACACGTATCTCAGGCTCGGGCATACAACACTAGGACGCCAGGTGAGGCCCCTCATCATTCTTAAAAAACATTCTTGTCACCGCTCTCTTCTGAAATGCTCGTTCTATAACAGTCACGGTCTTTTCTCCTTGACTGTTTTGCCGGCAGCAAAGTTTCAACATCTCACCAGCTTTAAGCATGCTTTTTGTCGACAGAGGACAAAGGCACATATTGCGGCAGCAACGCATGGTAGAAATCAGATATAGCTGTGGCGAAGGCTCGATGTAAGGGACTTCGGCGAGGCGGAGCGGACGCTTAGGATGAGTCATCTGAGCAACTCGGGGATGAAGAAAAGGCACGCAGTAACACAGCGGGAGCAATCTAGGACCCAATGCGAAGAGGCAGGTAAACCCATCCAGTCTGTGTGCGATGGCTGTGCCGATTATGGTGCCGACCAGTGTGCCTTAAGAGGGGGGCCCGACATGGCACAGTGCCCGACGCTCTCGTGGCAATTACCAGCACGTTCGCAGCGCAATACCCCAGATACAGAAAAGTAACTCATTATTACTGCATTTGGTTGACGTATGTGACCATGAGATTTGTGGTGGAGCTGACGAAGGCGTCGAGGGTAATGAGGGACGAGATAAGCCGTTTTCGGACGGTGTTGAGGTGGCCAGGTTAGAGAGAAACTCCAAGTTATGTCGTGTTTAGTAAAGCATCGCACATGCAATCACATTGCGAGTAATGTACCTAGTTGAGATATTCATTGATGTTCAAAGAAACCTTGGATTGATTTGTCCAGACATGGGCGTTGTTGACGCGGGGATTGAGGCCATGTCACTGCATGCCTGGACACCCTGTGGTCTCCGATTTTGCAATTTGGCAAAGTCTATTTGGGGCTCTGTTTTGGGCAAGGAGAGGTCATGCTGACACATTTACTGAGTGACCCTTCAAAGATTGCGAGCTTTGGATGACAGAGGATTTGGAGGTGGAAATCGTCACTAAAGTTCTGGGAACCGAAGCTGTCATTTGGCACCGAGGCAGAAGCAGACAAACAAGACGCATTGCTATTCTTGCAATGTCTATATTGCTGCATGACCTAGAGTCAGAAAACTAGCTGCTCTTGGCTTCAATGCTCGACACATTCTCGCGGCCCGTGGGGGCTATTCGCTTTGATGAGCGTATCATGTGTTGTTGCTCTTCTCGTGGCACCTTATCTGAACCAACTATACAGGACGATCATATAACTATCAGGTCCATCAAGTTCATTCCATTGGATGTACGCATTATGCCATCATTGTTTCAAGTGCTGCAAGCCTCCACCACAGCCACCCTGTGAGGAGAAGAAGGCGCAGGGAAGTGGTAGAGGCGGGATCCGTGGGTCAGGGTTTTCAGCTGTTGCTATTTCAAGCATACAGCCTTGTCAGGGGCTGTTCCACGATCATCATTCGGGGTGACATCCAGCAAGCACCTGTTGGCATACCTCTTGGCGCGGGAGAATGTTTGCCAGAGAGGGCATGTGGGACAACCATCGCGTAGATGTCATTGGTGAGGACTCGGGCGCTAAGTGGCGTGAAACCTGGTCCAAGAAGCTTGTTTCCTCGACCCTCTCAAGGGGTCTGGGCCCGAATCGTCCATCACCACTCACCTCACGGGAGCCAAGACCCTCGCTTCTTCTGCATTGACCTGTGCCGCAATACAAGCGGGCGGGGCCGGGACTTGTCTGTGATGACTGGCAGAAAGAACAACGACTCCAGATCTGCACTCTCCTCAGCTTCCAGGTCGACTTACCGAAGGCTGGTCCGGAGTCTTTCGGCCGGGTCATCAACCTCGACAAACATGGGTCGGTGCTATTTTGAACTCCCTCTATGGCGACGTGAGAGAGGTACGATACTACATCGTCAGCCAGGGACATCGTCGGGAAGATGCCCAGCATTGAGAAGGGCGGGAGATGGACCTCGACCACGGACATGGCATCTCAAAGAGGGCCAGGACGTCTATAAGAAGAGACATCTTGTGCACCATCTCTGCTGCTCTCCTCACCACACAACAGCCTCCATAAACACCCAGCTCTTAGCCCCTTCAAGACCCCATCGCATCCTTAGTCCTCACTTTACTTGACTCCGACTCTTACCAACAACCTTAAAAATGAAGTTCCAACTCATCACCGCCGCTGCCCTCCTCATCGCCTCAGTGGCCGCTCTCCCCACCCCTGCCCCTGTCGACAACCACAGTCTGCTCCCTGACACGGACCAATGGGTCGACGACGGCACCATCGAGTTCATTGAGGAGCGTGCCACAGTCTCAGAGGACGCAGCCAACTTCAACTTCACGTCCGATTTTGACTTCTCTCTCGACCGGCTCCTGAGCGAGATTGAGGAGATCCCCGACGACGTGCTTGAGAAGGGAGATGAGGCCCTGCACCAGTGGCTGGTCGACCATGGCATCCGGGCGAGCGGCGAGAAGCTGAAACGGGACGAGGATTTAGGTGAGGCCGATGTCCATAATCTGTCCATAATCGAGCGCGGAGAGCTCATTGCAAGGGCTTCGTGGTGGAAAATTGGTAAGCCTCTCACGTTTGACATTCCATGTGTTAGATGCCTGACATCCTTTTAGCCAAGTGTGTTGCCGCCATCGTCCAGCTACTCGGCACCACGGCCATCCCCGCGGCCAAACTCCTCCGGATCAAGAAGTACATCAAGGCGCTCGGTGGCACCAAGCAAGCCGTCAAGCTGCTCCTCGGCGCCACGAGCAAGGCGGAGAAGCTCAAGGTTGGCGGTCAGGCGCTGGTTGCCCTCGCGGCTGAGCTACTCGGTATCAGCACCGTCAAGAACAATTGCTTCTAAGCGACATGGTAGTTGAGAAAGACAACGGCGGGCCATGGTCAGGAACTGGAATGTGGGGATTGAGTCTCAGGGGATGCGAATTGGGTGGGGGTTGATCAGGTGGCTTGGGCTAGAGTTCCGAGTTGAGACGCTGCTTTCTGTTGTGCTTCGTGCTGGACACTTGACCACGGCTCTGTACATTTGCCGTTGCTGCTCTTCTGTTGTTGTCTCTTGGTTAGATGAATCCAACTTTGCTTGAACCCTTTTACATCAACCTTGCATTGGGAGTATCGACTCCAGTTTGGGGCTTCAGTTAGCCTACATCAAGGCATCAACAAGTCAAACGGACATGACGCGTGAGAGATGTCAAAGATGGTTCGAGGAAGTGGAAGTGTTCACGAGTGGGAGAAACAAAAAGTACCTGTAAGGAAGGATAACTAGTTATGTGAAAGTTTTGAAGTGGAAAAAGGGTGGTTGTAGCCGAAGCCACCTCTTCTCGATCCACCCAGGGGTCGAACCTGGAACCTCCTGATTACTTGAGCTCTCGAGATCTGGTGATCCTTTGAAGGGTCGTAGTCAGACGCTCTGCCATTGAGCCAGCGGACCTTGTTGAGAATGGGGTGTTTGCTGTTGGCTTTAAGAAGGCGAGTGGCAACAACCTGGTGCGCCATTTTCGAGTTTTTCGACAGGTCTCTGTGAGTGGGTCGTCATCTCTTGGCATGCTCTCCCCTGTCCTCACTTTTGCAATCAAACTCTCCTCCCGACGAGAGTTATCCATGGAAAGGCTGAGGCAATCTCAGTGTTTCCGTTGCTAGCTGACAATGACCATCTCAAGAACAGAACAGGTTTGTGGAAGACGCAGGTCTAAGGAATGCACACAGTATTTGAGTCAGGTCACTCTGCCAACCGGTTGTTTGTTTAAAGCAAAGCCCGCTGTTTTGTCTCCTGACCCCTGGTCCGGTGACTCCTGAGCAGCGCCTCTGAAGATGACCGGAATCTAAGTTTTGATACGCTAAAGACTTTCGCAAAGCTTCAACAAACATCGTCAGCATGATTCATCAACCACTCACTTTGCGGCCATACACCCCGTCCCGCTTAACCCTCTAACACTCGGGGTTTTTTAAGACATAACTACCCGTTGAAGAACTTGATGTCATTTTCGGCGAAGACATTGACAGTGCCAGCGTCGTTGGATTTACGACTGCCGCCCTCGTACCGAAGAATAGAAGAATAGAAGAATAGAAGAATAGAAGAATAGAAGAATAGAAGAATAGAAGAATAGAAGAATAGAAGAATAGAAGAATAGAAGAATAGAAGAATAGAAGAATAGAAGAATAGAAGAATAGAAGAAT